>JADIIU010000055.1:0-83254 GCA_027603945.1 Terramyces sp. JEL0728 | reverse complement strand
TCCTTGTCTGTTTCATTATTGTCTGCGATTTCACAATCATTCCCGAAAAGGGAGGTTCGGGGTAATTATTTATTTAAAAAAAGTTTGTCGCTCAAAAATGAAGTTGGCATTGATTCTAATGGCATTGAAAGGCATAATCGCAGAGAATAATAGCACACAGACCCAACCTTCCGTACCGCAAAATTCGCCAGTTAATAACCCGCCTCAGCCAACTCAAGTCCAAGTTGCTCCAAACAATCCTGTTGCTAACCCAACTAATAACCCTACTAATCAAAACACACCACAGCAGACGCAGCACCCAGTAAATACCAAAGGAGCACCACAAGTTACAGCAGTGGTAGTAGTGCAATCCAATACCCTTGGGCAGTACTTTACTTACACCAATTACATTACTTATTATCCAGCCGCAACTCCTTCAGGCAACGGCACAAGCATTGCTGAAAATTCAAACTCCAGCAACAACACCACCTTTATAATTATTGTCGCATTCGTTGCATTTGGTATACTCGCTCTTGCTGGTATCGTCTTTGGGGTTCGCATGTACGTCAAATCCAAGGATAATGAGCGAGACTTTAACGAAATATTCAAAATGGCAAATAATGGCCATAGTTCAACACCTAGAATTGTTGCGTTAGAGAAAGGAGTAAATTCGCCGGCATTAACCAGTGGAGTAGTTACAGAAGAAATGTATTTCCCTACAACTGCCGGGGTCAGTGGAAATAATGGAACAGTCTACCGTAACAACAGTCAGCAGCGATCGCCAATGTACGGCCAAGACGGATACTACGATGATTATCAAGCGTATCGAGCTTATGAATATGATGCTGCTACTAATTACTATTTCGACCCGCATTACGTTGCGGTGCCAACCGTCCAAGTCGCACAGCACAACAGCGAAGATTCCTTGCTTTCCGACCCTAAAATAATAGACAGCTATCAAAGCGACGATGAAGGATTAAAGCCTGGATATCCTACATCGATATTTGATCAATACGAGCAACAAAAAAGACATAGTGATTGATTACTAATATTAGGCATTGTTCCAGCCCTACCAAATTCAGAGTTTTAACGTTTTTGAATTTTGTATTATTTTTAAAATAAACCACTTTTTATTGAAGACTTTTCCAAATGTTTTTGAGGTTTTCGCCAGATACGATTCCCTTAAATGAAGCCAAAGTGGTCAAGCTGCAGTCGCTTTCAACTTCTTTTGCTTTTAGTATTTGGGTCTTTTCAAATTCTTCTGCGACTTGTTCCGCGTATGCTACAATTGAAGATGGGATATTCGCCATCTTGGCAACATTCATTCCATAGGATTCCGGACACTTGCCATCCACTAGCTTGTACAGAAATACCACCTGCTTACTTTCCTGATCCACGTGGAAACTCATGTACTTTAGGGACACCAACGGGTTCTTTTCAAATTCGTCCGTGAGTGTTCCATAGTGGGTGCTAAAAAGCCCCAAACAGCCAATATTGACAATCAAGTGGTACAGGACCGCATACGCAATCGCATACCCGTCAAATGTAGAAGTTCCTCTGCCTAATTCATCAAGAATCACAAGTGATCGGGGAGTCGCGTCCTTTAAGATTTTGGAGGTTTCCGACAACTCCACCATGAATGTAGATTGACCAGCCATAATGTTGTCGTTTGCTACATTAATCATAGCTTACCTCCAATCCTGGTGAATATTCTGTCAAACGGAGCAAGTCTAAACTTTGAAGCTGGAACAAAACAGCCCAACTGTGCCATAATAACAGCAATACAAGTCTGCATAAAAGATAAATTACCTGGCGCAGTAGAGTAGATTTACCACCCATATTCGGACCAGTTAAAAGTATCATTGTCGAATTATCCCCGCCCAAGTTGACATCGTTTGGAATATAATCCGACCCAACGGATTCCATTACACACGGATGGCGCATGTCTTGCATTTCCAATACACTGACACTGCTTTCTATGAATTCAGGTCTACAAACAGGCTCCTGCAAGTTCTTTGTACACTGGGCAAGACTAAACAAACAGTCCAGCTCACCGATATTATTGATTATCTTCATCCTATCATTAATTTAGTGGTACCAAGCATCGTAGTTTTCATCAAACTTTCCATAAACACGAGTTTTGATGGTTCTCATTGCCGATTCGCAATGCTCTCTTGCTTCAAGAAGATCATTAATCAAATTGCGCAGATTGGAGGTATAGTATCGGTTCACTGCGCTAGTTTTGGACATTGAATTCCAATCGTTTGGAACTTTTTGCTTAAGAGGCACTTCAAGCTGATAGATTTCTTTTCCGATATCTTTGTATGCAATTTTACACCCAATCTTCTTTTCGCATTCCTTCTTGTACTGCTCGAGTTTCTGCTCAACTTTGCTAATCGTTTGAACCATTTCATCGTAGGTTTCGTCATACCCTGGGTTCAACTGGATTTTGCCAGTGTCAAATGCTAGTTTTTGATCAAAAGAATCGTTAAAATACTGGATAGATTCTTCCAAGACTTTTGGAAAATTGAAATTGATGATATTCAGTAGCGCTCTAGACTTGACTTTGTCCTTGGTTTCTCCAAGTTCGCCAAGAATTTCTTTAATTGATTCAAACGCTTTTAGAGCATTAACAAAATCTTTAACCAGACAATTTCCAGAATGGATTCGTGAAATTACCCTTTCCAAGTCTGGCAGCTTTTTAAGACACAATTTCAAATCATCTATGTTACTAGTAGTTACCAACTAATGCAGATTGCCCAATCAGATCTTCAATAGCATCCAAACGGCGATTGATGCCTTCAACAGACTGTAACGGATAACACAGCCAGCGTTTGAATAACCTCTTTCCAAAAGGAGTAGAACAGTGATTTAAAAGCTTAAATAGAGTCCCTTTATCCCCTCCATCATTAGTGTTTTGGAAAATTTCCAAATTAATCAAAGTCTGGCCATCAAGAATCAAACTATTGGATGATCTCACTGGATCATAAGAATGGATGTTGCTGGCGGAAAGCAGGGATCGATCCAACTTCAGCTAACGTTAAAAATACGTACAGTTCTGAGATAGGAAAGCAATCCTCCAAAGGCTGATAGCGCAACAGGCTCCTTGCTGATTTTTTGAATTGCTTCTGGCCAACATTCTACCATTAGGGCAAAATACTAAATTTCAAAGCGTCGTCCATATCTACATCCATGCTGTTATCCTGTTTAAAGTATATCCCTCGATTCAATTCATCAGTAGTGATCTCTGCATTCCAAAATTCAGTTTGCTTGGTAAGAAAGTTATATAATGGATTGTCCAAGTTATTTCTCAAGATCTTCATACTTTCCTTTGAAATTCCGCCCTTTTGTTAGCGACACTTACTTTTTCTAGCACCAATTCTTTTGGCTTTACTTGGGTGATCAAGGTTTCAAATTGAGTGCGACTAATATCATCTTGGAAATAAGACACGTTGAATTCTGAAGTTGCAGTGTCGACAAACGAAATCCCAAAGTGGGGAGGTAAATTAGGATTTGGCTGTTCTTCTTTGATTGACATGCAAAAAGTGCTCATGTCAGTGGTTAGCAATCCCCCGTCTACAATTGTTCCGGAAGTCAAAACAGAAGTCAGCTCACGTCTAATAATTTTGTCGTCCTTCTTTGAAGGGGTTTCTTTATCTCTGATTGATTTTCCAATTGCATTTTCCATTTGCTCGACTTTGGCGACTTTGTACCCTTTTGCAATGAATTGGGATGCCCAGTGATGGAAACTGCTTTCTGGAACGCCAACCATGCGCATATTGACTCTGTCAGTTAATTTCAAATCAAATTGTTGATGTCCAATATCAGCGTCGTTTTCATACAGTTCAAAAAACTTGCCCTTCTTGAAGAACACAACCGTATCCCAGTGCTTGCTCTTGATTTCCCAAAATTGCTTTTCAAACGGTGTGAATGAATTCCACGCACTTTTCGGTACATACAATGTTCGAGGATCATGGTCTGGATCACTGACAGTTCTCTTGTTTTCGTCTCTAACATCCAATAGCCAGGAGTATCTTTCTTCATTCTTTTCTTTAAACTTTTCGGTTCTTGATTGCGGTTTAAGTTTAGAAGGAGTACTTTCAATTTTTCGCAGAGTAGCTATGATTAGCTTTGCATTACACTTTGGATCGCGCGGAGATGGACTCATCTTGAAGCTATTCAAGTCGACAGCTGGTGTTGATGGAAATTTAACTGGCCCAACTTCCATATCTACGGTTACATGAATGCACCTTCATCATCGCTGATTACAACGTTGCGTTTCTGTTTTTTAGTTGGCTTTTCACTTTCTTCCACGACTAGCTTGTTCTTTACTGGTTCACGGTTATCGTCAGTCTCTACATTCTTCTTGTGATCGCTCAACACATTGTGAGTCTTTGGATGCGTTGGGGTTTTCGGAGTTTTGGGAGTGAAAAATGATGTTAATGTGGTTTGTTTCTTTTGGTTTGGTGTGCCCTTTTGAGATTTCATTTATCAGTCCAACTTTTTCCTTCGGACATATTATTCGGACTGTTGCAGGGTTGATTGTGAAGCATAGCACAGTCCCGATCTATATATAATTCAGGTGAGATCGTTTCGATAATTGCGAAACAAAACGCAGTCCTCAAATTCCATGTGAATCTGCCGTACTTGCCTACACTCGTTTGTATCGACCAAACAGATCCATAAATTACCAGTATTCAACCATGTGGGAGATCTGCAAACTAGTTTCATATTTAAAGAGTATGTTTCAGAAAATACCGTTAGAATTGGGATCGATTACACAGCACCTGAAGCTTGCAGAGTACTATGAGCTTTATAAAGCTTTCAAAAATATACCTTTTAGACCAACACTGACCTTCCGTGCATACAAGGAATCCTGCCAACATGTTAAAACCCCAAATTTTTACCTGTCACTGGAATACTTGAACGACGAATCCTTTGCTTTTATCGTATACAACCAGCACATTGAAATGTTTGACAAAATACTCTATTCAAAAGCTATTTCGATGGATACCAGAGTCAAGGTTCTTTCAACCTGCATCAACCACAAGCTCAAATTCAATCCGTACATTGCGGTGAAATTACTCGGATCGCTGCCCCAGGATTATTTTCTCCGATTTGCGAACCTCCAAGAGCTGTTTCTGCGATGCATAGAATTCAGCTGCACGGATAGCGTGGAATACTTGTTAAACAGATACCAATTGGATCCATCAATGCTGTACAATCATCCAATTAAATGTGCGTCCAATTATGCCAATGCTCCTATCCTTGTCTGTTTCATTATTGTCTGCGATTTCACAATCATTCCCGAAAAGGGAGGTTCGGGGTAATTATTTATTTAAAAAAAGTTTGTCGCTCAAAAATGAAGTTGGCATTGATTCTAATGGCATTGAAAGGCATAATCGCAGAGAATAATAGCACACAGACCCAACCTTCCGTACCGCAAAATTCGCCAGTTAATAACCCGCCTCAGCCAACTCAAGTCCAAGTTGCTCCAAACAATCCTGTTGCTAACCCAACTAATAACCCTACTAATCAAAACACACCACAGCAGACGCAGCAACCAGTAAATACCAAAGGAGCACCACAAGTTACAGCAGTGGTAGTAGTGCAATCCAATACCCTTGGGCAGTACTTTACTTACACCAATTACATTACTTATTATCCAGCCGCAACTCCTTCAGGCAACGGCACAAGCATTGCTGAAAATTCAAACTCCAGCAACAACACCACCTTTATAATTATTGTCGCATTCGTTGCATTTGGTATACTCGCTCTTGCTGGTATCGTCTTTGGGGTTCGCATGTACGTCAAATCCAAGGATAATGAGCGAGACTTTAACGAAATATTCAAAATGGCAAATAATGGCCATAGTTCAACACCTAGAATTGTTGCGTTAGAGAAAGGAGTAAATTCGCCGGCATTAACCAGTGGAGTAGTTACAGAAGAAATGTATTTCCCTACAACTGCCGGGGTCAGTGGAAATAATGGAACAGTCTACCGTAACAACAGTCAGCAGCGATCGCCAATGTACGGCCAAGACGGATACTACGATGATTATCAAGCGTATCGAGCTTATGAATATGATGCTGCTACTAATTACTATTTCGACCCGCATTACGTTGCGGTGCCAACCGTCCAAGTCGCACAGCACAATAGCGAAGATTCCTTGCTTTCCGACCCTAAAATAATAGACAGCTATCAAAGCGACGATGAAGGATTAAAGCCTGGATATCCTACATCGATATTTGATCAATACGAGCAACAAAAAAGACATAGTGATTGATTACTAATATTAGGCATTGTTCCAGCCCTACCAAATTCAGAGTTTTGAATGTTGTATTATTTTTAAAATAAACCACTTTTTATTGAAGACTTTTCCAAATGTTTTTGAGGTTTTCGCCAGATACGATTCCCTTAAATGAAGCCAAAGTGGTCAAGCTGCAGTCGCTTTCAATTTCTTTTGCTTTTAGTATTTGGGTCTTTTCAAATTCTTCTGCGACTTGTTCCGCGTATGCTACAATTGAAGATGGGATATTCGCCATCTTGGCAACATTCATTCCATAGGATTCCGGACACTTGCCATCCACTAGCTTGTACAGAAATACCACCTGCTTACTTTCCTGATCCACGTGGAAACTCATGTACTTTAGGGACACCAACGGGTTCTTTTCAAATTCGTCCGTGAGTGTTCCATAGTGGGTGCTAAAAAGCCCCAAACAGCCAATATTGACAATCAAGTGGTACAGGACCGCATACGCAATCGCATACCCGTCAAATGTAGAAGTTCCTCTGCCTAATTCATCAAGAATCACAAGTGATCGGGGAGTCGCGTCCTTTAAGATTTTGGAGGTTTCTGATAACTCCACCATGAATGTAGATTGACCAGCCATAATGTTGTCGTTTGCTACATTAATCATAGATTACCTCCAATCCTGGTGAATATTCTGTCAAACGGAGCAAGTCTAAACTTTGAAGCTGGAACAAAACAGCCCAACTGTGCCATAATAACAGCAATACAAGTCTGTATAAAAGATAAATTACCTGGCGAAGTAGAGTAGATTTACCACCCATATTCGGACCAGTTAAAAGTATCATTGTCGAATTATCCCCGCCTAAGTTGACATCGTTTGGAATATAATCCGACCCAACGGATTCCATTACACACGGATGGCGCATGTCTTCCATTTCCAATACACTGACATTGCTTTCTATGAATTCAGGTCTACAAACAGGCTCCTGCAAGTTCTTTGTACACTGGGCAAGACTAAACAAACAGTCCAGCTCGCCGATATTATTGATTATCTTCATCCTATCATTAATTTAGTGGTACCAAGCATCGTAGTTTTCATCAAACTTTCCATAAACACGAGTTTTGATGGTTCTCATTGCCGATTCGCAATGCTCTCTTGCTTCAAGAAGATCATTAATCAAATTGCGCAGATTGGAGGTATAGTATCGGTTCACTGCGCTAGTTTTGGACATTGAATTCCAATCGTTTGGAACTTTTTGCTTAAGAGGCACTTCAAGCTGATAGATTTCTTTTCCGATATCTTTGTATGCAATTTTACACCCAATCTTCTTTTCGCATTCCTTCTTGTACTGCTCGAGTTTCTGCTCAACTTTGCTAATCGTTTGAACCATTTCATCGTAGGTTTCGTCATACCCTGGGTTCAACTGGATTTTGCCAGTGTCAAATGCTAGTTTTTGATCAAAAGAATCGTTAAAATATTGGATAGATTCTTCCAAGACTTTTGGAAAATTGAAATTGATGATATTCAGTAACGCTCTAGACTTGATTTTGTCCTTGGTTTCCCCAAGTTCGCCAAGAATTTCTTTAATTGATTCAAATGCTTTTAGAGCATTAACAAAATCTTTAACCAGACAATTTCCAGAATGGATTCGTGAAATTACCCTTTCCAAGTCTGGCAACTTTTTAAGACACAATTTCAAATCATCTATGTTACTAGTAGTTACCAACTAATGCAGATTGCCCAATCAGATCTTCAATAGCATCCAAACGGCGATTGATGCCTTCAACAGACTGTAACGGATAACACAGCCAGCGTTTGAATAACCTCTTTCCAAAAGGAGTAGAACAATGATTTAAAAGTTTAAATAGAGTCCCTTTATCCCCTCCATCATTAGTGTTTTGGAAAATTTCCAAATTAATCAAAGTCTGGCCATCAAGAATCAAACTATTGGATGATCTCACTGGATCATAAGAGTGGATGTTGCTGGCGGAAAGCAAGGATCGATCCAATTTCAGCTAACGTTAAAAATACGTACAGTTCTGAGATAGGAAAGCAATCCTCCAAAGGCTGATAGCGCAACAGGCTCCTTGCTGATTTTTTGAATTGCTTCTGGCCAACATTCTACCATTAGGGCAAAATACTAAATTTCAAAGCGTCGTCCATATCTACATCCATGCTGTTATCCTGTTTAAAGTATATCCCTCGATTCAATTCATCAGTAGTGATCTCTGCATTCCAAAATTCAGTTTGCTTGGTAAGAAAGTTATATAATGGATTGTCCAAGTTATTTCTCAAGATCTTCATACTTTCCTTTGAAATTCCGCCCTTTTGTTAGCGACACTTACTTTTTCTAGCACCAATTCTTTTGGCTTTACTTGGGTGATCAAGGTTTCAAATTGAGTGCGACTAATATCATCTTGGAAATAAGACACGTTGAATTCTGAAGTTGCAGTGTCGACAAACGAAATCCCAAAGTGGGGAGGTAAATTAGGATTTGGCTGTTCTTCTTTGATTGACATGCAAAAAGTGCTCATGTCAGTGGTTAGCAATCCCCCGTCTACAATTGTTCCGGAAGTCAAAACAGAAGTCAGCTCACGTCTAATAATTTTGTCGTCCTTCTTTGAAGGGGTTTCTTTATCTCTGATTGATTTTCCAATTGCATTTTCCATTTGCTCGACTTTGGCGACTTTGTACCCTTTTGCAATGAATTGGGATGCCCAGTGATGGAAACTGCTTTCTGGAACGCCAACCATGCGCATATTGACTCTGTCAGTTAATTTCAAATCAAATTGTTGATGTCCAATATCAGCGTCGTTTTCATACAGTTCAAAAAACTTGCCCTTCTTGAAGAACACAACCGTATCCCAGTGCTTGCTCTTGATTTCCCAAAATTGCTTTTCAAACGGTGTGAATGAATTCCACGCACTTTTCGGTACATACAATGTTCGAGGATCATGGTCTGGATCACTGACAGTTCTCTTGTTTTCGTCTCTAACATCCAATAGCCAGGAGTATCTTTCTTCATTCTTTTCTTTAAACTTTTCGGTTCTTGATTGCGGTTTAAGTTTAGAAGGAGTACTTTCAATTTTTCGCAGAGTAGCTATGATTAGCTTTGCATTACACTTTGGATCGCGCGGAGATGGACTCATCTTGAAGCTATTCAAGTCGACAACTGGTGTTGATGGAAATTTAACTGGCCCAACTTCCATATCTACGGTTACATGAATGCACCTTCATCATCGCTGATTACAACGTTGCGTTTCTGTTTTTTAGTTGGCTTTTCACTTTCTTCCACGACTAGCTTGTTCTTTACTGGTTCACGGTTATCGTCAGTCTCTACATTCTTCTTGTGATCGCTCAACACATTGTGAGTCTTTGGATGCGTTGGGGTTTTCGGAGTTTTGGGAGTGAAAAATGATGTTAATGTGGTTTGTTTCTTTTGGTTTGGTGTGCCCTTTTGAGATTTCATTTATCAGTCCAACTTTTTCCTTCGGACATATTATTCGGACTGTTGCAGGTTGACTGTAAAGCATAGCACAGTCCCGATCTATATATAATTCAGGTGAGATCGTTTCGATAATTGCGAAACAAAACGCAGTCCTCAAATTCCATGCGAATCTGCCGTACTTGCCTACACTCATTTGTATCGACCAAACAGATCCATAAATTACCAGTATTCAACCATGTGGGAGATCTGCAAACTAGTTTCATATTTAAAGAGCATGTTTCAGAAAATACCGTTAGAATTGGGATCGATTACACAGCACCTGAAGCTCGCAGAGTACTATGAGCTTTATAAAGCCTTCAAAAATATACCTTTTAGACCAACACTGACCTTCCGTGCATACAAGGAATCCTGCCAACATGTTAAAACCCCAAATTTTTACCTGTCACTGGAATGCTTGAACGACGAATCCTTTGCTTTTATCGTATACAACCAGCACATTGAAATGTTTGACAAAATACTCTATTCAAAAGCTATTTCGATGGATACCAGAGTCAAGGTTCTTTCAACCTGCATCAACCACAAGCTCAAATTCAATCCGTACATTGCAGTGAAATTACTCGGATCGCTGCCCCAGGATTATTTTCTCCGATTTACGAACCTCCAAGAGCTGTTTCTGCGATGCATAGAATTCAGCTGCACGGATAGCGTGGAATACTTGTTAAACAGATACCAATTGGATCCATCAATGCTGTACAATCATCCAATTAAATGTGCGTCCAATTATGCCAACGCTTCTATTGTGAAATTACTTCTTCTGGATCCACGGGTCGACCCTGCAGTGGATTCAAACTATGCCATCAGGGTCGCATGCCAAAAAGGAAATTCCAAGGTATTTAAGATCTTGCTCACACATCCAAATGTAGATCCAACGACAAATAACAATTACTGTATGTTTAGCGCAGCAATCGGTGGGCATTTGGAAATTGTCAAAATATTGCTGCAAGATCCAAGAGTAAACCCGATAGCCAACAAAAATATTGCAATTAGAGCAGCATGCCAGAATGGACATTTAGATATTGTTTGTATTTTGTTGGCAGATGGAAGAGCGGATCCAAGCGACAGTGAAAATGCCGCATTGAGATATGCCAGCATCAAAGGATTCACAGAAATAGTAAAACTGCTATTGCACGATTCTAGAGTAGATCCTTCCGTTGATTTCAATTGCTGTATATCGTACGCAGCAGAATTTGGATACCTGGAAATCTTTAAACTCTTATATCAAGATATTCGCGTTGATCCCTCTGAATGTAACAACAAGGCACTGATTCTTTCAGCTCAAAATGGCAACATAGACATTCTGGAAACACTATTATGCGATGTGCGATGCTGCCCCAGCTCAAATAGCAACGAATCCATTAGAAAAGCGTCTTTGAATGGAAAAGATTTAGCGGTTCAGTTACTATTGAATGATTCCCGAGTTGATCCCTCTGACAATCATAGCGCTTGTCTTCGAAGTGCTGTAAAGTATGGACACCTTTCAACAGTAAGAATCTTGTTGGCTGACGAACGGGTGGATCCAGCAGCTTACAACAACGATGCAATCAAATTAGCATGCAACTTTGGGCATTATCGGATAGTGAAGGAATTACTCAGATACGAGCAGGTGGATCCTTCGTTTGAAGACAATATTTGTGTTTACGCAGCATGCATCCAAGGAAATGTAAATATAGTACAGATTTTGTTGAAGGACGCTAGGGTAGACCCTTCAACCAATAGCAATCGATGCTTTCTAGACGCAGCACAAAGAGGACACGTAGAGATCGTTAATCTGCTATTACAAGATGAAAGGGTGAATCCACTGCAAGATAATCTCGCATTATTGAATAGCTGTAAAGGCGGTAATGTAGGCGTGCTCAATGTACTGCTGAACGATATTCGATTTGATCCTTCGATTGAAAACAACCTCGCTCTTCAACAGGCATGTAAGAATGGACAGTATTCTACAGTCGAACGACTATTATTGGATCCTAGAGTCAACCCAGGCATTCCAAACAACCAGCCGCTAATACTTGCTTGCAAATGTGAATCTTATCTAAAGTATTCTAACAACTACGTTCGCATAGTCAAAGTGCTGTTGCACGACGATAGAGTTGATCCGTCAGAGCAGGATCATCAAGCTCTATTGGCAGCAATTCAATCGAACGCATATGAAATTGTGCTGCTTCTGGTAAATCATCCAAAGGTTACAGTAAATAATGAAATATTGAATTTTGCTGATGGTGAAATTCTTTATTTATTACAGTCTAAAATAAACACCTGATTATTTCTTGAATATTTCCAATCCATTTTTAACAAATTCTGGCAAGTCTTGAGTGGTTCGTTGCAGTTTATAGACAAAGTCTCCTGGGTCGGTTTTGAGTCCGTTTTCTACCTGTGCAATCCTCTCCTGTATCAGCTTTTCAAAATCTGTTTTTCCCAGATCCATTTTGAAATGAAGACATTCCAGTTGAATCTCACAATTGAACAATTTTACTACAAGCAGGTTCTGAATGCCATTCTATCGAGTATCTTGTTTCATAGGAATTTTACAAACACCATGCCTTCGGAACAATACATTGAATCATTGGATACTTACTACGTGGCTCACCACGATCTGCAGGCGCAAAGTATGGTCAAGGAGAAACTAGATTCATTTGCGCTTCTTGAAAACCAAAAGCAGGTTATAATACTTCAGTTTTTTGAAAAGAAGAAAAAGAACTGGTTTCAAAAGGAGGAAGAATGCTGGGAGGAGTGGAATTTGACTTTTAATATTACAAGAGCGAAGACGGAAAAGGAGCAGATTGAAGCCAAGACGAAAACTATTGTAGATTTGGAAAAGAGCCTGATGTATATCTCGGTTGAATGTGGAAAGCATATTGATCATGTACCTCCAATTGTAAACTCGGATCCATTCCCATTTACAATTGCAGAGAACCAAGTAAATGAAAATTACTGGACTACGATGCTCTCATTTGTACCCAAATAATCCCATGTAAATAAACACGAGTTTGAATTAAAGTAGCAGGATAAATCTTTTGCGAACCAAATCTAGCCCGCTCTGAGAGCTTCAACGTAAATTGCAATCTGAATTTCCAAAGAGAATTTAGCTTTCTGTGATCAAAAAACTTTGACCAAAAATGCCAAGAGCATCCAGAAAGACCATAGTGCCAACCAATACGAAAGAAACACCGTTCCAAACCAAAGTATACGGGATCTGTAAACAAGTAATTTACTTTAATGTAGATTCCTGCAGGAAAATTCAGTACATATGGGCAAATTGCCAGTGTGCTGAAAACTTCTCCACTGGCAGTCGGACAGGCACTGAAACGGAATCCGCATTCAACTGTGCCATGTCATAGAGTAATTACATCCAAGTATGCAGCTCATGGTTTCTTTGGTTCAATGAATAACGAAAGAAAAATTAAGAAACTGACCGACGAAGGATTGAAATTTGAAGGAGAGATATTAGCAGAAGAATGTCGAAACAGACTGGTTACCTTTGCAATATAGTCCTTTCAATTATTTATTACAAGTATTATTTGAATGGGTTATAAGGAGAATCTGTAGAATTCACAGACAATCGTTTTCTAGGCGGCTTAGGAGGTGGTTGATCATTGCCAAAATTCAGGTCTTGATCTTTAGACGGAGCAGATTCTGACTTATTGGTTCTATTTTGAGAGTCATCCATTGACCAAGGGTCATCACTCTGATGCAGCTACAGTCAATCAACTATTACCTTTTTTAAAGTCCTGCTCTCAGCTGACAGATTTTCAAACTGTTTTGTCAAAGCACTTACTTTGCTTTCTCTTTTTGGAATATCATTTGAAATAGATAGTCTTGATTGAGAGTGCGTTCGATCGGTTTCTGAGACTTTATTTTCAGGAACAAATGGCTGGGACTGAAATAAGTCATCGACATTGCCAAGTACATTTACCGGCTTGTTCGGCAGAGCGTTTGAATTTCTCTGGCTAGAGTTTGGAGTAATTGTTTGAGCAGGTTGCGATAAAATGGTGTTTCCTGCTATATAGGGGGGTTCTGCGAAATGACTTGAAGGTGGTCTAGAATGAGAAAATTTGCTGTGCCTTGCAGGAATAGCTTGATTTTGCATACTCTGGCTTTCCCTGGATAGAGTATCAAACACTTGGTTTTGAAAGATTGCGTTTACTTGACTCTGTGCGCCATTTTCTTGTGTTTGATTCTTAGATTGGTCCACAGTCATTATTGGCAAAAAATTCTGGGGAGAAAACTGGCTAGGAGGCATTGCGTTTGTGGGAGGAATAGAATTTGTAAACGATAGTCGATTGGGATTGAAATTTCCTGGCATGAGTCCACTGTTCAGTCTGAACTGATTTGAATCTGTGAAGCTTTCTGCCGATTGGTTACCATTAAATTGCGGAAAGGGTGGCTGTCCCACATTTACCATGTTGAATGGCGGATTGGTAAACTGGGGAATTGGTTGGTTATAGGGTATTTGTGTGTTGGGCATTTGCTGGGTCATGCTTGTGCGTTTTGGATTGAATGGTTGGAAATTTTGATCAACTGGAGGGAAAGCCATATTTTGGGGCATTTGAAATGGCTGTTGGGCAGGAAGAGGTGGTTTCATAGTATTTTGAAGAGAGTCTAGATCAATTAACTGATCGAATGCAGAGTTACTTGTATAAATTTGTTTGCCTGCTGGAACTCCACTTAGCCTCTTATTTTCCGTCGGATTTATACTTGCCTGGCTACCATCTTGCGGTCCAAGTATATTGCCCGAGCCCATAAAAGTCATTGAATGCTGTCTGGAAGTGGGCTTGATAAAGTTCATTGAATTTGAATTGGAAATGGATTGAAAGTTGAGCAAGCTTGGGTTTGAGGCACTCGATGGTATTTTGTTTGTAGAAACATCCCCAGGAAATAAATCATCTAGATTTGCCACAGTGTTCTGATTTGAACCAAATTTATCAATAGAAGGGGATTTTACAGGCCGACCTCGTCGCATTGGTTCCACTTTGAAATTCTGCAACAAGCTATCTTCGGTTGGTTTTGAAACTTCACGGAAAATGGTAGCGTCCTTCTCTTCCTTCACTTCTGGCGTGTAATTCAGCGGCTTGGGTTTCTAACTTTAAGCTGGACTTACAATTGATAGGGTGTACGGTATGTGTCTTATAGCACACAGTCTTTCGTAAACTTGGAATATGTCTGGCCGTCTTTGGGGATCAACCTCTAGCATAATCCGCACCAAAGATTTCAAATCGTCTGAATAAATTGGGAGAGTAGGGATTATGTACCTCCCATTCAAAATAGCCATTTTACCAGTTTCCTCAAAAGGAGTGGTCTACATCAGTAATAGCCTACATAATACATGACTTTGTACAGCAGTACGCCCAAAGCCCAAATATCAACTTTTTCGTTCAAGCCCTTCTTTTGATACAAGTCACACATTTCTGGAGCCCTGTATTGCAGGGTCGTAAATTCTATATTAACAGAAAATACTAGAGATTTCTTCCTCCAGCTTTCTAATTTCACTAATACTGATATTGACGATAGGCGGCACAGTTTTCGTAGTGCAGGATCCAAAATCACATAATTTGTAATTGTGATTTCCTGATAGCAGCACATTCTCGATTTTCAAATCGCGGTGAATTATTGGCGGGTTGTGTGAGTGCATATACGCTACCGCTTCACATATCTGAGTAAAGATAATTAATATTTCTGTTTCGCTTGGTCTATTGTCCAACCTTGAATTCAAATAATCCACCAAATGCCCGCCTTGATTAGGAAACATAAACCTTGGCAATATTCCATTAGTATATACATTTCGTATCCATCCTGTCCAAATAATGGCTGGTAGCTGAAATCCAGGAATTGAACAATTGACTCGTGGCCGTTTAATTTAGACTATATTATTAAATAAATACGTGAGTTTCCGCTTCGTTGATTAGTTGGAGTAGTGCCGGTCTATCTGGACAAGATATTCTCTTTAGCACTAGTCTCGTCTCGCCTGAAAATACAGTGTATACGTGGGCAAATCCGCCTAATTAATGGAAGGTACCTTCCGCGATATATTTTTCAATCCGTACTTGAGTATTATTAACATTGAGTGTCGTTCCTGGCGGTATAGTGCCGGGCGGATATGGTTCGAATGGTTCTGGTTGTTCTGGGTTGTTTGCCATTCCGAGATTCTTGATTCTTTCCCCAAAGAATTCAAGAAATTGCCCCGTATTATCAACCTCAAACCAAGATCTCGTATTCTATTTTAAATACTGAATTGAAATGGTTTATTCTTTTAAGCAAGGCCAAGGAACGCCAATCGACCATCGACAGCAGTAGCATCTTTTTTCACCAACACTGCAACCAGATTTCCACTGATTATCATTTCATCATCGTCTGGCTGGAAAATAAATCTCTGTGTGACTGCATTGACTTGGGAAAATTGGTAATTCTGCTTAAGAAGAGCAGCAGCAATCCCAAATGTTCCTGATGCCATGTAAAGTGCTGAACAAATGTCTTCCTTGGAATAGTAAGGGAATTCTTCACATAGTTGCTCAATCCCTTTAAAGTAAGCGATTTGCTGCTGTAATTCCTTATGGTCTAATGGCTCTCTCTCTACTGGTTTGATGTCGGGGGCATAGAAGCGATCATTCGTGGCAATACTAAATTAGAAATTATGAACTTTTCATCCGAGGTTTCTGATGAATCATCTTCACTTTGAGATATTAATTCTGAAAGGTTTGCATCACCATCATCTTCAACTCTACTATTAGATAGGATTACAAAGCGGAAGCTTCAGGATGATAATTGGTATTATGCTCTTTTAGTTTGGAGATGTTCACGGATCTTTTGGATTTAGCGTGTCTACTCTCTGTTTCTTGTCGGACAGGACTAAACTGCACGCTTTTCTTTGCGCCTTGAATCGATTGTTCAGTAGTAGGACTAGGTGTGCCATTGGATACAACGGAGGAGACTTTATCAGTGGCCAGTCTTGAAGGGCTGCCATCGATTTTGCTCAAGCTGCTGTAATAACTTTGCAATTCTCCATAGTATTTTGCCAGTTCTGCAGGGGTTGCCGAAGCAGCGTCTGGAACCGCAATATTATTTAATCCAGTGAGTTCAGCGTCTTGCTCATCAGGTTTGGAGATTTTTGTATGGCGAACCTTTACCTGTTTAGATATAGCTTGAATTGGAGGGGAAAGTTTCTGCTGACTACTGGCTCGCTTTGGGGAACTGTCTTTGGAGCGCGAGCTTCTGGTATTAACAGGCGAATCTGGCCCGCTTTCCCCCGATTCTCCTGACAGATCTTCATCCGGGTAGTCTAAAATTTGGGCTGACCTAGTTCCTTTTGCACTATTTTCCTGATTTTGAATAATCTTTTTAGTAATGGAGGCTGGCTTAATGAAATTATTCTGGAATCCTTCCAGTAACCTTGAGAAGGCTGGGGATATTTTAGTTAATGAACCGATTATAGAGTAACTATCTACAGGTGTTTCAGGAACCGGTGCTGTACCTCTCTTTCCTGGACTAATTTCGCTTACGAGCTTCCTGATTTTTGCCTTCTTTGAGGAAGGTGGGTCCACTGTTTCTATCTCCGAGTCGGTATCGTCCTTTGTTTTACGCCTGCTTGATAGTTCAGGTGATGCTGGAGTTGAGTTATTAGCTGGTGCGCCTGCTTTCCTTTTCCTTCGTAATTGTGCCATTGATTTTGTTTTTCGTGTTGAATTTTTAGACTAGAATCCCCACGAGATATTATCCTTAGGGCTAGAGACAAACGTGCCTATCTCGCAACCAAACATGTCACTTTTATCATTTATTAGAATTTGGCAGTTAATATCTCTACACCGTCTTCTGTGACCAAAAGAGTCTCTTCGAATTGCGCAGATCTTTTACCATCCCTGGTAACTGCTGTCCATCCATCTAACCACTGTTCATCTTGCCAAACACCTTCTGAAATCATTGGCTCGATTGTAAAGCAATGGCCGGGTTTCATGACACCTACAGCTTTGTTCTTTGCATAATGCGGCACATTGGGAGCTGCGTGCTATATTAAGTAACGATTACGAACAGAGAGTTGATTCCGTGACCACAATAAGTTCTTACGACAGAGAAACCGTCGCTTTCTGCGATGTTTGAAATGGTGTTTCCTAAATCTCTGTACAAAGTTCCAGGCTTGACCATCTTGATTGCTTCGTCCAAGCACCTTCTGGCATTGTTGACCAATTTAACACCGGCTGCATCAACGTTACCTACCAAATAGGTTTCGTTCAAATCAGAGTGGAATCCATCATGGTACACAGAAACATCGATATTGCAAATATCTCCGTCTTGTAGCTCGTATTGATCAGGAATGCCATGGCAGATAACTTCGTTCACTGAGGTGCAACATGATTTTGGGAAATTGTAATAGTTCAAAGGCGACGGATAAGCATTGCGTTCTAAATTAGAATGGAAATACCAATACAAGCATCGTGGACTACTCTGTCAATTTCATCGGTTGTGGTTCCAACTTTAATCATTTTAGCACCTTCTTCCAGCACCTCTCTTCCGAGTCTGCAAACTACCCTCATTTTTTCAATTTCTTGCAGAGTCAACACTTGAATCTTTGTACTTCCGCGCACACTCATTTCACTCTTTGGATATCCTTTTGAATCAAGTGCGTAATCCGGCTTTAGAATGACATCCGGAACAAATCTCTTTGGTGTAAGAGGATAGACTGGTCGAAGAGATCCTGTATAGCGATAACTTGGCCAAGGGTCATGTTTTTCTGATACAACAGGAGTCAGGGTGTGTGCCAGTTTGTGAAGATTCCATGATGATTTAAAACAAGCTTGTGAACAAAAATGAGCATCCGGCAATCCCTTTTTAATGCAGGTTGGGCAGCGCAATGTTGCTGGTTTTGAACAGGTCTGGCAAATTGCAGTCATTTTGACTTGAAAAAAAGAAAAACATTTCAAACCAAAAAAGAATAGACAATAGATTTATTAAGTGATTAAATCTTTTCAGCAAGGATACTAGTCGATAGCTTTGGCTCTGCAACAATCGCCTTTTTGGTGCTTAGGTATCCAAAGAATCCGTATGCGCCAACAGCGCTCGATAAAATAGTACCAGTTAAAACAGCAGGTCTTAGTCCTGCGGTTGATTTAAATAAAAAGCCAGAGGTAAATGCTGCTGCAATATGGTTTCCGTAATCAGTCTTTCCTCTAATCGATTCAAAAATACTGTCGATACATGTGTATGCCATTGCTGTCATTAATAATTATTACTCATGATTCCAAGTGAATTAGCAGCCCAAGGACCATATCTTGTAGTTTGATTCAGAACAGAGTTGAGTCGGACTTTGAAAAGTGGTACTGGCGCTGTCTGGAGACCTCTGATTGTACCGTATACACCGCCATAAGCTAACCCTTATCGTCAATGTAAGATTACCAGCAAAATAAGCGGTTCCTGTGCCATACCAAATCTTGTCGGCTGTTGTGCGCATTGGTAAAAAGAAAAACGACCCCTTTGGTCTGTCTTCATCCTTTATCCTCATCATTGGATTTTCTTGAATATAAACCATTTCAATTTCATCATTTGAATTTGCAGTCATATTTGTTTTTTATGTTGGAAAAAAAATTGGCCAAATAATCAGATCATGAAAAGAGACCTTAGTGATGAAGATGATTACATGAATTTTGTCGTTGAAGAGCAACCACAAGAAATGTCGTACCAGAAGAAAAGGATAAAGCAGCTCAACCAGCAAGTGGAGAAAAGTTACAACAAGCCCAAAGAATTGCAGAGGAGAGAAGAGCTGGATGCAGCGCTTTCAACCGAAATCACAGAGGAAAACAAGGGATTCCAAATGCTGCAAAAGATGGGCTACAAAAAGGGCCAAGGGTTAGGCAATACCAAGGACGCAATAACTGAACCTATTCAGATTTCCCTGAACTCTGCCAAAGACAAGTCTGGGATCGGAAATAGAAGCTACAAATTCGAAACTGTGAAAGATAAGCAGTTGAAAGAAACGAAATCCAAACAAGAATCTAAAAGCTTTGTAAATAATAGACAGCAAATATATAAAGAGAAAATGCTCGAATCGGATTTAAAGAAATTGCGCCAAAGTTGCATGGCTATGGATGAACAAAATGGGATTGATGAAAACGAATATTGGCCAACCGATTTACAAAAGAAGCCGACAAGGGTATTGGGACAGTATAACACTGAAATACTGGAAGAACAGGAGGAAGAATCTTTTGAAACCAAGCCTTTGGTTGAAAAAGTCGAACTGGTAAATACATATCTCCGGGGAAAATATTTCTATTGTGTGTGGTGTGGTTGTGTGTTTAAAGATGAAGCAGACTTGGATCGAAACTGTCCAGGCGATGAGAGAGAAGACCATGACGAGTAGATGCCTAATAGAGCCGGGACGCTTAGAGTTGGATTGAATATTGTGCGTGTCCACTGAATTTGCAAAGCAAGGCTCTTTCTCTGAAATAATTTTGTAAACTCTTGATAAAAAGGAATCCAAATTGCAATATTTTGTCTCAATCAACTTTAGTTAAAAATCTGTACCTCCCTTTTCAAAAAAAACACATTCAGATCTCACCAAAAAGAAAAATGTTCAATTTCCTACTAGCGTGAGAATTTATCAGGGAAAGGATAGGAGAGATTAATAAATTGAACTATAATATGAGAGATACTTGGTCGTGGTATGCCATGTTTCACTTTTGATTGCATTTAAAAATTCAGATTTTGGAAATATGCAATTGATAACCAGAAAATCTCTGCAGTATTGATCGCCCATACAGGCGCCTTTAAACGAGCACTATGACGATAAACTATGCAATCCCAGTGCTTTTGTGAAATTGTGAAATGTTTGCATCGAAACAGATCTAGGGGCTAAAAGTTTTTTTCAAGGCGGTTAGGAATTTTTCCGGAAAAAAGCCAGCTGCTAAATCAATGGAATATGTTTTTAGAGTCAGACAGCAGCCTGTAGTAGGGAGGGAAGCCGGACTAGCGAAACCATACACTAAAACCTATCTGTATCTAATTTAATAACCTAGGAACCCCATCCCAATTTTTGAAATTGTTTTTAATTCCAAAATGCAAAAGGAGCAAGTATTATTTTTTGATTTTAGCTGCAAACCAGATCGTTTATCTGTAATTTAGTATTAGTAGGAGTTGACAAGAACGTCCAGCATATTTTGGTAGGAAGCGCTGCTGCCTTCAAGCGATACCATGAAAATGTGATTGGCAAAACGACTGTTGAAGGGCTGGTGTTGACGGATCCTGAAGACGGCAGCTGCAAGATATTCTTTATATTTAATGATCTCTATATTAAAACCCCAGGCGAGTACAGGTTTTACTGCCAATTGGTGGACATGTCGGAGCTGGTGCCCTCAACAGCTGAATTACAAACCGACAAATTCACTATACATAAGCTTAATCATTACGACAAAGCAAGAGTACATCCCACGCTCCTCACAAGGTCGTTCGAGATGCAGGGTGTGGATATAAGAAATAAAAAGTACATAGCTTGAACCATTACTGATTCTAGTTGCATTTGGGCTGATGCTATCGTCCGAAAAAAGGAAATCTGCTTTTCAACCGCTAGACCTAGACATAGACCTGAATTGGACAAAAGTCCTTTGGCTCTAATATTTGCTGTCTTCCAACAGAATGTCCAACCCTAACCCTTGAGCCCCTTAAATTCAAAAAAAAAAAGAAAAAAATTCACAAAAATCCAAGGCATCTGGTTATTTGGACCAGCTGTTGTTTCGTTTAACGACAGCTGGTGGGAATTGCAAAGGTAATATCTTATATATGCGCTGATGATCGCTGATGCCGCCCCAGTCGGAATACAATGAAGACTAGCTATAGCATATTTCTGTTGACTGAGCATATCAATTTCTTTTTGGAACAGTTCTAACTCTTTAGGTTGCTTGTATTGTTTGCTGATGATGATTTCTCTGCGATGATTACAGAATATGCATGCACCACGCTGCTTACTGATGAAAATGCAATCCATAGAATCAAACCTTTATGAGCTTAGAAATCATCATCATTTATTTAATATCTGTTGAACAATAGTTTGTTCTGGCTTGGCCAAGTGAGTAAACAAATGCTGCATTCCATTGCTGCAACACTCTTTTACCAAGAGCTCAATTTTCTCCTTGAGGTTGATTGTAAAGACTGGATCGTCTTTATGGTCCGAATCATCACTTTCGTCGCCGCCTTCTTGGAAGTATCCATATGGATCTGGGTCTTCGTTATCGGAAAGCCCTTCCCATTCTTCTTCCGACTCGCCATCGTATTCAAATACATGCTCATCCTTGAAAGAACTTGGGTTTGCTTTTGACTGAGAGAGAGCCTTGTATTCCCCAATTAAAAGACCGACGGCTTTTTGAGGAAAAGTTAGCGTAGAATACTGTTCTGGATTTGCTTTAGCTCTAGACCTAGTCATTATTTCTATATCAAACAAGAGTTACTTGTATTTGTAATAATCAAGTCTCCTTTAACTGTCACATTTGCAAGTCTGGCATCCCCGCTTGAAAAGAGAATCAGCATTGCGTTAGTACTAAATAAACGGATAGTTACCTTAATTTGGTTTCATACACTCCTGAAATATCATTAAAGCATTCACACCAATTGCGAAGGAAAATTTCCAGTCCAGTTGAGGAATTGATTGCCAGTCCAGCCAAAAATTCAATTACTGTTGCAGACTTGGATTGGATCAGGTGGCAGAATATCAATACCAAAGTTTCAATGAATGCAGGGATCTTTGCCTGGTCTAATCTATGGATAACTGCGGTAAGCAATGTGGGAATGTACGGAAGTATTAAATCGTCTCCTTTTTGAATTAGTTTAATAATCAAATTCCCAATGAATAGAGCGCTTGATTCCGATTCGGTTGGTGCCAACATTTTCCCAATGAATTCCAGGAGGTAGTCTAATCCGCCACGGTTGCCATTATTCCACTGTGCAATCCCATTAAAATCTCTATTGACCAATACCTTGAGTGTTTCTTGTCCATTTTGCAGCAGCCCTGAATCGTCAACAGTCAACATCATTTGCATAACTTTTGGGAAAATATCTATTGTATACGCATTTGGTAGTGGATCAGGGACATTTTTGATCAACTCTGTAAGCAAATCTAAAGCCGTGGCAGATATGGTTGGGTTCTTGGGTACCTGCTCCATATCAATGGCATTTGACAGGATTGGAAACATTTTTGTTTGGAATGAAGCAGACATTAGCTCATTCGCAGACAATTCTGTAAATAGTTCGTGTAATAATTCAGTTATAAACAAATCTGAATTAGTTTGGTAAAACCTTCGCTGCAATCGTCCAAGAGAGTGACAAATACACTCGTCAGCAGCTCTTCGTGTTGGGCAGTAATTTCTTTGTTGATGCCAACAGCAAGAGTCAGAGTTTCTAACAGAAGAATTAATAAATCGTCCTTTACGTGGACAGCAAGGGAAGCTAGCCCCTTAATCACATTTGCTTGGTGTGAGGCACCAACAGATTTCTTTCCAGAGGATAAGAACCCTCTAACTGCCTTCATTGCAAACACCTTTACGGCGAAATTGATATGCGGCAAAATCAATGCATCTACGCATACAGTCAGGTATTGCCCCACCAAATTATCAGGCAAATCAGAGGCAAACTGAGATGAAAACCATAAAGCTCTACCCTGTAAAAATGGAAGGTCTGATATTAGCATATAGTACCATGGCAAGTCATATCACTAACAACGATATCAGTAAAAATATAGTCCATATTTAGAGATTGAGCTTGTTCGATTAATTCACCTGGGAATCTGCCAAGCGCAAATAAACTGGCCTCGTTGAGTTTCCACCACATTGCGTTTCCTGCTTGTCGTTGCTCTTTGGAAATAATAAAGTTTTCTGCACAGACTTCAAATAAAGCTTTGACTCCCTTTGCTTTGAAAGCATCAATAAGATTCTAATTTAAGCGGAAATTACTATGAGACATTGCTCAACTGCAATTCGGACATTGTATGCGGAAGCTTCTTCGTCATCGTCCTGGACAAACTGATTCATGTCTCTGCTCCAATTACTTTCCATTTCATCGGTAATCTGTAGGTATACCAGCAGCACTCTAAATATGTCAGGAAGAGAGTTCTCTAAAAGCGGTTTCACAGCCTTTTTCCTGCAAACCTGTTGGATATAATCAAAGCACGAGTATAGTATTGTGTTGAGCGAGTGAGTTTCTCCATCTGAATCAACTTCTTCGGCGACTTCGTTATTGTTTTTGATGTAGTTTTCTTGGTATGCAGTTTTCAGGGTTGTAGCCTCATTCCAGATTGTCTCCATAAACGGCATGATATAGCTCGACATTTGCTTTGGGAATGCGCGAACTAATTTGACAATGATCAACAACACTTGGTTCTTGATTTGGATATTGTCAGACTCTTTGAGGATTTGGGTAAACGTCCCGACCCAAACGGTGATAAATGGCTCAAGGTAGTTGGGGACAGCTTCAGGGTGTTCCTCTTTTACCATATAGATCATTTCAACAAAATCTTTGCAAATTGACACTGCTTTGGCGCGCAAATTTGAGGGATACTAGGTAAAAAGAAATTACGTTTCCAGTAAATATTTTGTACAGTTCCGGCAATAATATTGGTGCAACTTGAGGAAAAGCGAGGTCCGATAAATCATCCCTGACAAAATCGGTTAAAACTGAGAGTGCACCATGACACGAATTCAAATCTCCCTTCAACAATTCAATCAATTCCAAGAATAGATTCGGCCACTGTTCTGGCCATTCTAAATGTGCAATTTTGGAGATTGTAAGGGCAATATTGCTCCTGATTGCAGAATTTGGTTCATTCAAATGTAAAACCAAACCTTTTTTTAGATATTCTTTGGAAGCTGGGTCACTGGAAATGATCTGATCAACCGAATTCTTTAATGTCACTGCAGCCAATTGTCGTTTCGCAAGCTGGTTGTTGGATATCACAAAATAGAATAATTCATCACAAAAATCTATTATTAGGGATCGAAACTTTTGTGGTGTTGAAGCTGAGATAATAACGATTGTCCTTGATTTCTAATCTCTTGGTTTTGACTGAGACAACTTTCCAAAACTTGATTGAGATTGTTGGTCATTTGTATGTTAAAATTCTAAAGTTGAGAATTCAGAGCCAAAGGATCTTGGACCCAAATCGGGAATCAAATTACTCGTTATTTATTTCTTCAAGTAGCACTCTTTTAAATTTCAACGTTTGTTCGTACTTGCAGACATTCTCCATCTTGTCGGAAAACACTACACCCGTGCCAATTGTACTGTGAACACTTCCGGCATATATATGACTACCTACTTTTAGAATAGGTTTCTTGGAATCAATTCCAAGCAATTTCACGGTTTCGTCCGTGATCGGCGAATCTAAATTCCCCATATCCAATAAAACGTGCGACTCTAGTTAGTTTGTAGTTACAGTCTCAACTTGCCATTCATTCTCTCGAGTCATACACGTCAAATTACTGTTTGCAAAAAGTTGAAGAATTTTTTTAAAAAAGTGAATGGCGAACGAGGAAGCGAAAAGCGCTGGACAAACTGTGAACCCATGGAAGGTGCAGGGAGAAGTTGTCGATGGCAAATTGCAAGCAATCGATTACAACAAATTGGTTGAACAATTCGGAACGAGGCTAATTGACCAGGAAATGCTTGACAGACTGGAGCGACTTACTGGAGCTAGACCCCATGTATTCTTGCGCAGAGGATTATTCTTTTCCCACAGGTATATTTCGCTAATGGCAGAGAATTCAACAAAATCTTGGATTTATACGAAAAAGGAAAACCATTTTATTTGTATACTGGAAGAGGGCCTTCTAGCGGCAGCATGCATGTGGGACATATGATTCCATTTCTGTTTTGCAAGTGGTTACAGGATATCTTTGGTGCTGCACTCGTTATTCAATTGACTGACGACGAAAAGTTCATTTTCAACCCAGACTTGAAAGTTGAAGACGCTCATAAATTCGCCATTGAAAATGCAAAGGATATCATGTCTTTTGGATTCGACCCTGAAAAGACATTTATCTTTTCAAATTTGGATTACATGAGGTATGCAAAACTAACGGCAGTGGGCCATTTTACAAGAATGTCATCAAAGTATCAAAGTCCATCACCACCAATCAATCCAGGGCTACTTTTGGGTTCAATGATAGCGATAACATTGGGAAATTGCACTTTGTCTCTGTGCAAGCATCGCCTTCATTTTCAAACTCATTCCCTCATATCTTTGGAAAGGACAATATCCCATGTCTTGTTCCTTGCGCCATCGATCAAGATCCATATTTCAGATTGACCAGAGAAGTTGCTCAGAAGTTGAAATATCACAAACCATCTTTGATTCATGCAAAGTAAGTGATATTTGCATTTACTTGATCCAGAGATTTTGAAATGCCTATTTACAGATTAACTGTAGGTTCTTTCCTGCTTTGCAAGGTCCAGGAACAAAAATGTCTGCTTCAATTACAACCTCAGCAATCTTCATTAACGATACGCCAAACCAAATCAAGAACAAGATCAACAAATACGCATTTAGTGGCGGCCAAGACACAGCTGAATTACACAAACTGCATGGTGGCAACTGTGAAGTTGATGTTTCATTCCAGTATCTCAAGTTCTTTTTGGACGATGATGAAGAATTGGCAACTGTTGAAAAGCAATATACTTCTGGAGAGATGAGTACTGGGCAATTGAAACAAAAATGCATTGCCGTTGTGCAAGAGCTAGTAAAAGGAATCCAAGAGGTAAATTGCAAATAATACAGATTCGCGGCACTGTTACTGATAAAGTAGTTGACCAATACATGAACCCAACTATTCCAAAAGATCCTACCTTGAAGCCTTGTATCCCACAGGTTCAAGACCTAAAAGTTGAATAAAGACCTCGCGGTATTACTTTACTATCCCAAATTTCTTTTGCTACTGAATCCACATGATTTTTTTCCACCCCAAGTTTAAAATGCAAAAACTTCAAAACGAATTGGGAGTGATAATCAGGCATTTAGACTATTCGGAATTCATTCAGATGAAATTATCAATTAAAATGGAATTCAGCATACCCCACCTATCATTCCAAAATTACAAAGATTCAGCAGGATCAATGAATGCCAAGGACCCTTCAGAATATATGCTGCTCCTATCCGAGGATATAAACGAGGCTTCATTTCTATTCTGTGTGTGGAATAGTCACTATGCGCAATTTAAACGATCATTAAAATACCCCACAATTTCAAATGCAGCCAAATTACTGGGGCTAAATAAATTGCTGGAGCCTAAATTCAAATTACACCCCTGGATTGCTATAGAATTGTTGCAAAACGTTTCACAGATAGATTGCGTTCATCTGAATAGGATATTTTTGAAAATTGTGGAAAGCGGATCCAGCTCAGCAGTCTGTCATTTGCTCAAATACTTTGCTGTCGATGTTACATTTGATGATAATATGGCCATCAGAATTGCAACCGATTGTGGATACACTGAAATTGCCAAAATTCTATTGGAACATCCTAAAGTTAATCCTGGAGTGAGTTATAACAGCTGTTTCAGGAATGCAGCAAAATATGGACATTTGGAGCTATTAAAACTGTATTTGAATGATCCGAGAGTTGATCCAGCTAGTATGCACAATGCTGCTGTTATTCTCGCAGCGCAAACTGGGAAATACCAAGTTGTTAAAGCATTGTTGCAGGATCCGCGGATAGATCCTTGCGACAGCAATAATTTAGCTCTGCGATTTGCGTGTAGCAAAGGACACGTCGGGATTGTTAAATTGCTGCTAGACGATGGAAGAGTCGATCCGACATTAAAAAATGTTGCAATTTTGAACACAGCTACCATGAACGTGCTGGATATTCTGTTGAAAGATGGAAGAATCGATCCATGCGACAATGACAGCTACCTGATTAAAAATGCAGCTGAAAAAGGATATGAAGACATTGTCAGATATTTATTGCAAATACCAAAAGTAGATCCATCAGTTAAACACGATGAAGCAATTAGATCGGCAGCACATAATGGGCATACAGAAATAGTGCGCATACTGATTAAGGATCCAAGAGTCAATCCTGCAGCTCAAAATAACGCGGCACTAGTTGGGGCATGCAGAAATGGGTTCCTGGAGATTGTTCAAACGCTAATGGAAGACGAAAGAGTGGATGTAACCGCAGATGATAATCTACCAATACGAACAGCCGCTCACGAAGGCCATTTACATATTTTCAAACTGTTGCTGACAGATAAAAGAGTAGACCCTTCAGCAAACTTAAACTATGCGATCCGGCATGCAGTGCTTTGTTTCACTGATAGATATGGGTACTATGCAAACAGTACTGGACCTGATTTTATTGAAATTGTAAAATTGTTATTGCAAGATCCAAGAGTCGATGCTTCAGCCCAAGATAATTTTTCAGTCAAAGCAGCTGCAAAACTGGGCCATTACGATATCGTAAAGTTATTAATAGAGAACGACAAGGTAGATCCTACTTCTGGCCGAAATGAAGCATTGAAATTAGCACTTGAAAATGGCCACGTCTCTGTGGTTGAATTGCTAAAGAGCGATCCAAGGGTACAAGAATTAATTTAATATATATATTAAAACATGTATGGGTCTGCAAGTTCATAATTTCCTTTTGGCTTCATATCTTTCGGCACTATCCATAGCCACGGATTATCTCCCAGAATTTGCTTGACATTACCAACCAGTCCCATATCATACGGATTAGGCTTTTCAACCCCAAGTTCTTTATCATCCACGTAAGACAAGTTTTCTACAGTCGTCCGGTTACTGGCCAGCAAGACGGTTTGATTGTAGCACATCATGGCCATGATTGTTGTCGTAGGAACGAGGAAAATGGTAACTGAGGCGAATACGATCATCTATATCAGGATAAATTACTTCGATAAATGTGAAATCCTCATCCGCGCCTTCCAGTAAATACATCATGCTGTAAGCCAGTAATACTAAAGTTTCAATGCATAGGATTGTTGCACCGTAAACCAGCCGGATAAAATGCCCTTGATTATAGTATCCGACACAGTTATTTATCCAAATACAATGGTGATCAAATCGGTGGATGCATCTGCGACATTTTTTGCAATGATGTGCCCTGGATGGTTTATCTGCATCACAATCTCTGCAATATTTCGACAGCAAGTCATCCATCAACGCATCAGTCAAAGGAGTCTTGCATTCCATTTGTTTCACATACCCAGGATTCGTGTTGACGCTCTTGAATAAATTAACCAGTGTGTAACTGACTGTTGAAATGTAAATAAACAGGGAAAACTTTGAAATCCATTGGTGAAATAATGTACAGTAACTCAGCGCTGGTAATAGAATCACAATATTAGATAGTTGGTACCTCCTAAATACACCAGGAATACTTCCATTTTCAAAGAAAAAACTGCCGCACAAATCCATGCTTAATAACCACAAATGGAGCAATCGATTCTCCAAATCAGGACAGATAACAAGTGGAGGGATTAAAGGGTCGTATTGCCCTAATACATTTAGGACCCATATGAACACCAAGCAGGAAAATACCAAGCGGAGTGATACTATTAATATTTCAAGCAATTTTTATGCAGTGTCAATGTCATGCAGGTCTATGCGGTATTTCCACATTGCATTGAAAGCTGCTATTTCCCATGAGTGCGCTAAATATCTGGCGCTTGTAATATACCAGCTACACATTGTTTCATACCATATTAAGCTTTCTTGCCTTCACCATATTTCGCCATACACCAGAAAAATGGCATGTCAATGTGAGATGAGTCAGAAGAGATTGATGGAAGAAAAAAGTTACTCCAAATGCCAGAAATAAATCAAATCGATCATTATTTGCAGAAGCTAGCGACTACGCCTGAATATCAGCTGTTCTGCCAGCAATACGGCGCAAAGTATGCTCACGATATCGCCAAATCATGTTGCTACTTTGACCATAATGGAAAGGTGCAAATGATTGGATACTCACTTGCGATACGCAACGAACTATCTCAAGCGCAAATAAAGAACCTTGTCGGCCTTCATACAGGAATGGAAAGAGTATTTAAGCTTGCGGAACTGATATATGAAATTCCCAAGATTGAGGATAGGATAAAGAGCAGCAAGCTGATATCAAACGCTGTTGAAAAGATCGAATATGCGATTCAGAAAATATGGGGATTCGAATTAGATTCAAAGTTTCACAGGCACTGGCTGCAAACCCCGAATTGCGCTTGTACGACGCATGAAATAATATCGCACGACTGTATTTTCCACCAAGATAAATTAACAAACTAATGAAATAAAATTGTTAATTTTACGCGTATGTCCAACATTTCAAAGTAATGCTGAACTGAGAATAGAGTGTCGATATTGGAAAAGGAAATAAATGCAAATTGCAAGAGGTTGATGGATTTAGGAATTATTCCCCCGTCATTCGAGTTAATTAGGCTGGAATCAAGTAATTTGTGCTTATGCAGATGATGAAGAGAGTGGACAGTTGAATAATATTAAAAGATCAATCAAAGAATTTCAAAACGTAGTGGCAGATCCTCAACTGGGAAGCCACTGTATATATTATTAATGTAGACGTTGCCTCGATTAAACAAATGATGGAAGCAATCGAGTGCAGGATTCTAATACTAAAAGAATATCAAAGAGACTCTATGAAAGAATTGCTGGACCATGAACGATTACTATCGTCCGAAATAAAGACAATCCAGGCTGGAATAGAGAAAGTCGAGAGTGTATCATTGGCCAAGTCATCGTCTTCTGCAAAGTTGAACACTCAACCATCAAACTTATTACCAGAAGTAGTGGAATTTCAGAATTTTGTGAGCAAGTACGGCCATGAAGGCGGTTGGGAACCTTCAAATCACCAATCATTTGTCAAATTGGCGAGGAAATATCACGGGGATAAACTATATAGGATCTGCGCAAGAAAGTTGCCTTTGGTAAACTATGAAGAGGCACAAGCTCATGATAGTTGGTTCAAGGACTATGAGGAAAAGTACAAGGCAAACAAAGATGCCATTCAATTCTGGAAAAACAAACCAAAGGATGAACTAATCCCTAAACCAGAAAAAACAGTGAAATCAGAACCAGCTCAAATCCAGGAAGATAGAGAAATGAAAAGGTTTCAGGTGATGCTGTGGAGGAAAGCCAAAAATGATGAAATACGAAAACAAAATGAGCGGAAACTGAAAGCAAATAAGGAGGAAGAAGAGCGGAAAAAGACTGAAAGACAAAAGCAAGAGCTGAAGCGACAGCTACTAGCGAAACAAAAGGAAGAACTCGAGCTAATAAGGCAAGAGTCAAAACAGGAGCTTAAACCAAAGCCCGCCAATCTGCATTTAATCAACATGAAGCAAAAGCTATTCCAAGATCAATACCTGGAAAAGAAGGCAGCGTACAGATTGAAGAAAGAGGAAGAAGAACGAGAAAAGCAAGCTCGGTTGGCGAAATTGGCGGAAAAGGTAATATTCGCTAACAAACAGGTACAAGTCAATGTCAAGCATGATCCAAATCGGCTATTTAAACCTACCGCAAGCTTACTTCAGAAACAAAATTCCACAAGCAGCATGGAAAACCTGCTGTACCTTCCTGCATATGGGCATGGTAGAGCAATCCCAGCTTGGTCGAAAGATATTAATCGCTAATAAATCTGATTACGTTTGGTTTATGATGTCATGAAATTCAACTTTTTTGTAAATGACACTAGCGACAAAAAGGATCCCAGGACCAATGCCTAACCAATACCCAGAAGTTTTGGCAGTAAAACCAATTAATAAAGGCGGGGACAAGCGCGCAAGTGGACAAAACCCTGTCGACAAAGGTATGTTTCGACTGGAATTACAAAACAAACGTAATGAGCATTAATTCAGTATTCAAAAGAAAAGATTGTTGAAAACTCATCAGCAAAGTACGGACTACGGGGAAATGTGATGGATGAAATTGAAAAAATCAAATGTTTGGCACATGGAGTAAGAATGAATTGTCAAGATTCTGTAAGTGAAACTTAATCTAGGCTGCAGATGTCTTGGCGCCAAATCGTTTGAACCCTCTGCTACAAGTATAGCATTTCTTACATCAGGAATTGGAGGATAACCGCGAACGAGCTTATCACCGCAAAGAACACCAAATATTAGGAAGATCTGCCGGAAGTGACGCCGTATTGCCAGGATTCACCAAAGCTGACAATTTCAGATTCGGTAAAGTCACCCAATTAGGTATTTACATATTTACAAAAGACGAATCTGTTGGGAAAATAATGTACCCACCAAAGAAACCCGACGACGACCCGATGATTAGACAGAGATACATTTTATCTCATGGCTCATATGGGCCTGGGGAACAAAAGAAGCATTACGACCCTAATTGGCGACCAGCTGAATACAGAGAGACTGTTGAAATGAAACGATTAGCTAACGATGGAGGAAAAGTAAAGGAGGCTCTGTACTGGAAGGAAAACAGAAGAAGGTATTCGACGCTAAGTGATAGGGAATTGGAACAAAAGATTATCAGTGCTGGACTGGCTGCCTTTCATGATAGACACCAGCCAGAAATTGGAAAAGTGTTTGACCCGTAATTGTTACTAAAGTAGACTAAAAAGCACCTTGGCACACCTCCCTCCTGACCATACCTTTGGCGTAAAACACCCAATTAAAGATATCCACGTTTCAGACCTACTCGGCAATGTTCCAAAACCCATTTCAACTAATCACGTCAAAATACCTATTGATAAAAGACCTCCAGCAGGACTAACAATGAGGCATATCGACGATCTCGATTTACAAAGACACATAATTCCAAAATTAGCAGCAATTGAGGATATAAAGATCTCAAAAAAGATTACAGAAGACGATATTGGAGGTACGACTGCAGTCAAGCACCAAATATTGTCACAATTCGGACAAGAGCATGTGTTTGGTGTTCCAACCATAAGAGATGCATCTGGAAGAAAAGGAATGGGACCAAAGAAACTAGCAGATAAAACTGTATCGAATAATTAACTCTAGAATTACGGTGACGAACTAGGTGCTAAAGGTAAATAGGTATTGATTTAGGTTTGATGTATCCAACTGCAAGAAATGTCTATGGGAAAGACAACCTAAAGATTTTGGCTGCAAAAATGGAAACCGTTTGATTTTGTGAATATACTGGTAAACTTTTTATTCTAAACGAAATTCAATATTCTTGGTTAATACAAACTACCTTGTTTGGCGCATAAGCATACCCATTCTCACTTAGCAAAGTTTGAACCTTTTCTTTTGTACTTGCTCCTTCCTCGTCAGGATTGGTAGAACAGTGGTATTCGCCTTCGTCAAAAAGACGCCTAGATCTCCTAGCAGGTGTGATTACTGTATCCGTGCCGTATTCTTTTTGCAATTTTGGCTTTACTTTCATTGGGGTCAAGATTGTTATGTTTGCTTCATCTTGTCTTACTGGTACTCCAATTTTTACCTTCTTTTCCGGTTTAGGTAGGGACGGAAAGACTGGGGCAAGTTTTACTGGTTTGGATATTTTTAGTTCGCCTACCGTTAGTCAATACATGCCCAATAGATTTACAATTTCATTTACAGCTTCTTTTCGATCCTTCTTCAATACTTTGAATTCATTTGGCAATTTCTCATTATTGAAACTCTCAATATCGAGGTCCTTAAGAACATTGTCAGGGAGCTTGCTCTGTTGGATTTCTTCGATTGAAAGATCGCTAATTCCATTATCATTGTAGAACAAGTATTCTTGTCCCAGCCTCATTTCAAACCCGCGATATGCTTCGTCGATAATTTCCAATTCTCTGGCACTGTTGAAGTAGTCTGCGGCCTGGAAAAACAAGTCTGCAACTTTACTGTAATTCTGCCACATTTCTTCATATCGTGCATATTCGATATAGACATCAGGGGACGGATTGACCAGTAATTCATCAAATATTAGTCTGGCTGTTGCTTGGTCATTTTGCTATAATCAAAAATAGATTACTTGCGCTTGTCTAATTGCATCACTGAGATTCCAAGCCTGTTCCCTATGGGTAGGCTCTTCCAGCACATCAGGTCCACCAGCAATATCGCTTTCAGGTGTGTCGTTTTTCAAAAGAGTATTTTCCTGCAATAGCCCGCCAACACCAGGATAGTCATCCTCTTCAAAGTCGGGAAGATTAAATTCTCCTTCGTCATCCATAACTGAAATATCCATATCTGGAACATGTCCAGAGAAAGACATTTCGTAATTCTTGCTTGGTGTTTGACTTGGATTGCAACTTTCTTCAAACATATTTTCATTGAATCCAGGTGTTGGGGCAGAAACCTCATTGAAAATGTCTAGAGTTTTTTGGCTACCCGGAGTCTTGAAAACTTGATCTGCGGCTCTCTTATCCAGGATAGGGGAATCGTTAAAGTCCCAGGTATTTTTAAGACTTTTGCCTGCGTGTAATAGCGGTGAATCTTCAAATACATTTTCCGAGTCAAAGGAATCAGCAGGAGAGTAGGTGTCAAATATCAAATTGCCAGCTGACGGCGGTATAGGAGCAGAAGTCTGTGGAGTGATGTGATTAATTTCCGGTGCAGGTGGTTCTTCAACTTTTACCTCTGGCTTACTTTCCAATTTAATTTCCTTAAAGTGCTCTTCCAATTTCTTTACCGACTGGTCCAAGTTATAAATCCGGGTTCTATCGTACTTTGGTGTGTTTAATCTTTGAATCCGAGCTTTTAGCGGAGAGTTTGTTTCTGTAGAGAATGAAATTCTGCTTTTCTTTTGCTCCCCCACAAGTTTTGGGAGTGCTTTATTAACCTCTGCGCTGCCTAGAGATACACTTTCAACTGATTGGACTTTTACAATTGGTTTGAAATCTTGTTTTTCAAGAACTGGATTGACTCTTTGGTTTTCTTTTTCAGATGTCATTTCGTGTTCTAATTCTGGCTTAATTTCACTGGTAGTAGATATATTCTCGATTGTGTCTGCTGTTATTTCATTCTTCAAAGAAGATTCTGACACTTTTGACCTTTGTTTAATAGGTTTCGGAATTGGTTTCCTCGCAGCTTTTTTGGCTTCATCCACTGTTCTTGCTGCCGGAACTCTTGTAGTCTTTGCGATCAGAGGCTTTTCAGACTTTGCTGTACTTGATCGTGATATTGAGAAACCCTTGATTGATGCTGGCTTGACAGGTTTACTGACTTTGGATGGTGCGACAACAGGATTTGCAGCTTTGTTCACAACAGCCTTTGGTTTAATCACAGTTCTAGCTGTAGATTTTTGTCCTGCTGCCTTTTTGGGCTCCACTTTCCGTGCAGCTGGTTTATTTTCTATTCCTGATTCTTTCAGAATACTTTCCTTTTCCTTCAATTTATTCCTTTTGTACTCCTCTAGCTTTAGCCTCCGTTCTTGTTGTTCAAGATCCATTGTACTTTCGGACAAACTTTCTGAAAAATTTACAGCTGGAATTTATATTGCTACTGCACGTAAAGATGCCTATAGGCAGCAATACCTTGAAGTGGCATTAATCGGGTTTAGTTACAAGCTGAACACGGATTCCAATACAAATATTTTATTCATCATCTTCAACTTCATCTACAACTTCCTTTGGTTCCAGATCTTCACCATATTGGATTGCATTGTCAATATGCGACAGCAGGTATTGGATCGAATCTTCATCTTTAATATTTAATGGAATTAGATTCACCATGCTGAACTCGTCAATTAGTCTAACCAGAGCTTGATTGAGATTGTAAAAATCTGGTCTGGTTGAAGCATTTACATCTTCCAACAATAAGGAAGTGTCAGCGCTGAAGAATCTCTCTAATTCAGGATCATTTTCATCAATCAAATCCATCTTTGACATTACATTTAAATGTGGGATTCCTGGATTTAAATAAACCTACCTAACTGCAGCATGGCAGACATAGCAGACATTATTCCTGCAAAGAACTTTGGACTATCCTGAATAAATTGCGAATCCAACAAATATACTCCGCAGACTCTGTATCCCAATCTGTGCAGACAGTCGACTAATTGTCGCATGATATTGCTATGAGTATATAATTCAATCTGTCCTCTAGGGTTAACATTTCAATACGGGCAGTCGATAATCAAATTGTCATCGTCATAATCCTGCAATTCATTCTCCAACCAGTCCAAATTCTCCAATAAATATTCTAAGCAATAAATTAATCCTCCGTTCGGTCCATAATTCAATTGTTGCATAACTTCGTCAAGGGTAACCAAATTCTTAATGTCGATTGTCGGTTCATGTTCAAAATATTCCGCTGCTGGATCCAAGTTGACAAGATGGATTGACCGCCTCATAGATTGACAGTGAGTGACCATTGTGCTGCAATAAGTACTCTTTCCAGCTCCAGCCGGTCCCATAACTAATTGGCATGTCTTTCCCATTTCCCAGTTTCAAAAAAAATGAAAAATGAATTTCTGCAGCATAAAATATTTATCAGGAGAGATAAATAATTATCTTTAAAAAATCAGCGCCGAATTGATCAGGCGATTTCCCCAGTACTGTAGTTGTGCTCAGGAATTTCCAAAAGTACTGTAAATTTCTTTTTCCTCAATTTTTGCGGCGATAATATATAAATGGAGATAAACTCACTAATGAACAACGATCAAATCAAACCTGATATGAATTTAAAACCTACAGACGAAGCGCAAGAATTCCATTGCAGAGGTACTTTTTTTTAACACAGGTTGTGCTTACGCTGCAAATCGCAGAGATACTCTTCAAAGACATAGAAACAGAAGGGACGGGAAAAATGAATGCATTCTATCAGAAATATTGGATTTTTTGAGAAAGGTTAAAGAAAACCCAGAGGAAGCGGCCAAATACTACGAAGAGCTAGAAGACGATACCAGAGAAGCTCTGTTGGCAATCAAGAAAGCACACAGTGGAGAATTTCATAGCGAATGGGCAAGCGTTTTGGACCGGCTTTGAAATGGTTTTGCCTTAATAGAAAGGCAACGAATAAATTTATTTCTGTGCTTGTAATTCTGTACTTGCAGTCTCATGGCTATAACGTAATATGGCGTTGGTAATGGTATGGTAAGTGGACTGGCTAACGCGACACGGATCAACCAATTAAATTATCTCATGAATTCAGCAAAAGTATATCCAGAGGTGCCATTATTTAACCCTAGGTAAACAGAGATAGCGAATCCGTTCAACAAAGCGTTTCTTCATTCGTAATTCCAACTAATGTAGCAGGGAAAACGAGGAAAGGAGTTGGTTGACTGCAAACTTTTTCATATGAAATGGATAGTCATTGCTCTGATTGTGAATATAGTTTTACTGATAGTCCTGCTGGAACTCAATTCACCAGATGGATTAATTGTAAGATTCCTTGGAAGCCAACTTGGATATTCTGCAACTGTCATACTTGAAATGTGGATGTTGATTTGTTTTTTGGCAACGCAGAAGGCAATGTTGGCGGGAGGTTCTGCATTTGTAGGCTGTCTAATTACTCGACCTCAAGGATACAGTCTGGCCGCTTGCGGGTTTATTCAAGCTAATTTGATTTCAAAGTTCTTTTTTGCAGGCAAACTTTCATACCGAAGCACTTCGCGTACTTTTCTCAGTAGATTGTCTGTCTTATGGTTCATCCAAACGTTGACACTCGTATTGCCTCTTTTTTCTGCATCCGCAGTTTACGCATCAAACTATTATGTGTACTCTGGGACTTTAGGATGCCTGATTTACACCGAGAGTGGAGAACCATACGATAGATATTGGCCATCTATTCAGTCGGAAATGGGATTCTCAGAATTATGCTTTGGTTCCGCTGTGGGTATTCTTAGGTCCGAAGAAGATGTTCCTTTTTCAACTCTTGTCATTGCACCACAATTAATAGACGCTGCCGCCGATAGAACAATAATTGTTGGTAGTGGATACGTCACAAACATTTCAACTAGCTGCAGCTGTATCGACAGTGCCTCGTCTGCTAATATTGCCAGCAATGGTAACATTCCTGTTGGGATCGCACAGAATATGTCCACGCAAGTTACAGGGTTCGAAAACATTCCAGCAATGGTAAATTATGTAAGAAGCAATTCTACTGCAGTAACCATCAACACCATTTTAACTGGAACCAATGTTTGTACCATGACTGACCCTTCCAAAATAGGGTATCCTTTGTGCACAACTACGGCTTTTGATCTTCGCACTGCATCCGTTAGTATTACTTTTATGACGGACGGCAGTCCTGCTTCCATTGCTCCTAAAAATGTTGAAATTTTATCCACAGGAGGCTCTTCTGTTATTTCTTGGCTATTCACTGCCTATACTTCTATCCTGGAAGGTGTTCAAACTTCAACTGTACTGCCAGAAACAGTCAAAGGCTCGATTAATCCGTTATTATGGTGGTCAACTACCAATATGCAATCAGTCAATCCCGCACTTTTGTCTGCGGGGGTTGAATCCATGTTTGCAATATTAGGCAGGGCTGGCGTGCAGAGAACGTATACACACACCTCATCCAGGTGCAGCCAGAGTATTATTGATTATAATTCCATAGTATTACGAATGGGCGAGACTGGATACTCACTCGGCTTAATATTCTTTGGTTTGCAGTTAGCAATGGTTGTTTTAGCTTTCTTGGGGACTATCCCGTGGCTACTCTGCAAACATCCTATATACCCTGGAATCAGAATTGTCACTGACCATGTATTCTTTATGGTCATGATCAATAGCACACTAGCTTCACTGTTTGGCGTAAATGCAACAATGGATTCTCCACTCATTTGGACAAAGTTTGACTTTGTAGTGCGGGTTGGTGAAGCAATCAAAACTCGCGACGATCCCGACCTTGGCCAAATCATATTGGATAGACCAAAGTTTGTGTCGCATTTCAGCAAAGGCAAGTCGTATTATTGATAAAATTGTACAAAAATAATTATATTATAGCCCTTTGTCGAGTAGCACAACACTGTTTTGCGCCGGAAGCGGTTTTGAATTATTAATTATTTCTTCTAGCACTGCTATTTGTGTGGATTGGAACATTTCTTTTTCCTTTGATATCAACGGATATTCTGGATGAGTCGTGGTTTCTTTCTATAATTAGGGATATGTACCTTTGCTGCTGGCCTGGTCCTTACTGCCTCGCCTTCTTTGAGCGTTACACCCGCGGCAAGCTTCATCGTTTCCGCCTGGATTAGCTTTATAGTACCAAAAGGGGAATATTCAGAGTTGCATCCTCCTGGAAGCCGTCATTAAGTTCCACATTAGGCTGTGCGAGCACAACAGCTTTTTGTTTTTGTTTTTGCTTTCTTACTATACCTCTCTTTACAACTGAAGCTTGCGGTTCTCTCACGTCTTCTTTTGTTTTTTCACTGCCCAGTACCTTGATTTTCACACTACCGTTAATTGAATGTTTACCCAGAATTTCCATTCCAGTTGGACACATTGTTGGCGATTAATAGTCTCCCCACTTGATCGAACGTAACATTTACTTTTCCGTCGTCTTTTTCATTTATCCTTGCCATCAATCTCCTATTTTCATCTGCGATTGCCCGCTCAACTTCGGACAATGCAGACTCTGTCGTTCTTGGCGGTTTATATTCACTGAACCTGGCTGCAGGTTTATCTTTTGGAGGATGCGGTTTTAGCTTAGGTGCGACTAACGATTTAGCTGGTGATATTTCTGGTTTTGATTTCTTTTTCGTTTCAGTCGTTTTTGTTTTGTTGGTTGGCAAAATAATTCTGTATTAAAACTACGTACTCTTTCACATTGCTCTCAGCATTTTTATCTGTTGTTCTGGCATAGTGCGACGCTAAAGGTTTGATTGGAATAGCTGCTCTTGCCCATGAATCTATACTAACGCAGTTTGGTTCTTGTAAATTTGCGGTTACCTGTATCTGGAATCCAGAGCGACGGGTCGTTATCTCCGGGATCTCTCGTAAAGAAATGGTACTCTGGTTAATAGCAATTACGTTTATCATACTTAAAATTGATTCTTTTGCAAAGTTGACTGCGTATGGCAATAGCTGGACGTCAATGTGTTTTTTAAATAGTACTTTTTGCGATTCTGAGATAATATCTTCAATCAATTGTAAAACAAACAACTCGCCTTCCTCCTGTTCAATGAGGAATGCCCAGTCATCCTTCGTGGCCATTTTTCAAAGTTCCGAACGCGTCTTTTTGAAAAAATGAACTCAAATATGAAGAATATGTTTGGGTTTATGCAGAATAGCCAGGAAGAGGCAAAATCAAGCAATAAATCGCAGCCGCTGTTTGGAAACATGTTTGGCAGCAATTCGTTGCTACCAAAAGCGCAGAGCAATCAGACGCAAAAGTATTGGTGAATTAACAAGTACAAAAGAAAATCTTCGATCGTTGATGATAACATTCAATCATTCAAATAAAACAGAGGAGGTAATGGAGATTTTGACTTTAGGACAAGCTGCGAAATGTGGACACGATATTGGATAAGGTTATCGGGTATGGAACTCATATCGCGGAAAGGTAACTATATTCTTATTAGCCAATTGGAATTCAAAGGATTTATTCAAATTACATTGAAAGCCATGGTGTTTTATTCGAATATTACCCCGGTGGACGAAACTATTGTACAGCTGTGCGTCAATTCCATCCTAGTGCTTCTCAGTAGCAACACTGTAAACGACTATTAATTGCAGGAAGCCATCACTGTCAATTTGGATCAGGCCAAGACCATATCCAAATGTGTCGCAATAATATGTGAATTATCAGAGTCCAAAGAGGTAAATCCATCGATAGGGACAAACTTTGTGCATGTCATTAAGGGATTGATAAAAAAGAACGCAAAGGACGATGTGAATGTCAAAGATTTGTTTGACGTACTGACTGCGGAAAACAATATCCAATGGAAGTTACAGTGTGTTGGCATTAATTTAGCGTCCTCTCGATTTTAAAATCTTTTGTTAGAAGCAAAAAGTTTAGTCTGGATCAAATGCAACTGCTGGAAAACTCTCAGCAGTTTAATACCCTGCTCCATCTACTATTGGATTCAAAGGAAACCAAAAATATCCAACTCACATCGCTTTATTTGGAATTAGTTGTAGATATTTTGGACGTCACCTGCACGAAATTTCCAAAACTATTCAAGACATTTGACTCGCCAAAGAATTATGCTATCGTAACGGAGCTGCTAAAGTCCAATTCAAAAGAATATTGTGAAAATATTTGCCATTCGTTTGCAAAGCTGTGTTGCCTTGGGTTAGAGTATTTGACTGACAACATAATAGAGCTGGATAGAGACTCACCTTTTCAACGCGACGATTTTCTTATGCCGAAATCCAATGGATGTAATCGTCGAATTAACATAGCTATGGAAATAAGAAACAAAAACTGTATTGAAATGCTCAAATCGGTGTACACACTAACGGGAGTGGATCTGGCAATTAAAATTTCATTATTTAAACAGCTGCAAGATTTGATCCAAACGAATCCGATTAATTACTTTATCATATCAGGAGTTTCCAATCTATTTTTTGATTTCGTAGAGTACATTGACAAGATTGAAAGCGAGTTGCAGGTATCAATTTAATAATTTTCAGGATATCTGCATAGAAATTCTATATCATGTTGCTATATCACTTCGCTATGTCCCTTTTAAAGAGATTTCGATTCTAATGGTCCATCTACATGGAAAGTCTTTGCCAAAAACCGTTCAAAAAATTACCAGAATGTTTACGGATATGATGGAAAACGCTAGTATTTGGAAAACAATATTTAGAGACCTTGGCTTAATCTCAACCATTTCAGATATGGTTAAAGCGATTGCCCATCCGGAGCTAAAGTCATTGTTTACAATAGACGAAACTATTATCGTCAACTTCCACAACTTTATGACTGTATATTCATACCTGCTAAGCTCGGAAATAGGTCTCCAAATATTCAGAGAACAAAACCTGGAAGACTATTTCCAGCTACTTTGCAAAACGGAATATCAAGAAGGCATCACAGTTCTCCTCAAAGTAAAATGTAATTAATCAGAAAATAATTAATCAATCGAACGAATCAGGCGGCACTACACCAGAGTTTATTGGAATCCTTCGTTATGTGAAAAATGTCGAGAGTTTACATTCAAAATCAGTGCTTTTTTCTATGCTGACAGATTTTTTGGGGCAATCTGGTACACTTCAATCGAAATTTAAGAATATGAATGGGTATCAAATGCTGCAGGAGTCTTTATTGATTGAGAACCCAGGGATTTCGAATGAAGTGGTGGGATTCTTAGTTCAGTGGTTTATTTTGATGTACACATCTATCACAAATTCCAAGGAGAATGTCGCAAAAGCAAGTGAATTGGAATTCAATTTCAACTCGTTATTAAACGAGTATACCATCGAACTGGTATTTACCGGAGCTATCGGGATTACCTTGGAAAGTAAGGAAATCATTGAATATTTGGCAGTAAAAGGAAATTCACAGATGGATTGCTTTACATCACCGTTCAACGCCGAAGCAGTTATCCAAAATACCATTTTAGTTGGCACAATCTTTTCATTTTTGCCAGAGGTGCCAAAATATCAAATCCCTATCTTGGAAATATTGTACAATTTGATTTATGCAAACAAATTAAACCAAATTCAAGTATGCTCCAGTAATATCCTTCAAAAAACGATTTCCTGGATATGTAGACTAGATGAAGGAATTGATTTCGAACAGAAATCGGAAAGCAGGGTGGCAAACTTACTAGTTACATTTGCAAAGAAGATCTCAATGCATGGAATGTCTGAAAGTGCACTGCGGGTTTGCATTTCGAATATCCTAAGCGATGGACAGAGCAATTCTTTCAAGGCAAAAAACCCAAAACCAAAGACTACTTCAATTGGGAATATTCAAAATCCATTGCCGATCAACGATTCCGTAAGGGGGTTTTTGTTGGATTTGATTCTTCATTCCCTAAAGCACAGCAAAATGCCAAACTATTTTCTGTTTGACCATTCAATAAGTTCAACCAAAGGAAAAATTATATTTAAAGATTTTGAAAAAAGTTTCCCGCCGCAAACTGGATATACCTTTATGACATGGATCAAGATTGAAAAATTCGACAAAGAAAACTCGATCGATTTGTTGTCCATCGTTGACCAATACAATGTGGAGAAGTTGAAAATCTCCATTGATTCAGAAAAACAGCTAGGGATTAAAACTTCAAAATCAAACAGCTTTTTCCCTTCAGTGAGGTTCCAAGAAAAGGCTTGGACCCATTTGGTGGTTGCCCATCATAAGCCATTGATATCTGCTAGCTCTGTCGACATTTACATTAATGGAACTTTGCTTGCCCAGGAGAAATGCAGTTATTTAGGCCATCCAGGGTCCATTGGCGCAGTAACCACTTATGTGGGATATTCAATATTATCCGACGAGAGCAATAGTAACATATTCAACCTTGGTCCGACTTATTTTGTTGAAGAAGTGGTGCTGGATGCACAAACTGTTTCGATTATCCATGATATTGGCTTTGAATATATTGGCAATTGGCAAGGTTCTTGGGCAACATACTTGGTAGGAAATAGCAAGCTACAATCAAAATCTCACAAATTAATTGACGAAGAATCACAATCTCCAATCTTTAGTCAGTTGGCATCTTTCGCCCTTTCACCTACAAAAGTTGCTCCTTCCCATTTACTCTCAATTCCTGAAGAAAAAATATTATTTTCGCTTCATTCACACAACTATTTCGGTAATCTGTCCAGGTATACCCAAACTTTGCTGCTTAATTCAGCTTTGGGTCCAAAAATTATCGATTTCAACCAAAAGATTGTGGTTAATGGGTTCAACGCCAAGCCAGAACTGAAAGCAGAGCTGAAAAGCACCTTAGGGTACATAGAAGGGCCGGTAATCGCAGTTTGTCCAAAAAGATTGGTAGAGGAGGTTTGGACACTGGGCGGATGTGCAATTTTACTGAAATTAATTGAAGACAGCTCTGTAATTCTATATTAATCCTAGTCGTCCGAAGAATTGCACCGTACATTAAATATCTTGGTGGAGTGTGTATCGGGGAGTTGGAGAAACCTTGCAGAAATGGAGCAAGGGAAAATGTACGAAATATTGTCTTTTATTCTAAAGTCAAAGAAGGAATTAATCAGCATTGCTCATTTGGATGTGATCATGAATTTGGTGGGCCGTTCTTTAGATAATTCCCACGATTCTATGATCAATAACCCCTCTGCTCTCAGACACTTGGTTTTGGATATAGATCTCTGGAGGACAACGGTAGATGTTCAAAAATATTATCTTAGCCAGTTGTCCGATCTGATAATGCATAGCAGCCACAAGGAAAAGAACATTTCTACCCTCAACCGCATGGCAATAATTAAGAGATTTCTTATTATGCTTAATTCTCAGATTATATCCATAACACTGCTTCCAGACTTGATGCATCATTTGAAAATTTTGGCTCAGCATGCTTGGTCACCGGAAATTATAAAGGTTTTGGGGACGTTTATTCTAAACACCTGTCCAAAAGAAAATGACTACGGAGAGCTTCGAAGAACGCAAACTAGCAACAACGTAATTCCCAGGGTAATTAGAAAGTATGAAGAAAAAGATCCATCGAAAAATTATGTGCTTACTATCAGAAATATGCTGCTAACTATGCTGCTGGAAATTACATCTGATTCATACGAAGGAAATAAATATGGAGAAGACCTTCTCAGCAGCCTATCCAGCAGATGGATTAGCTATTTACTCTCTCCTAGGTTAAACCCATCGACTGTGATCATTTCGCTGCGCTTGTTTTATCAAATGTGGAGCTCGTGCGATTCGCCGTCCACAAAGTTTAAAGAGGCTCATACAATACTAAACAAGCTACTACAGAACAGATATCACTTGATTGAGCTGTATATTCCTCTATGGGCAATATTTTTCCAGTCCGAAATTAATAGTGATTGGAATATTAACTACGATGTCCCAGACCTTATGGCAAAATTCAACCCTAAAAGCGTGAAAAGCATCAAATTCAACGTTGAAGTCCTGCCTGCTATACTTGGACTGACCAATACCGGAATAAGGAACATCCTTAAAGTATACAACTCGCTCACCAACGGAGAACACGCAGAAGCTGACCACGAAAACCAAATGCACAGGATTGAAGAGTTATCTTTAATTGTGCAAACTACGCTAAGATTTATGATGCACATGTGCCAGCAATTTGACCAAATGAAAGAGTGTATCGCAAAACCAGAAGTGCTGTCGCCATTAATTACATTGCTTTTCGAGCTAATCGTTACGGAATCGACAGTTACCTTGGAGCAGGAGAAGAAAGCCTCCCAACACTTTAAAGAAACTTTCTCATTATTCAAGCCGCCATTAGACCAAGAGCACAATCCAATGATATTAAAGCTGGAAAATTCCAAGCCGCAAAAGAAGGTTGATAGTGCCTTCAATTTGGTGCAAGAGTCTGATTTCAAGTATGTTATTTTAACAATAGAAGTTCCAAAGTCAGAAGTAAAAGCAAATTCATGTTAACTCTGAATGCTGAAGATGAGCATAGTATTGCCAATGAGTGTGAAGCGATTAAGCAAAATATTAGTGGGATATTGGAAGTGATTATGTGCATTTCCGTGGACTCGATCTTGAATTCCAAATCGATCGCTGGATTAGAAAACATACTGAAAAATGTTCCTTCGTCATCGCATTCCAGTAGAATTCACTTTCAAGAATTCCTATTATTATGCTCAATGGACTATGTAAACCTACGAATTCAACACCGGCATACATTACTCCAGGATCCTAAAATAGTTGCCAATCTGGGTAAATTTGTAACGCTACTGGTTGATTCTGTGTATCAAGGAATGTTTATTCAAGCTTTAAATGTTTTGGATTTCAATATTACCATTTGCCAATTATTGCTTGGAAATGACGAAGATTCGAAAAAGCAAGATGCAAACGTTGCAGTACTAAACAAGCAGCTAACCCGCATGATCCTGTACATTTTTGGGAAATGTGCATTGGGCAATTATGCCGACCATGATCTGGTTAATGTTTTGCTTCTGAAACTTCAATTTTATCAAAAATTGATACTTTCATACCCAAATACCGAATTTGAATTTGTCAAGCTGCTATTGCTGCACTTGTTCAACTGTCTATGCAGCTCTTCAGAAGAAATCCAAATTATGGCTTGCACGCTTTGGAAATACTTGTTGCTGCATAAACCCACGCAGGTCTTTGCTTCTTTAAAGTCAATTCGTGGTTTGGAATACAAGGAAATTGTGGAAGGCTTCTCAAAACTATTAGAACCAGTAATTATTATTTTATTGTAGGAGTTAAATTCGTTTACAGCATGGCTCAAGGAAAAAAATGACGACCTCAAGTTGCATTTTGGAGAAATTTCAAAAAGCTGGGACGAGTTTCAAGCCATTGAGTCGCGAGCAGCTGTAGATGGGATAGCGCTGCTTCAAAAGCAGAGAGAGCATTCTCTAAAAAAGCTGCTAAAAAGAATGGAGTCTGACAAACATGTATATGTTCGATTCTTGGAAAAATCAAAAGTGGCCCTAAATGAGATTTTCAAGACGGAATTGGAAAAGAAACAAAAATTTAGAAACGACTACTCGCTAATGCAAACATCAATCGAGTTTGAATGGAAATCCATGCTTGAGCAGTTGGGGAGGGAAAAGGCCATCATGGGGCTAGAACACGAAGAAAATATTCGTTGGAAGCTAGGTATGTTTGGTTTAAGCAAAGATTTTACAGAAGCAAAAGCTAGAATTAGGAAGAAGATGAGAAGAAACCAAGACTCTTACGTTGCTTACCAATCGAAAGCGGAAAAGGTGCTTGTGGATTTACTTTAGATCACCTCGCAACTCGCAGAGCCGGCAGTAGAGCAGCCAACCAAGGCCGAACTGCCAGCTTTGAAAATTGGCGAAGATGTAGATGAAGAATATGCAAATGCCAATGCGCCAAATTCAGCGAGCGAAATGTATTTAACTGATGGAGAATTGGACGAGGATGAGGATGAACTAAATGAGATGTCTCCTAAAGTCGAAGAGCTCTCCCCAAAAGCCGAATTTAAGCAATCAAAGGAATTGATTTCTTCAGATAGTTTAGGCAATGTGGTGAAAGGAGCAGATGAAGATGAATGGGAAAATGTAACCTTGGAAGAAACTCAAAATGGCAAAATACAGCGTTTGCTGCAGCCTGGAGATCACATCATCGAAGTATTCAATGGCGCACGTCTGATCGGATTGGAGTTAATTGGTATTCTTTGTTGACTGTAGAGGGAATAATCCTGATTTGCAAGCAATACATCTACATTGTCGATAACTACTACAAGCAAGATGACGGCGAAATAGTGGAAATTAATGAAGTACCGATAGACGTAAAGTGGCATTAATGTAGAAACGCAACATTTATCATTTGATGATTATTGAACCGGTTCGAAAAAAAGGAGAAGCTCCAGCATCAGAAAAATACAAAATTCACGATTGTCGGGAATGGTAATTCTAGTTTAAAATAGTTTGTATGGCGATATCAAGGAAGTTCACAAGAGATTGTATTTGTTCAGAAATGTAGCGTTAGAAATGTTCCTCACTGATGGACGAACATTTTTCTTAACTTTCTGGACAAACAAGGCCAGGGATACCATATATAATAGGCTGGTGAGCAAAATCCAGCTTATTCAAACTGAATCTGTGGCTGGAGTTACCAGCTCCAATACAACTTCCGTTTTGCCCACCAATCTTTTTGGAGGCGGTAGTCCGTTGAACGAATTGACACAAAAGTGGGTTAATAGAGAAATAAGCAATTTAGCCTATTTAATGCACCTAAACACTCTGGCAGGAAGAAGTTATAACGATTTGACACAATATCCCGTGTTTCCGTGGGTACTTTCCGATTACGACTCTGAAGAGGTTGATTTAGAAAGCGCCGTGTCATACAGAGATTTATCACTGCCAATGGGTGGCCAGTCCTCTTTTCGCGCCGAGCAATTTGCTGAGCGTTTCGCAATTTGGGATGATGCAATTCCTGCGTGCCATTACGGGACTCACTATAGCTCTTCTATGATCGTTTGCAATTTCTTGATTCGGATGGAACCTTTCACACAACAGTATCTTATATTACAAGGCGGGCATTTCGATCATCCCGATAGAATATTCCATTCCATACCCCAATCGTGGCTGTCTGCATCTAAATTAAATACGACAGACGTCCGGGAATTAATTCCAGAGTTTTTCTATTTGCCACAATTCCTGGAGAACTTGAACAGCTTCAATTTTGGAGTAAAGCAAACTGGAGATCGAATTGATAATGTTATATTGCCAAAATGGGCCAAAAACAGCCCCCGAATGTTCATCAAGATCCACCGCAAAGCCCTTGAATCGGAATATGTGAGCAACAACTTGCACAAGTGGATTGATTTGATTTTTGGGTGCAAACAGCAAGGAGAGGAGGCAGCCAAATCACTGAATGTGTTCCACTACCTGTCGTACGAAGGAGCAGTAGATATCGACAAGATTGAGGATCCTATTGAAAAACAAGCAACAATTAGTATTATCCACAACTTTGGGCAAACTCCAAGGCAGTTATTCAAAAAACCACATCCTTCAAGAGGGAATGACCCATCGGACCAACTATACAAGCTGGATAAGAACTACTCTGCTCTAATTCAAAGCTCTGCTCCATTAAAGGATTTGAATGGCAATCCTGCTTCTGATATCAAGCTATACACTGGCCAACTGTTAGCTACCGGCACAAGCAAGGTGTTCATACCTCCAACATATAACAGATATATTGAATGGGGAAATATTGATTACAGCATCAGAGTGTTATCAAACGACTCTCCAAAGCCTGTCATTGTTTTCGAAAGTCTGCATGTGGGGCAAATTACGTATGCCGTTTTTGTTGATCAAGATACACTAGTTACAGGCGGCGAAGACACAACAGTCTGTATTTGGTCATATGCAAACACCAAAAAGCCGACCTTGGAACTATCAGCATGCATGAGGGGCCATAAAAGCAAAATCTGCACAATCGCAGCCTCGAGATCTTTCAGTATTATTGTGTCTGGTGCTGAAGACAACACAGCCATAATTTGGGAGCTTAACCATAATCAATATATCCAAAGCTTAGTTGGGCACAATTCACCGATCCGGATTCTGTCGATTAATGAAAATACAGGAGATATTATAACTTGTGATGGGCAGGTTTGCAAACTATGGGATGTTAATGGCGCTTTAATCTTGTCCAAATGTCTCTCGTTTGAAACAGAAGATTCTCCATTTGGCGATAGAGTTCTGTCTTGCGTGCCATTTGAAGGAAAGTCGTCAGAAAATTTCGATACAGATTTAATCTTTTCTGGGCACGAATCCGGGAAAATAAAAATCTGGAGGAAAGATTTTGTTGGAGATCAATGGTGCTTGGGCTTGGTACACCAGCTGAACTACAACAATGCAGTGCATTATCTGTATTTTCCACCAGCCGCGCGCATGCTAATTAGCTGTGATTCACACGGCCTGGTCTATGGGTGGTTGTTACCGGATGGCAGTGGCACTGATATTCACTTTAACATTTCTGATTCGTGCTATTCCTGTTCAGCCAAATTTGCGGTCCTGGGCAGAAAATCTAATTGCAAGTGCTGTGGCGGATCATTATGCTCTCAGTGTATTACTTCGATGGACAAAAATTGGAGAGTGTGCAATAAGTGTTCAACAAAATTAAACCAGCTATCCCAAGAAGGAAAAGTAATGCCTGCGAAATTGGATTCATTCTTTATTTAATATATATTTTTTGACTATTTATTTGTTTGGAAATACAATTGCAAAAATTTCATGGTACCATTCAACAAAGTGCGGTTCCAGGTTCTCTTTTAAATAGTCTGGGAGTTCATCCCAGTCGCTCCTGTTTTGAGCTGGGAATATGATTGTTTTAACGCCAGATCTTTTTGCTGCAATCGACTTTTCTTTTACCCCGCCAATTTTAAGTATTTTGCCAGTAAGCGTGATTTCCCCCGTCATTGCAACGTCTGGAATAGCAGGTGTATCAAGAGCTAGTGACAGCAATGCAGTGGTCATGGTGGAGCCAGCAGAAGGGCCTGAGGTTAAATTCTACGTACCGTCTTTAGGAGTTGCTCCTTCGGGAACATGCATATGGATATTGGCGTGGTCAAAGAATCTGTTTTCCGGAAATCGCTGAGCCGTAAAAGCTTTAGCATAAGTATATGCAATAGTGCTACTTTCTTTCATCACATCCCCCATTTGGCCGGTTCTGTGGAAAGAAGGTTTGCCATCATCTTTGAGAGTTGACTCCAAAACCGACTCTATGAATAAAGAAGAGCCGCCTACGTTAAGAATTAGTATACCCATCTGAGTCCAAGCCAGTCCCATCACTACCCCTGCAGGGGTATTTTCATACATTCGGTCAGAAGTGAACACGGGCGAACCGACATAATCCTTCAAACTTTCCGGGGTAATGTCGAGCACAGCATCTTTGGAAAGGCTTTCATTCACTATTTTAAAAGCGGCTTTTCTATAGATCTTGTCAATGTGTTTCTTTAGATTTCGAACTCCGTTTTCTCGGCAGTAGTTTCGGATTAAAGCTAGAATCGCATCCTCCTTCAAATTGACTTTGTATTCTTTCAACCCGGATGCCTCCACGCTTTGAGGCGAGAGGTACTTTGATGCAATCGCTACTTTTTCTTCAGCGACATATCCAGAGAGAGAAATCACCTCCATTCTATCCAACAAAGGTCCTGGAATGGTTTCAAGCGAGTTTGCGGTACAGACAAACAGCACTTGAGATAAATCAATAGGAACATCCATATAGTGGTCCAAGAAAGAGTTATTCTGCTCGGGGTCGAGCAATTCCAATAATGCGCTAGCAGGATCACCCTGGTGGCCACGACCTAATTTGTCGATTTCATCAATCATTATCAATGGATTTTCAGTCTTCACCTTTTTCAAAGCTTGGATAACTTTTCCGGGCATAGCTCCAACATATGTTCTCCTATGCCCTTTAATTTCTGCCACATCCGTCAACCCACCAACCGAAAACCTATAAAACTCTCTTCCCAAGGCACGAGCTATGGATTTACCCACAGAGGTTTTCCCTTAAATTAATAATTCGCTACCTACGCCAGGAGGACCAACTAATGTAATAATTTTCCCTTCTACAGACCCTCTAAGGCTACCAACTGCGATGAATTCCAAGATTCTGTCTTTTACATCTTTTAATCCATAGTGATCTTCATCTAATACAGCTTCAGCAGTTTTCACATCAAAATTTTCTTTGCTGTGTTGGCCCCAAGGAATTTGAGTCAGCCAATCCAAATAGTTTCTTGTAACATTGAATTCAGACGCTTGAGGTTCTAACCCTTGCAACTTTGACATTTCCTAATATTAATAGCATTTACTTCGTCAAATACTTTTTTCACTGGTTCTGGCATTTTGAGCTTTGAGGCCTTTTCTTTGAATAGTTGAATCATTTTTTCTTTCCCGTCACTTTCCAAGCCCAATTCTTTCTTTATACCCTTCAACTGTTCCATCAAGAAGTATTCCTGGTTTTTGCGATTGATTTTGCGATCCACCTCTTTTGAAATTTCTTGTTGCAGGTGTGCATTTGCTAATTCTTTTTTCAATATGACTAACGCTTTGTGCAGCCTTTCTTCTACCACCAAACTTTCCAAAACAGCTTGAAGCTCACTAGGTTCCCCAGACGATATAGCTGCGGCAAAGTCGGCCAGTTTTGAAGGATCCAGGAGTAGATTTCCAGTCTGTACCGATACGGTGATAATCTGGTCTCTTAATAATGGGTTAGATTGAGATATCTCCTTCATAACATTAATAATTTCAGACGTTGTCGCCTTGATTAATCTGTTTTCCGAATTATATGGCTGGTTGATTAGATTCTCTACTGTAGCTACTGGCAGGCTAAGCTTGTTCAGCCTTTCCAAAATAGACACGGAAGGATCCCCTTTGGCAGGAATTTGCTCTTCCGATTTATCCGCTTCCTTCCCGACGGAAATATCGGTGATTCTGATACGACGGTGAGGATAAACCACCACAGTCAAACTAGAATTATCTGGGCCGGTTTGATATGTATTTGTGATTTGGCAGAACACACCAATTTTTTCCACGTCGTCCAATGAGTCAGCAATGTCCTTTTCAGAATTTTCATCCCTTGCCAAGAATATCCCCACATAAGGCTGGCCATTGTTGACCATTTCTTGAATTGCTAATATGACTTTGGGATCCTTAATGTACAGAGATTTGTAAAAACCTGGAAACAAAGGTCGCCTCGTCAAAGGGATGGCCAAGAGCTTGGACACATTTTCTGGCACATTATCCTTTGGGTTCTTGAGGTTTAATTTTGCTAATATTTTAGCTGGGTTTCGTTTCCTGTCCCCTGGTTTCTTCTTTACTGCTATATCTTCAACCTTACTGATATCCTTCTGGTCTGAATTATTTTTATCTTCATTTGATTCAGCTTCCGGTAGAGCGTCATCTTTTTTGCTGATATTTTGCTCAGTATTTTCCTTTTCATCCAACTCCTCCTCCTTTTCTTCCAAATTGATTCCCTTCTTTTTATCTTTGGAATCCGAATAGAATCTGAGTCTTTGAAGCTGCGATATTTTAAAATTCCGTTGAAGCTGTCTACTTAAGCGAAGCATTTCTGTTGATGAAAGAACTTTTTTTGCAATTTTCCAGGGTAATCTGGAGCTTAGGATTCGAATGATTATAAATGGAGCGATTCTGGGGGATATTAATCGAATATACCGAACCATATCCAACCGTACATTGCGAATTATCGCACATATAATGCGACAGGGTTACCAGTACAAATTTCATTTTTAGACTATTTCTAGTTTATCTTGAGTATTACTGCTTTCCTATCATCTCCATCTGCAGGGGTGGCTTTATGCATTCTTGACAATGGAACGTCACTCGCTACTTTTACAAAATGGCTGCAATACTAGCTAGAAGTGTACTTCATAATCCTCAAATAAAGCCAACGATAATCAAGCAAAGGATCAATGATAATGATAAATCGCGCGTAGTGTATTTGGAAAAAACCATTGACAGGTTACAAAGAGACCACGGGGAATCCATCAAAGAATTGCATTCTGAAATTTCTGGGCTTGCCACTATCTGCTCTGGTAAGTTTTAATTTATTCAAGAAATGATGTTGAAAATTGCCAATGACGTTCCAACAGCACATTCTGAAGAATCGCCTGCAATCGAAAAAGCATCGACGCCAATCCACCTAAATACACCACTACCAACGTCATTGCGCAACTCTTTAGTGACTTTAATTCAGCATTCGCTCCCGCAAATACCGGTTCATTCTATAGCCCAATCCCAATCCTTTGATATAAAAGAAATTCCTGTAGAGATTGACGACAAACTCAGAGTGAAAATCGCAGAGTGCAAAGAGACAATGACTGAGCATAACGATAACGACTCCATTTACCTGCTGGTTCAAAAAGAAAAAAGAAAATATCAGCAAATGATGGAAAGGGTAATCGAAGACAAGAAAAAAAAGGCAGCTGAGATTGATCATCTGAAAGTCGAGATAGATTTGATGAAAAGAGTAATGAAATTGGCCGGAGTAAGCATAGAAACAAAGGATTTACAGGCAATTTTAAGGAATAGCGGAAGTTTGATCACCAGAACCAGTGTGCTTCCACCTATCCCAAAAGAAGCTAAAAAAACCAAAAAGAAAGAACGTATATCCAAGCTACAACAGGGCACACGAGAAATTACAGCAGCAAATCCTGCCAAACACCACACAAATGATGTGCAAACTGCCGAGCCAGAAGTTTTGGTTCCCTTGAATGATATTGTTCAAGAAACTAAATCGGACCAACCTCAAAAGGAAGTGGAATCCGAGGAAGATGAAAAAGACATTGAATTTGATGAAAGATCATGCTCGCCAACAACGAATGCGACATATAAAGACAATTCATCGATTGTTGAGAATACTGTTTCTTGCGCTCAACCGCCAGCCAGCAAAAACGAAAATGAATTTAGCGGTGAAATTAATCTAGACGGCGAGATCAACGAATTGAACATCAACGAAATGAACCAAAGCGAAAGCTTTAACGATATATATTCCGACGGAGCAACGGCATTTGCCCCACCAAATGGTCCTTACAGAAAAGCCAACTCTGTCAGATCAAATAGATATAGATTGAAATCTGATCCAATAGATATTCCAGCTATTTTGACTCACAACCAAAACCTTGATTATAATAATCGGGCACATTTGTATTTGGACAATCTCTCTTATGTTGAATCTGATTCAAGTACGATAAATGTGCCTCAAATCGGTAATAAGAGACGGGAAAAGTCATTACCACCAGTAATAGATCGCAAAGGAGTCTTGGGTCTTGCCAAAGAATCTTTCAAGAACGCAAAGACCACATACTCTGGGAGATTTTGGAGGGCAAAGATCGTCAAGGACAAGCAAATGAAGGATCTACACGAAAAAACTCTTTAAATATATTTGAATTGATTTGAAGGCTTTGGATTTCCCAATTTCTGTTTTCTTGCGCGAAAAAAAGTACGACTTTTTGCTCAATCTCAAAATGGCAGATGTTGCAGAGTTTGATTCGTGGATTCAACTTTTGTTGGGATGCAAACAGCTACAAGAAAATGACATTAAAAAGCTCTGCGAAAAGGTAGGAATTACTCTAACCCTAGGTTTGTTTGTTTTTGATTTAGGTTTTTCAAATTGTTTAACCATAGGTTTTCCGCAACTAATATTAGGTAACTAACATTTTACGGTAGGCTAGAGAAATTTTAATGGAGGAATCAAATGTGCAAGGCGTGAGAGCGCCAGTTACAGTCTGCGGTGATATTCACGGGCAGTTCCATGATCTAATGGAGCTATTCAAAATCGGCGGAAACTCTCCAGATACCAATTATTTGTTCATGGGAGATTATGTTGATAGAGGGTACTACTCTGTAGAAACTGTTACTTTATTGGTCGCACTAAAAGTTCGATTCCCAAACAGGGTTACGATCTTGCGCGGCAATCATGAATCACGGCAAATCACTCAAGTTTACGGATTCTATGATGAGTGTTTACGTAAATACGGAAATGCAAATATCTGGAAGTATTTCACAGATCTTTTCGATTACTTGCCGCTTACTGCTTTAGTAGATAGCCAAGTAATACTGTAGTTAATGTAGATCTTTTGCTTGCATGGGGGACTATCCCCATCTATTGATACATTAGATCATATCCGCTCGTTGGACAGAATCCAAGAAGTACCCCATGAAGGTCCAATGTGTGGTAATTCAAAAATAACAAAGATTTGTTATGGTCTGACCCTGACGACCGTTGCGGCTGGGGTATCTCTCCAAGAGGTGCGGGTTATACTTTTGGGCAAGATATCTCTGAAGCATTCAACCACAACAACGGCCTGACATTAATCTCCAGAGCTCATCAACTTGTAATGGAAGTAATTCGCTTTTGATCCCTAGGGGTATAACTGGGCACAAGATAAAAACGTTGTCACCATATTCTCAGCTCCAAACTACTGTTACAGATGTGGTAATCAAGCTGCGATTATGGAGGTTGACGAACATTTGAAATACTCTTTGTAATTGATTTTTAATTGTAGCTTGCAATTTGATCCTGCTCCAAGAAGAGGAGAACCACATGTCACTCGCAGAACTCCCGATTACTTTCTTTAATAAAGCTGTTGAATGTTTTCAATATAACCCTCTAATCCGTTGCCAATAGTAAAAATACAGAAACAATCACTTTATTGGAAGATGTGGAAGCTTCCATCTATAATCAATACAAGTTACCATTTCCAGATACAATCATGTACTCTCCCGAGTTGTCAAAGAGGATGGCTTGCGTGGAATCGTCGTTAACTTTAATTTCACGAGTCTTTTGTGTTTCCACAGTGTTTATAAACCTCACAGTGCCGTTATTACTAGTCACGCCGATATAACTTCCACTGGGATCAAACGAGAGCTTGTTGGCAGATTGTGGTCCTAAATGTACTGATTCCAGCTCTTGGGTCATTCGCAAATCCCATAGTTTTACCGCACCATCGGCATCACAAGTAGCAAAGGCGGTTCCCTTGGTTAAAAAATATTACTTTGAGATTGAATGCGCCGTGGTTAATTGTATTCATATGGCCAAAGAAGGTTTGCGAGCAAATTGCAGTCCTTGCATCCCAAAACGAAACGGTTTTATCTTTCGAACATGTAAACAACAAGTTTGTATATGGCTGGAAACCAACATGGTTAACTGAATCTGCATGTCCTCTAAAGCTTTGTTTACATTTACCGCTATTTTAAACTCCAATTACATAGTCAAGTCCCATAATTTTGCAGTGTGGTCCATGGAACCACTGGCCAAATGATTTCCTAGATCGTGGAAAGCACAACTCCACACAGCTTGAGTATGGTCCGTAAACGTGTTAGTGGCTACACCTTTTGCGAAATCCCATATCTTGATTGTAGAGTCACCAGAGGCAGTTGCCAGCAAATGGCCATTTGGATGAAAGTCGCAATCAGCTAACCAGTCAGTATGGCCTTGCCCGCTCAACATCAACTCGCCATTTGGGAATGACCATAATTTCCAAGTTTTATCATCCGATACAGTTGCCAGGATTGGTTTTTTTGGATGGAATTTCATTGAGCTAATTGTCAAGGAGTGGCCTTGAATATGTTGTTGAGCTCTCATTCTTTCTGGTTTAATTGCAGATAATTCTACATCAAGATATGGATTTTCTCGATCTTCGGCTGGCAATTTATTCAAATCTTTTGAATTTGCGCCATCCTTTTTCTTTTTAGCTGTTGTTATTAATATTTACCCGAAGGCTCCCTTCCATTTCTTTCCAGATTTTTTATTGTTGATTCCAAATTGGCAACTTTGCTTGCTAGTCGATCTCTTTCTAGTTTAGCCAGCATTTTCTCTTTCATTGCTATCTCGTATTTATTTTTCAGCTGAGTTAGTGCTGGCTCATAGTGTTCGTAGTGTTTTTTCAACTTTTTGATATCTGAAATTAGTTTGGTTTTCTCCTGGACAACTCTTTTATGATGCATTCTATGGAAATCTCTCTCTTTCCGCAATTTATCGTACGTTGCTCTTGCTTTCACTGCAATATCTTTATGAATTTCCACTTCTACTCGCAGCTTTTGGACAGAATTGGATAATTCTTGATTTTGCTGGTAGATATTCGGTACTAGTATAATGTCTTCCGCTGCAATCTTTCCTTTGTGTTGGAATTCGTACCATTCATTTTGAAATGCGTCCAAAGATTTCAATAACGCTTTGCTGGATAGATAATTCCTAATATAATCGTCAATAACTTCCGGGTCTTTAACAAGAGCTATTTCGTTCTTTTCTCCGGTTTCACCCTTTTCCAAAGTACCTACGGTTATGCTGTTTTACTTCCAAACGCTCCTTTCTCATGCATATTTCGAACCGCCTGCTCTAACGACTCTTCGACGTCAGAGTCTGACATTTCATCAAACGGCTCTACTGGGATTTCTTCGAATTCTAAATCATCGTCAGAGTCCTGCGCGATTAGTTGAGCATCTAGATAAAAGTGTGTTTACCTTCCAGAATATAAGCTTTAGGTCCGACTTCTGCAAGACTACTTTCTTTTGATAGAGCTTTTTTGGGATTGACTTTGGGCAATTTGTTTGGCAATGGAGGTACGGCATTCATTTTGTCAAAACGCGTTGGGAAAAGGTTTTTGATTGATGTATCCGGAGAAAAGATCTATAATCTGGACAGATTGGAAAGCCAGTTTAGAGCGCTTCAGTGATTATGGCCATGAGATAAGTTGAAATACAGATGATTGGTTTCCTGCCGTTACCTTGCGATTTCGCACAAAGGAACCAAATATTAGTTGAATTGATGCCGCCAGACTAAACACAGGAGCAATTTCGTTCAAGTTCGCGAAGCAATCCACTCCTGCGTTTTTCTCTTTTTTTCATGTTTCATCTTGTGTTGCGATCCCTGAAACTCGTCGTGTCTTGTGCTCCATTCCAGCAGCCAATTTCTGGCACTCTAAAAAGCTTTTCACAAATGCTAAATAATGAACTTCCATTTCACGAACGCTTTGAGGATTCCAAAGACAGCAAGTCCAGGGCAGTAAAAAAGATACTTTCAGCTGCTATACCTTCAGTGGTATCTTCAACTGGTAAATATTCATTTATGTCAGCGAAATACTACAAGGAAGGGCCAACATTGGAGCAGTGGAATTTAGCTTACTATGTAACAGCAAATACAGTAATCACTAATTAAAAGAAGGTGAAATCGTCCATGAAAAAGCTGGCAAGCGATGAGCTTCCCAATATATCTGGCGCTCAAAAGATAAGTTCTATCCCCGGATATTTGCCAATGAATGCCAAAGTCACAGAGGAATCTATAATGACAAACGAAAAGGTGATTGAATTTATGAAAGTTCAAGGTCCGGCTGACTGGCCCAAACCGGCCGAAGAAGTAGCACAAGTTTATGGAGAATGGGTCACAGTATCGAAATCGCAACCAGACAAAGTTGTTTATCTGCTACATGGAGGTGCTTACGTGATGGGGTCGGCGCTAATGTACCGTCCATTTGCGTATATTTACGCAAAGCAATCTGAATCATCTGTTTACGGTAATTAGTTGTTTATTTAGCATTAAACTATCGTTTGGCACCTCAGCACCCGTATCCATGTGCAGTAATTGACGCAGTGTCTGGATATTTGCACCTACTTGAAAAATACGACCCGAAAAACATTGTATTAATAGGGGACTCTGCAGGTTATTCTTTCTAATTAAAGGCGGCGGTCTTGTTATTTCGACTTTGTTGGTGCTGCGCGACATGGGGATTGAATTACCCGCAGGTGGTGTTTGTTTAAGTCCATGGTTAGACCTGACACATTCATGCCCTAGTTTTCAAGAAAACGCAAAGTATGACATACTGCCAACACCTCCCCCAGATCCACGATTGGAAAGTAGGGTTCACTATTACGCACCTGATGAGCATTTGAAAATTCCTTATGTAAGTCCATTCTGGGAAGAGAATTTGAACGGCTTGCCACCGTTATTAATCCATGCTGGATCCGCTGAACAGCTATTAGACGAAATTGTAGATTTTTCAGGCAGGTTGGCAAAGTCCAAGTGCTCGGTTACATTGGAAGTGTTTGAAGCTCATCTTCATGTATTCCAAGGGATAATGAGATTTAGCAAAGGGGCTAAAATTGCCTACAGTAGAATTGGCGAATGGATAAAGAAAGTCAGAGAAGCTAAAGGTGTATTGAATGAAAAACAACGAAATGATTTAGATTTTAACGGCAAATTTGTAAAATCAAGCAATTTATGAATAAATATTTTTAGATTCTGTACATTTCATATCTCTGATTAGATTAATCTTGGGAATGTCCACCGATCCGCACTTTGATTCCACTCTTGAAATTTGGATTGGCAAATCAAGAATTGCCAGTACGGTTGAAGTGTCCTTTGTTATGGCCAACAAACTACTGCTAAAAATGAGCATCAGATATTTTACCGCACATGTGCCACAATTGGTGATATAAAGGCCGACAGTCAGCAGATTCTTCAGCGATGGCAGTTGTTCCCTACTACAAGCGATTCGACAGCAAACCTAGAGTATATGTGTTCGTGCTCAGATTACTCATTAAACTAGTTCCAGATTCAATTGGCTCTCTTTTCCAATTCTTGTTTTATGGACCGCCAGTAAAGAGTTGGACACTGTCTTATTACCTGGGAGTCAGGTTTTTCAAAGTCATATTCGCCGAAATAGTAAAGTCCGATACTCCAAATATTGTAGAGGGACAACTGGTAACATCAATGCCAAATATTGTCCCTTGGGATGCAGTTCAAATTCCAGAAACATTCAAAACAAACCAAAAAGTGATTGATTTCATCAAAGTCAATGCTCCCGGCGAATGGTTTCCTCATGCAAAGTCTGTTGTTGAAACAAGCGGGGATTGGATTCATCCAAAATCAATAGAATCTGACAAGGTTTTGTACATGCTTCACGGGGGCGGTCTCTTTCTTGGCTCAAGCAATATGTATCGCAGAACTGCTTATAAATGTGCCAAGGCGGCCAATGCAAAAACATTTGTCGTTAATTACAGGCTAGCTCCCCAAAATCCCTATCCAATTCCCATCATTGATTGCGTATCTGGATATTTATCTTTGCTTGAAAAACATGATGCGTCAAAGATTGTTTTTATTGGAGACTCTGCAGGTACTTGGCAGTAACGTAGGTGGAAACTTGGTAATGTCCACAATGGCTGTTATACGCGACATGGGATTGCCTTTGCCAGCAGGCGGTGTTTTGATTAGTCCATATGTAATGTTAAATTAACCTCGGATGGATTTGACTCATGATTTCCCCAGCTGGAAAGATAATATTTCCACAGACTTTATTCCTGACTTACCTGTCGATTCTAGAGGCGATGGAAGACTCGTATACTATGCCCCAAATCAATTGTTAAAAGATCCGTATGTAAGTCCGGTGTATGCTACAGACTTTACTCGCCTGCCACCATTGCTAATTCAAGCAGGCAGCGGAGAGCGACTACTTGATTGTATAACTGCCTTTGCGGCTAAAGCCTCAAAATCTGCAAATTCATCTGTTACGTTTGAGGTGTACAATGAGCATGTTCATGTATTCCATTTCCTTGATTACTGCGTCGGTGCAAAAGCTGCCATTGAAAGGTATTTGAAGCTAATTCAGAATTGGTAACTGGGTCAAAGAAGCAACTGGGGAAGCTGAAGGTGAATTGACAAAATCTAGTCGTCGTATTGATTTAGATTTTCATGGACGTGAGCTTCAAAGTTAATTTTTTTTCTTTTTTTTTCAGAAACAAAATATGGTGAAGAGAAATAAAAGCGAATTGCTCACTTCCAATTTAGCACAATTGCAAAATCTGATAAAGAGGGATCCGCCTTCATACACAGAAGAGTTTATGACACAGTATAGACATTTCGAGTCATCAATGGCAATTTTTAATATGAAACCAGACACTGAATCCACAGCATTTGGAGAGCAAATCATGTTTATCTCTGCAGTATTAGGTTTTTAATGCAAGGTTGCCGTATGTTATCCAAAGCAATGCAAAGATTTTCCTCAGCACGTAATAGATTTATTATCAAATCACTACCAACTAATGGCGCCAGAACTAAGAAAAACTATGGTTCAGGCATTGATATTGATGCGAAATAGGGATTTAATCTCGCAAACTAGGTTATTTATTGTTAATTGCAGCTTGTTGAGTTTATTCTTCACGTTATTCCGCTGCAAAGACAAAACCTTGCGTGCGCTACTGCACTCCCATATTGTTAGTGATATCAAGAATGCAAATGCAAAGGCAAAGAATAACAAGCTGAACAAGACTATGCAAAACTTTATGTACAAAATGCTTCAAGATCCAAGCGAAGTAGTTGTAGTTTGATATTAGATTGCTGCCAAGAAGTCTCTGGAAGTCATGATTGAGCTATATCAAAAGAACGTATGGAATGATGCCAAGACTGTAAACGTTGTAGCAGAAGCGTGCTTGTCCCAAATTCCAAAGCTAGTAGCGCCAGCATTGCACTTTTTTTTGGGGACAAATGACAACAAATATGATGAAGATGACGAAGAAGAAGTTCCAGATTTGCTCCGAATGAAACAAGCCAATATTGTAAACAAGAAAAGGAAATCCAGACAAAGACAGATGGATAAAGCTCAAGCGCTTGTTAGAAGGGTAAAAAGGTTTAATATCAGAAGGAAAGACAAAAGAACCGAGCTGAAATATTTAATTTTTCTGCGCTACATTTGTTGAATGATCCACAAGGATTCGCTGACAATCTGTTTTCCCGTCTGAAGCAAGTTAGCTCAAAAAACATCTTCAACTTTGAATTGCGATTGGAAATGATGAATTTGATCTCAAGACTAATTGGTGTGCACAAGCTACTTACTTTGGGATTCTATGATTTTATGATATCCTATATCAAACCGCATCAGAAAAACGTAACTCAAATTCTTGCCTACTTGGCTCAAGCTTCCCACGAGCTAGTTCCACCTGATGCTATGGAATCTGTAGTCAGGGCGATTGCAGATAACTTTGTCTGGAGCAATTGTGCTTCTGAAGTTGTTACTGCTGGCTTGAATGCTCTTCGTGAAATCTGCAGCAGATGTCCGCTGGCTATGCCCGAAGAACTATTGAAGAGTTTATTGGAAGATTACAAGAACCACAAAGAAAAGGGACCCATGGCTGCAGCCAGAGCATTACTTTCACTATTCAGAGAATATAACCCAGAAATGCTGAAAAAGAAAGACAGAGGAAAGATTGCTTCAATGAGCATGAAAGATTTCAAAATCCAAAAATATGGTGAAATTAATGTATTGGGTGATGTCGAGGATGCAGAATTATTGGAAATGGATAGTGATGAATTTGAAGGTGCTGGAGACGACAAAGATGAAATTCCAGTGCTTGTTCCAAATGCAGAAAATGATGACGAATGGGAAGACGAAGAAGAAAACAATGATAATGAATCTGAATTGGATTGGGATAATGCTGAAGTAGTTGGAGAAGAACAGGAGTCTGGCGAAGAGCAGGATGGCCAATCAGGTGAAGAACAAGAAGATTTGGATGAGCAAGAAGAAAATGAAATGACCCCACCAAAGAAAAAGCAAAAAGTCAGCATTGCAGCAACTAAAATATTTACCGATGAAGACTTTGCAAAGATTAGAGAGCGCAAAGAACAAAAAGAAATGGATAGAATGCTTGGCCATTCAAATAAAGTGCTTATTGAAGCAGACGAAGATCGTGATGTCGTGGATGCTTCAAAGATTATGGCGTTCACCAAAAAGAAGGATGACTATGCTGCCAGAATGGAATCAATCAAGGTAAATTGTGTTAATTTTAGGAAGGACGCGAAGGCAGAACTTATGGTTCAAAGAGAGGCAAGGACGAGCGTTCTTCCACCACAAATAGAGTAAGCTCTTGGCTAATGATAGGAAAAATCCAAAAAGAACAAGCCAATGACAATGTTGGTGCATAAACGCGCAGTCAAAGGAAAGAAATCTCGTTCTTTAATGGAGAAGCAAAGAGTGTTACGCGCACACATCACAAAGCAGAAAAAGAAGGGCTTTTAAGATTATTCTTGGTAATATATCAAATTTACATGCATTAACCCGGCTTTATGATTCCAGCTGCTATTGAAGTGTCCCAAGATGCCTTTCGACATTTCTGTCCCGTTTGTTGAATATCTGCTGTGGCTAATTCCTATTTGAATTGCATAAATAACGGGAGTGGGAACCGAAGTGGTTCCGCGCTGCTTTAACTTGAACAACGAAAAAGAAAAACTAGATGAGCATTGGCCAAATTGAGGAATGGATTGAAAAATCAAAAAAGTGCAAGGCCCTCTCTGAAGAAGAAATCAAACAGCTTTGCATGATGGTACGGTTGCTCTAATCTAGGCCGTCGACATTCTGACTAAAGACGAAACAGTGCAAAAGGTGAGCGTACCCGTAACAATCTGCGGCGATATTCACGGGCAGTTTCACGATTTAAGCGAGCTGTTTAAAATCGGTGGCGAGTTACCAGACACAAATTATGTATTTATGGGCGACTATGTGGATAGAGGATATTATTCCGTAGAAACTTTCGCTCTAATCCTATCGTTAAAAGTACGATTCCCACACAGAATTACCATTCTTAGGGGCAATCACGAAACTAGACAAATTTCGCAAGTATATGGGTTTTATGATGAATGCTTGCGTAAATATGGCAATGCAAATGTTTGGAGATATTTTACTGATGTTTTCGACTGCTTGCCATTGGTAGCCCTAGTGGAGAATGAAGTAACTCACATTAACATAGGTTGTTTGCATGCATGGGGGATTATCGCCTTCGCTCGATACAGTAGACCAAATCCGCTCCTTGGAACGATTTGAAGAGCTACCTTCAGATGGGCCAAAGTCAGGCAAGGTAAATTTTAACTTAGATTTATGTTGGTCAGATCCAGACGAAAGAATCGGGTGGGGAATATCTCCTAGAGGTGCTGGCTATACATTTGGAGAGGACATTTCAGAAGCGTTCATTCACAATAACGGCCTTTCGCTAATTGCCAGGGCACACCAATTGGTAATGGACGGGTATCACTGGCAACACAGCGGCAACGTAGTTACTATTTTCTCTGCCCCAAATTATTGCTATAGGTGCGGAAACCAAGCAGGAATCATGCAAATAGATGAGTACCACAAACGTAAACTGTAATATCAAATTAACGTAGATTACAATTTGATGCTGCTCCAAGATCGGAACCGCAAGTATCTCGAAGGATTCCCGATTACTTTTTGTAATAAAGAATATTCCATTCGCAGCACATTTTGATCTATACATTGTCCTTACTTTGTGACTGGGAAAAGTTTAACCTCATGACAAAAACACAAGCGATTGATTACGGTTCAATTCCTTACCACAAGAGATACGACTATGAATATAACCCGCCTATCCCGCTAAAGAGGGTTGGCATAGTTTCCACCCTGTTCATTCCTCCTCTTGTAAATTCATCTACCAAATATCTCACAGTTGGGCCAAAAGTAAAGGATTGGACATTTGGATATCATGTAGCTGTTTCAACGGTACTTTTCATTAATGCAGCTGTTGCATGTTATGGGCAAGATGGATAATGTAAAGGAAATTCAAGCTTCCACCGCCAGACCAAGTGCTTTACCAAAAGATGCTTTTCATGTACCGGAAACCTTTGATAGAGATCCTAAAGTGGTGGAATTTTTGAGACAGCGAGCCCCAGGGGAATGGCCAGATGTTGCCGATAACATTACCAAACAAATTTATGGAGAGTGGATTTACAGACAGGAAGACACTGATCCAGAGCTGTATCCGTTCATACACAAGCAACAGAAACCATTCGATAAAGTATTATTGCTGATTCATGGGTAATTACTGCTAATCCCAGTGGTGCTTTTGTTTTGGGGTCTGCCCAAATGTACAGAAGACAGGCGTATGATTACACACAGAACACTGACGCTGCCGTGTTCACCATATCTTATAGACTTGCTCCTCAAAATCCGTATCCTTGCCCGCTGATTGATTGTGTCTCGGCCTATATACATTTGCTACAAAACTACGATTCGTCTGAAATCGTTATGATGGGCGATAGTGCTGGTATATACTATTAACAGTAGGAGGATCGCTTGTGCTTTCTACGATCCTCGTGTTGAAAGATATGGGAATTAGAGTGCCCGCCGGTGCAGTCTGTCTCAGTCCCTGGGTAATATGCAATTCATGATAGGTTGACTTGACCCATTCATTCCCTAGTTTCCAATCAAACCATGGAATAGACTATTTGCCAGATATGCCAAAAGACCCTAGACTATTAGACAGAAAGCACTATTACGCTGCAAACGAATACTTGGATTTGCCTTATGTCAGTCCAATATGGCAAACAGACTTTTCAGGGTTTCCCCCGCTTTTGATTCAGGTAGGCACAGCGGAAAAACTGTGTGATGAAGTAGTTGCTTTTGCCAAGAAAGCGTCTAGCTTTGGGAACTCTGTGATCCTTGAAACCTATGCATCTCATGTGCACACATTCCAAATATTCAAGTTTTCCAAAGGAGCAAAAGCTGCAGTTGAAAGAATCAATAGTTGGATAAAGAACCTCACGGCGATCAGTGAATTCAAGCACTATGACTTTGATGGAAATTATTTGAAAGAAGATTCATTTGCCACATAATATACACTTCAATTGCCATGTATTTAGAATGACCTCTTGCGCTGTTCCCTAGATATTAGCGGCAATTCAGCATGCAATAATGTGATATCTTTATATTATCCTTATACATCTTCACCCATTACAAATATAAGAGCGTTCCGTAGCGCTGTTTTGCATATTAATATATCCGTGTCTTGAATTCCGTCCATCACCAGCCTGTCGACAAGCAATTTCACCAGCACAAATGAGTTTAATTTCTACATGAGTAAAACGGTACCATGGACTGATGATCCTCCAGTATCGATTCCAGGATGGTGTCGTATCTGGTTATATCTGATTTCTCCATTGAGAACTCTACTAGCTCTTGGATAAACGCGTTTAGGATATTGAAGCAATTTACAATGTGATCACTACGTTGGAGATACACAACTTTTTCCAATACTCTGTTTGTATCGTCAATGTCATTGGACCATTCCAATATACCATTGCCATTGTCAACAGATATTTCGTTGGAATGATCTGATTCGTCCACTATCTAACATTAGCCAAACTTACCATCCCGTGGTCATTTTTACACTGTCGCTCATGTTCTTCAAATTTAGTAGGTAGTTTAAATGAAGATTTGCAGTTGGTACACACAAGCCAAGGGACTTTGCAAAGAGTCTTTAGGTAGTTGGGAGTATGAATGTTGGAATCAAATAATTTACAAGTAACATTGTTGCGCTTGAGAATATAAACTGAGGATGGCCCATATCCATCCAAAAAATCTGTATCTAGACTATTAATAAAGTATATAGTCAGCTCAATTGGATATTCGTTTTCTGTCTGCACAAAACAGTGGGAATGCAGCGATCGTTCAGGACAAGTGGTGCAATACTGCGAATCTGCATACCGGGATAATATACTACTGAGTTCCATGCTTCCCAGCTTGTCGTTGGTAATCACTTTGTCTGTAACAAAATGCTTGTCGTTTGACTTGATTGTGACGACAGGTTCCTGATATTTGATTGCATCCGCTGCTGTTAAATACGGATTTACCTTCTGTTGCGGGCTGGGAGATGTTGCCAATATATCCTTTAGTTGAAGAATGTTTACAGGTCATTTCGTGCTCTTCAAACTTTGTCGGTAGTTTGAAACAGCTCTTGCAGTCCAAGCAGACCAGCCAAGACAGTTTACACAGTGTCTTTAAAGCGTTTGGATGCTGCTGTGATTTATCGTATAATTCATTAGTTACTGTATTCCTCTTTAGTATTCCCATTGATGAGGGTCCATATCCGCAGAGAAACTCCTGTCTCAAGTTCCTAAAGTAATATATCTTTAGTGCTATTGGATTTGGTTGCCCACAATCAACCAAACAGTGAGAGTGCAAGTCTGGAGAGCAGTTGCAGTGGTTTGTAATTTGCTGTATCGCTTGCACCAGTTTATCATTTCCGTGCTTGTCGTTTGTATATATCTCGTTTGTAATGTATGTTATGGTGGTCATTTTGAAAATATCTCGAGAAATATTTCTTCGGCCAGCTCCATATTACTGTGGCTTGAGAAAATCAGCACCTGATTCGTTTGGTGTAACACCAAAATAGAAAGCAAATGTAAAGTAAAAGGGGTAGCAATGGCATTGGGCAATTAAAGCGAGAAATCGAATATTTGGAACGGAAGATGTATTTCAAGCATCCAGTTCCGCATCCAAAAATTACGTGATGATTCTCTTGGCATTTCATTTGCAGTTTGCAGCACAGGAGCATGCTCATTCTCGATAAGCTTAAAATATGATGGTTTACAATCCCTGTTGCAATTCCGGATAAAGATATCCAAGGTTCACATGCAATCAGGACAACCGGAAGTGAGTACAATGGATTCTGCCTTGGATAATCCTTAAAGTATCCCAAATTAGTTGTTAACAGAATTATCTCATCTCCATTCACATCCAAAAATATTTTTCCAAATCAATGCAAGTTCAACTCGACGAATCAACAAGTAATAAAGCCATAATATAGCTCTACGAATTGCATTCAATGGACCTACCAGGCACCAAAATGATAATATATATTCATTGATTTGCAAAAAGTTCATCAAAATTGCAACTACAGAAATTGGACTGATCGGATCGGCTTATGGACAAACCAAAGTTATCGTTACCATAAATAATATTCCAAATGAACAAATTCAATGGTTGAAAGCACTTGGAGCTGAAATTATCCACACCATTGATGTAGCAGCTGAAGCTAAAAAGGTTGCAAAAGAAACAAATTCTCAATTGATTGTAAAGCCATTTGATTTTGAATACTATTTGAAGATTGTTGAACCATTCGGAACTGATTTTGAAGTACTGGTGTACTTTGTAGATTCTGAACAAGAATTATTAAATTTAAAGCGTGCTCTTCCACACAAACAAGTAGCTGGGGTAATGATTGGAGAGTCGAAACCAAATTCAGAGTTGGCTTATGTTTCCGAGAAGAGTGCGTTCATGCAGGCACGGAAAACAATTAGAGAAACTGGGATCCAAGTTGGTGTTCAAGCAGGTGCAGTTATATATGCTGCAAAATCTATTACTGGAAAGAAACTTTGTGTTCTTGGTGATTGCGCAACATCGTACTCTAAAACACTATTAAAGTAATTTTTACTAAACTAGTGATGAATGGCTAGCTGAGCATGATATGATTGAATCTATTGACTTGGCATCAAAATATCGGGGTGCTTGCGTTGAAGATTTGCAATTGCCAGAAGCCACTAGTATCTTTTCAAATTCTACTGCCAAACAAGCATTAGACACGATGAAATCTAGGGATTTTTCTCAATTGCCAGTGACAAACGCAAAGAGAAGAATCATTGGTTTGATTTCTATGGATATTCTAAAGACCAAGAATGCAGAGATGAGTGATCTAGTATCCCAGCATATGTACAAGTTCCCAAAGACTGCTAAATACGTTCTAGTTACTCCTTACACTCCGCTGCAGGATTTGGAAAGGCTGTTTGACCAACATCATGCGCTGTTTGTTACTGATGAGTCTGCGAAATTCCCTCTTGCTGTAGTTACAAAGGTCGATGTACTGCGCTTTCTTATCAAACGCGGCTACTAGTTATTGTTAAATAAACACCCATTCATCCCATTATTTTTGGATTAAGCAATCTAATGAAATGTTCCTGGTCGCGGAAAAACTTTTCAGCAGAGCTCAAATCTCATTTCTATTTTATAATCTTTGGGTGCTGAGTACGTATGTCCCACTGCCAATTATAATAGTTCTGCAAGGAATTATACAATTTTTCAATTTTTAAATCCGAAACCAGACTGATTTTTCCACCATTTTGACACTTGTGTGGAAAATAGTAATGCAATTTTCATATATTCTATGATAAAACAAATGCCATACATGCATGACTATACAGCAACAATAGTCCAGCAACCAACAACAGGAAGAGAGTGCGGACGAACAAAGCCATTCTTCAAGACTGTCTTACTTCCTGTTTTAGTCATACAAATAAAATTCAAGGAAGAAAAGACGATTGAGCAATTATCCTCTTACAGTTTGGTCTGCCATTTGATACTGAAAGGCTCAGAAGGGTATCAAAACGTCCTGATAAATTCTGTGTATTCGCATCAAAAATTTAGCACAAATATGCTTGGACCAAGCACTATGCATGGACAGATATTAAAAGATCCAATAACTGAGACGCTGCAGATATTCTTTGTATTCCCAGAAATTTACATCAAATCACCAGGAACATACAATTTCAAATGCCTTATTTTTAACATGAACGAGCAAGTCCTTTTAACTTTAGGTTAGCTGTACCCCATATTATATTGAACACGGTCGATTTTGAAATCTATTCCTTGAATGAATTCAGGAAAACTAGAGACCAATCTGTTTTTACCAAATCGTTTGAAAAGCAAGGAGTGAACATGAAGAACAAAAAGCTTCCAGATGCTAATTAATTGTACAGATTACGGACTGTTTACTCGCTGTGGATTGTATATTAATAAACAATTTTGTATGAAAACCAAAAGAATGTGCGGTGTTTAGGAATGCCTTACAGCTCAAGATTCACTCAAGATTAAAAACTTTCCCAATTTTCGAAAAAATGTACTTTTCAAAAACAAATAAAGTTCTACAGTGTCTTTGAATACGGATATTGTTCCACTACCAAATATATTGTTCCAGTGTAATAGGTGATATTTCGTTATTGAATGCAAAACCTTGAGATGTTTTTCCACATAACCACTCTGGCAAATTCTTTGTTGTGGTGGAAAAAACCACAAAAAAATAAGAGTAATTCTGACTAATAAAAGAATAATATATAATCAATGATATATTCACGATTACGACATGAATGACTATACAGCAACAATAATCCAGCAACCCAGAACAGGGAGAGAATGTGGCCTCACCAAGCCATTCTTCAAAACCTGCTTGCTACCAGTTTTAGTTGTACAAATAAAATTCAAGGAAGAAAAGACGATTGAGCAATTATCGTCTTACAATTTGGTCTGTCATTTGATACTGAAAGGCTCAGAAGGGTATCAAAACGCCTTGGTAAATTCTATACACTCAACGCGTAGATTTAATACAAATATGTTTGGTCCCAGTTCCATGCATGGACAGATATTAAAAGATCCGATTACTCAGATACCCCATTTATACTTTGTATTCCCAGAAATTTACATCAGATCGCCGGGAACATACAATTTCGAATGCAGTATCTTCAATATGAATAGGCAAGTGATATTAACCTAGTATAAACATACCTCCTATTATCCTGAATACCGACAATTTTGTAATTTATTATCTGCATGAATTCAAGAAAACTCCTGATAATTCGATAATTACTAAATCGTTTGAAAAGCAGGGGGTGAACATGAAGAACAAAAAACTTGCAGATATTGAATAATTGTACAAAGTTAATATGGTGTGTCAAATATACTTAATAAAGTGATTTATAAGATCAATACAAGCATAGGGTTGCTTCTCAATGGTAATCAAGATGCAAGTCCGATTCAGTGACATCAACTCGCCAAAGCAGGCTGATGTATCTCCACTGCACAAGGCACATTCTCACTGAACACCATCCAAAATATTAGGTTACTGGTTTAAAACATTTATTGAATCGACGGCATCTCCACTTTACGAGATGTGAATCTTTAAAATTCTCGATGATAATTCATACAAGAAAATAATTGTGAGGGACATGACACTGAAGCCGATAGCAAGAACCAACCATCTTCCATATTTATGAAACTTTCTCTTTTGCATCAGTTCTTCAAAGTTGTTGCTATCTGTCATTTCAATATCTTCGTATATGGTCATAGTTGCTGTGTTTTGGAGCTCTTTATATACCGCTGCTAGTAATAGTTAAGCTCTACTTTGCAAGAACCAAAGCCGAACAATTTGAATCAAAATTTATGCATGAGATACAAGATAAACTCCGCAGCTATACCCACAACAAAGGTCATATCCCACCTACCATTCTGATAAGATTGAATCTATCGTTCAAAAATACTCGTTATTAATTGGAAAATTGCAATGTGTAAAGTCATTTCCTTCACATGATTAGGGGTGATACTTAACTGCAAAATCAAACATAACCACTGTTTGGGGAAACCAGCCCCTCCAATGCGGATTGGTGACAAAGACCTACCTTAATCAAAGTGTTTGACTTTTATTATCAATCGAAAGGCAATTTTATAGCTCCATTGGACAATCTGTACGCTTCTCCTTCAATCCAAAGGTAGGATGGAACGAAACTGCCCATTCATCTCGTTTTGACAGCCAGCCTTTCAAACCAAATATGCGTTTTAATGTGCCAGGTATACTACTATGTTCAAAATGCCTGTTTTTGTATCCACTCTTGAACACTTTGTTCTTTGGTGTGTAAGGCGAAATTACAATTGCTGGAACACGAACACCAAGTCTAGTGAAACGGAAATCATTGTATCTAGGGTAAGTTGGGATCTTGTCTGGTCTAGGTACATTTGTAGGAGGTGGGACATGATCGTAGAATCCACCATGCTCGTCGTATGTAATAAACATCATGCTTTCTTCCCAATGGCTTGAATTTCTCAATGCTTCATATATCCTCTTGATGAATATTTCTCCGTTGGTCAAATTTGCAGGCGGATGATTGTCATTAAAGTTTTCTCTTGGATCAATGCTTGGTTAACAAGAATTACTAAGTGTATTGAGTCAGGTTTCCTAAGGCTGCGTCCCTGAAATACTCTTCAAACGGCCGTAGTCGTTGCCTATACCCATCTTGTCTGACATCATTGTACTCCCAAGTAAAAGGCGGAGAGTCATTGTTGTCGTCATAGATTCTCCAGGTGATATTGTGTTCATCCAATTGGCGAAACATTGTCTTGCATTTCACTCCATCGGGTCCTTCGTGGTCATTGTCAACCAACCCATTTGAAGTAGCACAGTGGATAAAATGTCTGTTTGGCCAGGTAGGTCTATATTAATTAAAGTTACCCAGGAACTGAGCAAAAGTAGTGATCGATTATAGCATATTCTTGGGCTAGTTTGTGCGATATTGGCAATGTTTCTTCAGTGCGGTATCCAAACACGTCATCAAGTGCTTCTCTTCTATTCCAAAAGAAAGTGCGGTCTTGTACATTTCGGGCAAATCCTCCCATATTTGGCACTTTACCTTCTGTATTTCCTCTTGCTCCATATATTTGCTGTGTAATGTCGTCCATAGAGTGTCCCGGATCATAGCTATTGACTTCCTTTAGGGTCTTTTGAACTTGAATTTTACTTCCATCGTACAAACGATTTGTTTCATTTCCAGTCATTGCATCTATTGGCATTCCTTTTGACTTTAGGTTTCCAAAGACATGATCAAATGATCTGTTTTCTAAATTAGAAAGGCTTACCTAACACTACAAGGACAACATGCTTGATTTTTTCGTTGATTGGAGTTTCTGTGTCGTAGACCAATTCAAGACCTGGAATCTTGAGATCTGGAATCGTTTCGTTGTAATCAACCGGTGTTCCCGGATAATCGCTTTCTAAATTTTCCACTCCATAGCTAAAGTAATAAATTGAAACTAAACAAACTGCAATGAAGCCTATTACAGCATTTTTTGCATATTTCCATCTTGAATGTGATTTTTTGCTTTCCGAGGTGGTTTCATCAAGCATTGGCTGTATCTCCAAGCGATCCTGCATTTCCGAGTCAATCAGAGCTTCCTGAGAATTTCTATTCATTTTCGATTCCAAGTTAATTTTTAACTTTTTCACCAACCAAAGAAAACGTGTTCCAAAGATTATGTGATCTCTCCAATTAAAATGGATATATTACAATCAACTTCAATTACAAAAAAAGTGGGCAATCAGTCCGCATCGTATCTAATCCAAAAGCCGGATGTAAAGATACCGCCCATTCATCCCGTTTGGTCAAGTAACCAGTCAAATTGAAAATATTCTTTAGAGTTCCTGGAATGCTGCTATGCTCAACATGGCGATTGACATAGCCGCTCTTAAAGACCTTGTTCTTTGGAGTATACGGAGAAATCGCAATTGCTGGTACACGAACACCAAGCCGTGTAAAATGGAAATCGTGATATTTGGGATAAGTTGTGATGTTGTCTGGCCTTGGAACATTTGTGGGAGGTGGGACATGATCGTAGAAACCACCATGCTCGTCGTATGTAATAAACATCATGCTTTCTTCCCAATGGCTTGAATTTCTCAATGCTTCATATATCCTCTTGATGAATATTTCTCCGTTGGTCAAATTTGCAGGCGGATGATTGTCATTAAAGTTTTCTCTTGGATCAATGCTTGGTTAACAAGAATTACTAAGTGTATTGAGTCAGGTTTCCTAAGGCTGCGTCCCTGAAATACTCTTCAAACGGCCGTAGTCGTTGCCTATACCCATCTTGTCTGACATCATTGTACTCCCAAGTAAAAGGCGGAGAGTCATTGTTGTCGTCATAGATTCTCCAGGTGATATTGTGTTCATCCAATTGGCGAAACATTGTCTTGCATTTCACTCCATCGGGTCCTTCGTGGTCATTGTCAACCAGCCCATTTGAAGTAGCACAGTGGACAAAATGTCTGTTTGGCCAGGTAGGTCTATATTAATTAAAGTTACCCAGGGACTGAGCAAAAGTAATGGTCGATAATAGCATATTCTTGGGCTAGTTTGTATGTTACAGGAAGCGTGTCAGCAGTGTGATAACCAAATACATCGTCAAGAGCATAATCTACGCTCCAACGCCAGCTATGATCTTCAGTGTTCTTTGCGAATCCATCCATTGTGACAGTCTTGTTGATAGCGTCCCCTCTCTCCCCATAGATTTGTTCAGTTATATCAGTCATTGAATGGCCAGGACAAAACTGGTTGATTTCTTTGTTGGATTTTCTTACTTGTACAATAGTCCCGTCGTACATTTGGTTTGCTTCGTTGCCAAGCAATCCATCAACTGGTTTTCCTTGCATTTTCAAGCTGCCAAAAACATGATCGAAAGATCGGTTTTCTACATTAGCAGGGATTACCTAGCACGACAACCACTACATGCTTGATTTTGTCATTAACTGGGGTTTCTCGATCAAAGATTAGTTGCAGCCCAGTAATATTTGGGTCTGGCAGCTTCAAAGTATAGTCTGGTTCAATATCATTGTAATTCACGTATCCTCCGTCATATATAAAGTAATAATAGTAGAGCCCGACAGTACATAAACAGGTTACCAAGAGAATTCCGCCTAATGCAAATTTCCTAGAGGGGTTTGTGTTTACTGTTTCATTCGATAATAATTTCCTTGTTAACAACACTTGCATTGATATTCAATGGCAGGCAAATCTACGGTATTTAAGCTGGTGTGATGGTTAAGTTTGATGACAAACGCGACACATTGCCATCTATTAAGCCAGAAAATGGCTATGGTGAAATAACATACTATTTCCTGATTGGCGAGATGTGCGTGATTGTACCAATACAGCTTGGTGTCATTACCGTTTGACAGTCAGTTTCGCGAGATACCTTCAACTCACCATTAATCTCAATCAAAATTCAGTCTGCTTCTGATACCTGAACCGGTTAAGCTTCTACAAAGTATTGTAGTGGCAGGGGTATATCAAAAATACCCGTTAAGTTACCGCATAAAATTCGCTCCAAAATGGTTCCATGTTGCAAAGACTCAACTTGACAAGCAAAGCAGTTCTTAATGCCACTTATCATCCCATGCAGGCTTTTTGTACTGGTGAGCGCTAATCATATCTGGGATGACGTTACATTTTTTCTAGTTATGGCACTTGTTTTTGAATCACTATGGAATAACTTTGACTGCACAGGGCCACCCGTATCATTTTACATATTAAATGCATCACAGCTGTCTCAGGGATTACTCGGAGATTGTGGGCTAGACCCATTTCCAAAGGCGGATGGATCAGGTTGTTGCCTGTCCTCAATCGACCTGGCGTTTTCAAATGGAGTAGCAAGCTCTCTCTACACCTCGCTAGATAGTCACTGGACTGTAGATAATGCGGCTCCAACAGCTGCGAATGGAAACAGCTATTGTAAAATCGATTACACGTATGCTGGCCAGAAAATGTTTGGAATCAATTCCGGGTACTATTTGAATACAGGAAAGTGTGAATATGGAGCAATCTGCAATGGAACTCATATTACAATATATCAAACTATTGATTGTAAAACAAAACTGAACGCGTTTGGCATAAATCCTCAACAACCAACAAAATATTACTCGAATATACTAAAGAATGTCACTGTATCGCTAGTTACGTTTGCTAATGGAAGAAATTTTGCAGAGTGGATATTTTATATACCTGGATACGAATTGGTTCCCAATAACCATACTGTTGTCGAGAAATTGGGGCTTGCAGGTTTAGTTATTGGGATGGTTGGATCTGCTGTATGCTTTTTATACCTTTTACACTATACAATCAATGTCAAGAAGGAAAAAATAACAGTTCTGAGTATTGGAATTACATTATGCAACTTTACACGTTCATTGGCGCAGCTGTATTACGTATATTATATTTTGGATAGTGATAGCGTATATACTCTGCAAATATTATTGCTGTTTGGACGGCTCCCATATTTATTTTCAAACTATTTTGCAGCGGATATCATTTTTAGATTCTTCAATATCTATTCGGTAGTATTTAAGAAAATTATTATATATGGACTAGTGATATTTTATATTGTCGCAATGCTGCCTTTATTTTTAGCTACAATCGCAGGGATAACTTTAAACTTTGTATTGCTGAACGGGGTGTCGCAGCTCCAGCTATACTTTATCGATAGCTATATATTCTTTACTTTTATATTCAATCTGTTACCAATGATTGCATTATTTATGACAATTGCTGATCAATATTCGAGACTGCAAAAAAAGAAACACCAACAAATGACTTTAAAATCGTTGATTTCCAAATATCGAATTGTAATACTGCTTTTTCTAGTACAAATAATCGCCATAATTACATATGTTGGGTTTTTTGTTGTTGCTAAAACCACTCTATTCCTGGAAAATGATATGTCAGCATTAGCAAGTGCAGGAATTTTCTTTTTTCTAGAGCAAGTAGTAACCCTAGTAATGATTATATTATACCAGTATCTCAGAGATTTCACAAAAGAATTGGTAAAGCAAGGGCCGCCAGTTATAAAGAAAGCACAACTGGTAACAACAGAAGTTCCTTTAAGGCCAGATACCAATAATCCAACTGAAGAAAAAACAGTCAAATTAAATGCATAGTAATGATGGTTAAAGTTTGCCGTAGAATAAAAAGTCAAAGAATTTATTGCATTACACATATTGAATCTATTTACGGTAATATTCATTCCTTTATTACTTGTTGATTGAGAATTTGGCTTTAATGAAACTACGAATGAATCCAGGAAATCGCCAACAAGCCAATCCGATATTTCGTCTATAAGGAAACCCGTTCACAAATTTCTTTAGTTCAGCGGCCAAGGTGTGAGGATCTTCCATTGCTAGAAAATGCCCCTTGTTATGTTCCTTCCATTGCACCAGGTTGTATGATCTGGCTACAAAAGATTTGGGAAATACAAACAGTTCATGATCGTTCATCACAACAGCCGTTGGTTTGGGGCAATACCTGATAGAATTGATCCCATATCTATTGAAATATTCCTTATAGATGCGCATTGAAGATGAGATTGAGTTTGTAAACCAATAAAGAGATACAATGTCAAGGATTTGTTCATCTGTCAAAAGCTTAGCTGGCCAATCATGATACTTTTCCAATAAATAGCCAAGCAGGCCAACTGGGGAATCAGACAATCCGAATGAAACCGACATTGGCTTTGTAGCTTGAATCAGCATGTATCCAGTTCCAAAAAGCAAATGCTTTATAGATTTCCTCATTCCATTGATTTCCCGTTGCGTATATCCGAATAATTTCAAAATAATTGAGGGCAAGAGCATTTTGATACTATTTAAATGGCCTCCAGCCGTTGGAACGAAATTCACATGAATCCCTCGGCATTCCTGATGATTTATAGCCAATACTTTGCAAATTATACCGCCCCAATCGCCGCCTTGAGCTGTATATTCGTTATATCCCAATTTAGCCATCAGCTTGTTGAATATCGCTGCAAATTCGTCAATGCCGTATCCAGATTCAGTTGGTGCAGAAGAGAATCCAAATCCAGGAAGTGATGGGATGACCAGATCAAAATTATCTAATAGCGGAATCAAATCCCAGAATTCCAAGAAACTGCCTGGCCATCCATGCAATAACAAGATGGGTTGTCCATTGTTTTTGATATGAACAAAGTGAAGATCGATTCCATCAATTTCGGTTTTAAAATGAGGGTATTTGTTTATTTTGGATTGAAGCTTTGTAAAATCGTAGTTGCTCCATTTGCTGGCCATCGATTTTAAAGCGACAGGATCTGTACCATCATTTACACCGTCAATAGTCTGTGGGTATTTCGCAGCATCAAGCTTGGATTTCAAAACATTGATTTCATCGTCCTGCAAAGCAAATTTGAATTGCTGAATCATCTGTAACTTTTGGCTGAAAGAATTTACAAGTCACATGATTTTGGCAGGATGAATAGGGTGACTCAGCAATAATTATAAAATCCACCAAATTTCACCAAACCTAATGTAAACTATGCTAGATATCCTCACGAACGAACTACAGTTAATCGGCAAGCAGTTGCCAATCACTGACTACCAAAACTTGCGATTTGCTTTCAAATCTAATTTAAAGCTCTGTCAGATAATTTCCGCAAATGCACTCTTGGAATCAAAAACCAGGGTAGATGTATCAAAAATTGTAAATGTAAAAACTGTGATTACTGATACTGTTGTATCGCAGTTGGTTGACAGACAGCAGTTCAAATTGATTGAAAATCTCAATTACAAAATGACACAGCAGCTATCACTAAAGATAATCATGAAAGTAATAGCAACTAAAAAGTTGTCAAAGTTATCCCAAGATTTTTGGATTCAGCTGTTGTCTAATGTAGATCAAGATTCGATTGTGATTATGGCAAACAAGAACAGATTTACGTGCTTGTCAGCCCCAATTATTTCCATGAATGTTGTTTCTACATTACAGATATTTGAAATGACTTTGAAAGCTGGGTACTTGCAAGCCGCAATGTACTTTAAACAACTGTTGCTTTTTCTACCTGCTGAAATGGACGTGTTTCCACAACTCAACTGACATTTCGAATAAAGTTCCATTGAATAAATCATGGTTAAAATATTTAAAGCAGCACTTTTCGTTAGCTGGTGTTTTCGCAGTCTTTGGTGAAATTTTGGACAGAATCAAAGGAACTGTCACAATGCTTCGCTACCCCTATTTAAACTGGGAGAGCAGTGAAGCATTGATGATGAAAGAGTGCGACTCGGATAGAGCCGAAATCCAGTGGAATTTATTTTCGTTCGTCACAGTTGGTTGGATCACATCGCTGCTGCAAAAAGGATATCGTGCACCTCTACAAGAACAAGACCTGTACAACCTTAATAAAAAGTATAAAGCTTTGGATATGCAGAGATATTTGGCCAGGTTTTGGATAAAGCCAGAAAAAATCGAGTTTATCAAAGCCATTCTTGGGGGAATATCCTGGCACTTGTAATTTACCACTAATATAGCGCTGCTTATGGTATTCTTCAACTTTTTGGCATCGCGCTTGATTTATATTTGGTGCCTAATCTCTTGCAGCAGTTGCTGTTCTTTCTTGGCGGTGAACCTTCATGGATCAGCAATGGATACTGGCTGTCAGTTCTACTATTTCTATCCAAACTAGCAAGCACCCTTGTTACCACTATGGTCGCTTCATTTGAACGGATAATACTCACCAGGGTACTTTCAATCGCAAGCAGTGCCATATATGAAAAGTCGTTTTCTTTATCTTCTACCAGCAAGCTTGAATTCAGCGAAGGTAAAACTCTCACTATGATAAATGTCGATGCAGAAAATTTGGCAAAAGGGTTTGTGCTAATACACCAGATGTGGGGCACGCCTCTTCAAATCGGCTGGGTGCTCTACTCTTTGTATATTTTACTGAATAGCGCGTTTTATGGAGCACTTGGAGTGTTGATCATGTCAGTATTCCTGAACATCATTTCGGCACCGCTCTCAACACAGCATGTAAAAGACATATTCGGCTATATAGACAAAAGATCGAACGCGTTGCGCGAAGCATTAATGGGGATGAAATTTGTGAAATACATGGCAATTGAAGAACTGCAAGAAAAGAAGATTAGAGAACTAAGGCTCTCAGAATATCGATCGTTAGGAATACTACTTTTAATCTTTTTATTCACCCAAGGATTTACAAACATGACTCCATTTATCCTTCCTGTACTTTGTTTCGCAATCTATGCAGCTAACGTCGGACAAGCGAATTTGTCTGCGAATGTAATCTTCCCAGCAATGGCTTTGATCTACCAGTTGAATGCTCCAATGAAACTCTCGGGATTGATTGCCCAGAGATTCACCAACTTTAAAGTTTCTTTGGACAGGATATCTGGGTTCCTCATGACTGAAAATAAGGAAGCTGTTGGCTCAACTTGCAGCGACATTTCCATCGATTTAAACATAGCAAGTTTCCAATATCCTCAGAAAGACAAGGCAAACGAACAGTCATTCCAACTGGAGCTTGACCTGAAAATCAAAAGAGGAACGCATATTGCAATTGTTGGTAATGTTGGAAGTGGGAAAACTTCGGTGTTTTCCGCTATATTAGGAAATATGATAAAATCTCAAGGCCAACTTGAAATTAACGGCACTATCGCGTACTGTGCACAAGTGCCATGGATCCAATCATGTACAGTGGAAGAAAATATTATGTTTGGAAATGAATATGACCGAGTCAGAATTGAAAAGGCGATTTCAGCTTCCGCAATGGCAAGCGATTTGGAAATTATGCGTGATGGGATTAAAACCGAAATTGGAGAGAATGGTGTTTCTTTATCAGGTTATCATTAACTAAAACAGGCGGACAAAAGTCTAGATTGGCATTAGCACGCGCTATATATTCCGATTCTGATATTTATCTTTTGGATGACCCACTGTCTTCGCTGGATTCAAGAGTTGGAACAGCCGTATTTCAATCGACGATAAAATCCTTCTGTGGCCAAAAAACTGTTCTCATGGCCACCCACAAGTTGGAGCTGCTCCAAAATTTTGATAAGGTGCTGTTGGTGGATAATGGAAAGGTTAAAGGATTCGACACCTTTGAGGAGTTGCTGGAACATAATTCCGATTTCCAAAAGATCATGAAAGACTACAAAGCAGAAGAGGTAGAACAGGCAAAGGAAAGTGATAGCACAGTAGCAGTGACATTACAAGATGAAAAAGGAGTGTCAATCTTGGAAGAAGAAGAAAGAAACACTGGATCGATCAAATCTTCAATGTACTTTAATTACGTAGGATTGTTTGGCAGGCAGCATTTGATCAGCTTTGTTGTCGGAAGCATCCTTTTCGGAGTTACCTATACTTGGCAAAATATTATGCTTTCCATTTACTCTGATAACTCTAGCGGACAGTCGGACAGTTTTATCTTGCAATACTCGATCCTTGGGAGCGTGCAAATTGTGGGGCTCTCACTCATGTTGATGATAGGATTTGGTACGACAAAACTATCTACCGAAATGCACAATTTAGCATTGAATGGTTTATTCCATTCTCCGATTTCATTTTTTGACTCGACTCCGGTTGGCAGGATCCTCAACAGATTAACGACGGATATCGTAATAAGATCTAATTATAGTTCTCCTTGGATTGGCAACTTCAAGCTGTCATTAGTGATTTGAATGACAAAATGATTGAAATATTGTGTTCTGCGGTTTTAATTGTTCAATCAAACCCATATTTACTCGTAATACTGGCTGCAGTGGGAACTATGGACTTTTTCATCTTTAGTTTTTTCCAGAAATCCAACCTGGAGTTGAAGCGTTTGGTTTCGCTCCGCAAAAGCCCTCTTGATGCTCATACCTCTCAAACATTAGCTGGTATTGATACCATCAATGCATTCCGCCAAGTTGAGATGTTTTGTCGCAACCAATCGCTAATTTTGGATAAATTCCTTTCTGCGCAGTTCCTTCATGTCTTTATTTCACTATGGGTAAACTTAAGGCTCAATGTACTGACTACAATCGTAACACTTTGCGTCTGCCTACTAGTCACTTGGCAGAATGCCCCGGGAGGCATAGCGGGTCTGGCTATTACTTCTGCTTTGAACTTGTCAGGTATTTTTCAGTTTCTGGTTAGTCTAGGGAATCTAGAGTCTGAATTCAACTGCTTTGAACGAGTTTACCATTATGCTTACAATCTACCAAAAGAGCCGGACTATATAATGGAATCCGATCCAAAAAGATGGGACTGGCCGAGGAAGGGTTGCATTGAATTCCGAGATGTCGACATTCGCTACAAGAACCGACAAGACCATCCGGTTATTAAAGATCTTTCTGTGGTTATTCCTGCTGGCACTAAAGTAGGAATTTGCGGCAGGACAGGGTCTGGGAAATCAACTCTAGTATCTGCCATATTTCGAATGGTTGATATTTACGCGGGACAAATCACCATCGATGGCCAAGGTAATCATTCGTAACGTAGATATTTGCAAAGTAGGACTGAAAACGCTTCGAGGAAGACTACAAATCGTTCCACAAGACCCTACAATGTTTTCTGGCACTCTGCGTGACAACCTCGATGTAAACAGCAAATATTCTGACCATGAAATATGGAATGCGCTGGAGCTGGTGAAAATGAAAGATTACGTCAATGAGACCCCAAGTAAGCTGTCGATGGAAATTGCGAATGGTGGTGATAACCTATCTGTAGGGCAGAAGCAGCTGCTCTGTTTGGCCAGGGCGATGCTAGTTCAACCGAAAATCCTGATTGTTGATGAAGCTACTGCGTCAATTGATGTGGAGACCGAAAAGCTGATACAGAAACTCTTGCTCCATGAATTTAAAACATCGACGGTCATTGCAATTGCTCATAGGTTGAGTTCTATAGTTGGGTTTGATAAAATTATGGTTTTAGATGCTGGGAGATTAGTTGAAAACGATTCTCCTAGAAATCTTCTATCGACCGATTCCGTATTTGCAGAATTGGTGAAAAGCTCTGGTACAGCTAATGAAGCATTTATACACGAATTGGTATTCTCCAATGACTCCAACATCCTTCAGCCTTTTTAATAAACCTCGCACCAGGTTCAAACTTGCGAATCCGATTTGTTTTCATTCAGCCGGCACTGTTTCCCAAGCTGGACAATTGACAATGCATTCATTTCTTTGAAAATGTAGATGTGCACCCAGATTAAATTGATGTCAATGTCCTCCAAGCCTCTCAGTTTCTGGGCAGTTTGATCTGTGCATTGGGAAATCTAAAAATATATTGGGAGATTTCATCTGGAAGATGACAAAAATATATACAATAGCCGATCACTATTAACCCGTTACAAGCTGGACGGCTTTGCAAGTTTAATCCTTTTGAATTACCCATCAATCTCTGACTCGGCGCCTTGTATGCTGTGGTGGGTTGGGTTCATGATTGAACCTCAAGTCCCGAACCTAACGAATGCTGGCTATTTTATTATCGTTTCTATCCTCAAATTCCCAAACAAAAGTAGCAGATCGCAAACTTGCAATGATCTAAAAAGTAGAGCGAACCAATTTTGTAAACGACAAACCACAATATTGTTTACAGATTTCTGTTGTGAACCGCGAAACGCAAGGCTAACGCATGTAAAGCTGAGACCGCGACTGTAAGAGACTATTATGATATCCCTGTAGCGCCGATATCACTGGTATAAAAGTCGTGAGAGCAGTTTAATTATCATCATACAATAAAATGAAATTCCTTGCAGCAGCTACTCTTGTCTCAATGGCTTTGGCAACCACCAAGCCAAACAATGTCCACCACCTTTCTCGCCCACACAACTCTGCTGGTATTCAAAATGCTGCAGCTCCAGCTGGTGCAAAGTTGGTCTACTACGGTGGTCCAGTCATCTCCAACGTCAAGGTATTCACCATCTTCTGGGGAGGACAATCCAAGGTTCAATACGCTTCTCAAATCAACCAATTCTACACTGGTGTAACCGACTCTGCATTGTTTGACATGTTGTCGCAATACAACACTCAAACTCAATCCATTGGACGTGGCAGCTTTATCGGATCCTACGACTACACTGGTGCAGCAACTGGAACCCTTGACGATTCCACTTTGCAAACCACTCTCAAGAGCTTGATCTCATCTGGAAAAGTCCCTGCTGCAGATGCAAACACCTATTATGCAATCCACTTTGCTCCAGGTATTTCCATCACCATGCAAGGTAGCAGCTCGTGCCAAGAATTCTGTGCCTACCACGGAACCATCCAAAACGGCTCTGGATACATCTACTACGGTATCATCCCAGATCAAGGTGGAAACTGTGCTGGCGGATGTGGTTCTGACTCTAACCCATTCAACAACTTGTGCTCAGTCTC
>JADIIU010000054.1:0-84586 GCA_027603945.1 Terramyces sp. JEL0728 | reverse complement strand
AAGTACCAAGAGTTGGTTAAGGAACACATCATGTTCAAAGATATGTCAGCCGACAAGTATTTGAACAGTGCTGGAATTTCGTCCAACTGGCCATTTGGAAGAGGTTGCTACGTTAGTGCCGACAAAGAATTCATTGTATGGGTCGGCGAAGAAGATCACCTACGAATTATGTGCATGGTGCAAGGAACAGTGTTGAATAATGTATTCGATCGGCTTCAGCTTGCAGAAAAAGTCGTTGAAAAGCATGCTGACAAGTTTGCAAAGGCAAATAACTATGGATTCGTCACAAGCTGCCCTACAAACCTAGGCACTGGTATGCGAGCTTCAGTTCATATCAAAATTCCAGCATTAACAAAAGGGGGCAGTGATAAAATGGCAAAGGCTGTTTGCAAGCCGTTAGGGTTATCTGTTAGAGGACTAGGTGGCGAACACACTCCAATTGGCGAAGACGGTACCGTTGACATATCACCTTCTGCCAGACTCATGATTGAAGAAGCTGATATTATTTGTTCATTATACGAAGGGATCAAATTGCTATTGGAAGCCGAAAAAACTGCATCCACTTCTGCTTAGGAAAATTTAAAAATAAAGCTTCAATCAACGGATTTAGTTTAATTGGAAATGCACCAATGTTTTCATATATGTGAGTGTATTTTACGACGTGAAAACAAATGCCTTTAACCAACTACGCTTGCATAAGCTCAACAAATACTCAAATATTTATTTCTGTCTTGTTTAGTCCTCACGTGCATATTTCAGAACAATACCAATTTTCTTGTTTACATTCATCTGCGAAATTTTCAATTCAGATGTATATAGAGCGTAAGCCTGCAATTAATTTAGGTAATATAAAGTTAGATGCACCTGTGCATAGAGCAAAATTCAAGAAAAATAGCTGCCAAAACGAGGAACTTCAATTTAAATCAAAGAGTTGTTTCGATAATTCAAAAATTGTTTTCGATTACAAAAAACAAAAGTGTGTTCAGCGCAATATTCGGCCAGAATATCGAACTTTAACTTCGAGGGAAACTCACTGGGTAAAATTCATATTTATAATAGAAAAGAATATCTGAAATACCACATTATGATAAGAATGTTACAATTGTCCTTGGGCAATCGAAAGGACAAGATAATTATTTTAGGGCATTCGTGAACACAATCAGTGTGCCATCACCAAACAGGAGTCGGATAGATACTTTGCTTCCACATAGGGCAAAAAAGTCAGTTAGGATATATAGCGATGCCCCAATGGTTCTGCTGTCGTCTGAAAAGAGATATCCGAATAAATTTGTAGAAAAACAAGTTGTTAACCACCGGAACAAAAACAGAATATCTGGGCCAGAAATTGCACCAAACATGGCAGAAATGAACGAATTTGAATTGTCCGATAACACAAACCTTAATCCACTGACGGAAACCTACAATACTTTGGAATTTGAAGAAATAAATTCGCAAAGTGATGAAAAACTATTTCAAGATGACAACGATACCTTTCAATCAAACAACTATACGGAAACAACAAGAAGCACCAAAATCCCATCTCCAATTGCGATTGCGAATACACCGCTAAAATCGATTTCATCAATAAATCTGGCACAAAAGCAAAATCAACAACAGATAGAGGAAACTGTATTTTCCCAAAATAAATCACATAAGAATCAACATGCTACTGAAGGTATAACAGCCAATTCGACAAGCGAATATTACTCCGGTATATCCAATGCAACAAGTGAACTGAATTTAGTGGAGGCAAATCAAGTAAATAGATTGGATGGAACAGATATTGATTTTCCATACGTAAAATTGGATTACCAACATCTTCCTTCAGAAAGCAACTTATTAGCATTTCAACCAGAAAAGAAACATCAGAAAGAATCTAATTTGAAAAAATTAACTTCAAGCAATTATTTGGATAGGTCAAGCAAAAATCAACCTATCAAGATGACCACAGAGCAAGATATCGATCTTAATATTATTAAATATATACCTAGCACAAATCACTCCAAAAATATAGCACGTAATATCATGAAATCTGGACCAACGGCTATTAACTTCAACGAAACATCCTTTTTACCCAGTGAAGTTCGCAATTCGACTAAAGTTAAATCTTCAAAGACACTGCAACACTTGGGTCACAAATACCAGAAACATAGCTCGCTATTAAGAGATTTCCTTTCAAACACAGACCAAATACCATTTTCATTGGATTATATCAACTCAGTTTCACTGTTAAATCCTGTATTGAAATCCAAACTTTTAAGAAAAATTGACCCACTCTTTGTGGAAGAAACGATTTCAACAATTTTGTTTGGTGAGAGTATTCATAACGTATTCCCCAATCTTAATGAACAATCGTTGGAATACATTCAGAAAGTACTTTTACACCTTACCTAGATTTTCGATGAATTTCAGGTGGAATCTGTTACACGAAAGGTATTTGTGATATTTGCAGCATTGGCAGAAAAATTGTCCACTCTGAAAAACAAAGTTTCGGTTGCGTTTGAATACTTTGATTTTAACGATATCGCTAACGAAATCAGAAAACTTAAAGTAATAGCCTACTAATATGCAGAACCTTTTCATGCTTCATTCAGAGAGCGGAGTAATATCCAGGGATAACATTGAAATTATTTTAAAGATGGCCAACCTCTCTCCAGAAAAATCTGTGGAAATGAAAAAATTGATATTTGGCGAAATATTATCTGATAAGCAAAGTCGACCTGAAATGAATTTTATGGATTTTTTGGTTTTCTATCCATTTTTTACCACAGTAAGGTAATTTCTAACCTGCAGCTGCATCAAAGTGTTGTTCAAAACCCACTATAATTAACAAATAGACTAGGTATCAAGATAATTTTCTCATATAATAAAATCACATTTATTTAATAGCCGACTTTCAAATTCGGAGAAACCTTGAATGCAGCTTCGGTTACTTCTTTCAATTGATCTACGGTTACATCAGCAGCAAGCTCAACGAGCTCCAACCCACTCTCAGTGACATCAAATACCGCGAGTTCCGTAATTATTCGATTAACACATCTAATGCCAGTAAGTGGGAGAGTGCATTTTTTCAATATTTTGGGTTTGCCTCCTTTCGCGGTGTGCTCCATTACAACTACCACTTTACTACCTGAGCTCACTAGATCCATTGCACCACTAAGTTAGTAAATCATATACCCCATTCCTTTCACCATTTTCCCCGGAATAATCCAATTAGCTAGAGATCCATCTTCAGATACTTGCTGTAAATATTAATTCATAATTACCATTGCTCCAAGGATAGATATATCAATATGACTAGATTAATTAAAAGATACCCTCCACGAATCATGGCAAACGATTCAGACGAGGTAAAAATTGAAGAACCAGGAATCATACTGACCGTTTCCTTCCCTGCATTAATCAAATCCGGATCCACATCTTCTCTGGAAGGATATGGCCCGATACCTAGCAGTCCGTTTTCTGATTGCAGCATGATAGTAACATCGTCTGCAACAAAATTTGGAGCTAAAGTTGGCATTCCGATCCCCAAATTAACATTCATTCCATTCTTCAACTCTCTTGCAGCCCTTCTTACTATCAATTCCCTCATTTTTGCAGCAGGACTGACTTCTTCATCCGACGATTTCGGTGTGTTTACAGTTACTCTTTCAATTCGTTTTTCTTCATTTGGTGAATGGACAATCGTGTGAACATAGACTCCAGGAAGATGGACACTTTCTGGTTGAATTTCTCCAACGTTGACCAATTCTTCGACTTCAGCGATAACAAAATCAGCAGCTTTGGCTGCATCTGGATTGAAGTTTTGAGCTGTTCCTTTGAAAACCAAATTTCCAAACTTGTCTCCTTTCCACGCCTTAATCACAGCAATATCACCGGTAATAGCTTCTTCCATAACATACTTGTGATCCTTTTTAGTTCTTGCATTAACAAATGTACGCGTTTCTTTAGGCAGGCTTTCAATTTCTACCTTTTTACTACCTTTCTCGTATTTGATTGGAAATCCACCTTCTTGCACAATGGTTCCTACAGCCGTTCTGGTGAAAAAGGCAGGTATCCCAGCACCTCCAGCTCGAAGTTTTTCAGCAAGTGTTCCTTGAGGCACAAGTTCAACTTCAAGTTCACCGTTCAAATACTGTCTTTCAAATTCCTTATTTTCTCCAACGTAAGACGAAATCATTCTGAATCAATTGCACTTGTACCTTCTTATCTTTCCTGCCTTCAAGAGGATGCCTAGTCCCCAATTATCTACCCCACAGTTGTTACTAACCACAGTGAGATCATTGACATCAGTCCTTGAAATTGCTTTGATACATGACATTGGAATACCTATAATTACCAGATAAGTACCGCACAACCCAAAACCTCCAACAAGTATAGTTTTGGAGGAAGATAGACCTGCCCTGCTTAATGCCTCTTCAGCAGTGGATGCGACCTTTGTATTTTGAGATAGATATCTCAATTGAAATAACTTGGATCGAAGCATTCCAAAGTGTGGGGAGAAAAAATTAGCCAAAAACGTCACGAGACAGACATGAATAAGGCGCAAGTCAATAATGGCCTGGTATATGCTGGAAATGTATTGGTTGGGGGTTTGGAAGCATTGCATCGAATGGAAAAGAGAAATATGCTGCTGTTGAACGATCGCTGCCCAGTTTCAATTCAAGAAGCGTACACTCTTCTGAATATTAATTTGCCGCAGTATGTCTTATTTTCACATCTGAAGGATTCCGGTTATCAATTATTTCACTCCGAGGTGCTTCAACAGCGATTTAACAATCAGAGTCAGGACTCAAAACAAAAAAGATTGTGGGTGCTGTTCTACGTGCTATTTCGTAGACCTTTACTGTGTATATATTTTCAACTTAACTTATCACACTTATTGAAGCGGCTTCGGATTATCAATGTTGGCTCAGTGCAAGATTCTCCACAACCATGTCGTTATCCTGTACATTTGAAATCCAAAGGCGACGTGTATGATATCTACAAGTCTACCAACAATTTCAGCAGGAAAAACAGCAAAATCCTTTATCGTCTTCAAATTTTGGAGTAAGTCCCAACTAATATTAGCCCAGCAGAACCCGTCCCGTTTGGCCTTGACATCAAGTATGCGGTGGTTTCGAATGACAAGTTTTCTTGCTTTTCTCTCAATAAATTTTCATAGCAGCATGCAATTTTTTGCTTTTTCAATCAATGAATTTGGCGATTTTGTTTCCAGTATTTTACGTGGGAGGATTGTTTGGATTACTCTTTTTCGTTGGAAGAATTATCAAATCAAAGTCAAAGAAAGTCGGTAAAGAGGGTTTAATGTCAAGATTCAGGATATTTCCCTTTAAACAAGGCAAAGTTTGAATACGAAGAACTAGCAGAACAGTATTCACCAGATGACTCGACTGGAAAGAAAGTGCTAGTTGCTGCATTGCTTAAGAGGGCTGTTGAAGCAGTTACAAGAGTATTCAGGATCAGGGATGAAAAACCGCCATTACAGGGAATGGTGAAGGAAGGAATTGTGAATGAGGGTTTGTGGGAAAAGCTTTTGGCAGCAGAAGCAGAGATTGAGCTTGAAATGCAAGAAGTAATTATTTCTTGACATAGCTTTTAGAAGAATCAAACATGTACAAGGACAATTGGAGTGCTACGTTCTTACAAGAAGTGTCTCAGCTAGTGCAAATGAAGATGCAGCAAGCTACTCAACAAACCACTGGACCGCAGAATCCTGAAGCATCTCCTGATCAACAACCACCGCAACCTGTCGATGAGGAAGCTGAAAGGGAACGAATCGCTCAAGAGCTAATTGAAGAAGAAGAAAACTCAAAGAAAGAAAAGAAAAAATCAAAAAAGTGATATCTATTGGGTAATGTAAAATAAATCCTTTTCCAATTTCCCCAATTTTGACCAGTCTGCTCGCAAGCTAATATAAGAGTGTAACACTGGAAGTTCCATCCTTCCAAGGTATCCTTCTTGAAGCACCATTCTTAGGTTTTCCGGCTTTACAATGTAAAGATTGCACAATTCCTTCAAAACATTGAAATATTCGTCAAGATTTTCAACACGGAACTGAATCACTATTTCATGATACCTTGTTATATCACTAGGGTTATACATTTTTACGTAGATAGGATTAATCCACCGCTGTACGTAAACTGGAATTTTTTAATGTGGTCCAGCAATAGCCTCAGTTAGCAATGCAATACTTGCACAATAAAGTTCCAATTTCAGTGAGATATAAATCTCTATTTCCCTCATCCAAATATCCAAATGCCTCTGCAGAAATACGACGCAGAAATTCAATAATTTGATTGCTAGTCTGAGTTGGGATAGTGTTTCCAAGCAATCCATCCTTCATGTTGTAATCCGTTTTTTTCTGTTTTGCCAAAATGCTCTCTATCCAATTTAAATTGACTTTGATTAAGGAGACTTACCGAGCAATTGCCTTTGCATTATAGAATTGATTTTGTTTTCAATGTTACTACAAAAGTCGTTTTTGCAGATACTCAATTCTCTGTGAATTGTCAGAGAGTTTTTCAGGACCAATCCCTATGTAAAACAGTGGATACTTCACAGTTTTGAAAGTGCAAATGTGACAGCTGAGCAATTTCGTTTGAAACTTTGACGATACCGAAGGAACCTATTTCCGGCTGAGTTTTTGGGTCCTGGGAACCTATTTCCTCGAGCACACTTTTTTAGTAATATATACGTGTCTAAGCTATGATAAACATATCGTTCTCCCATACGGTCGAGGAATAGCTTGAAGAGGATAGAAACTGCTTCTGCTCTAAAATGAAAAATAGTTACAGCTCAGTATCATCAAACAATTCCTTTGCTCTCTCCATTGAAGTCAAGTTAGATTCGATGCACTTCAAACAAGTTGCAACAGTAGGAATAGGCTTTGAATCATCAATCGTTGGAGTAAGGTTTGACGCTGGGGTGGCTAATTGCTGCTTGAGTTCCGATGTCATGGTAGTCACCGTGTTAATTAATGAGCTGACAAAAATATTAGAATCTTTTGGAGTTGACGGCTGCTTTCCATTGGGTTTCCCCTGTACTTTGGCTTTTTGGATATTTTCCTAAGTTAGCTGAGAATACTAGCTTGGCTTCGAAATCTTCCATTGCGATACTAAATGACTCGTTTAGCCAACTCTTTTCAGTTTTCATGTATTTTTCATCATTTACGTATGGGATATATAAATCTTCAAATGATCGGTCCAAAATATTTGCCAGTGCGAGTGATCCTGTCAGAGGCAAAATATAGTTTTCATCGAAAAGGTGTAAATCTGCTACCAGATCTGACGTTTCTTTGTGAGATCTTGTCAAAACTTCCAAATATATCTGTGAAGATTTGAATGACGCTTCCTGCATGAGTACTTCCAAAAAGTTTTGAATCGACTGAGCAAAAATTCTCTGAACAAATACTTGTATGACATTTGTCGCATTAGGAAAGACGTCGTAAATCACATCCCATTCCGATGAAATGGCTTGTCGAATCTCGTCAAATAATCTTTGCAGCGATGATAATTTTTGACTTTCCCAAGTTCTAACGTTAATCAAGAGTACGTTTCCCCTAAATTTTCTGTATCTGTTTCGGCAATCTTCAATATATTGATAAAGAAGGCATGTTGATTTACGTATGTTTGAATACAAGAGTTTCCGCCATTAAAATCAATCAACGTCTTTGCGATATGCTACCATTAATACTTCATTACATTCATAGTGTCTCTGTCCGCGCTGCTGTACACTTGATCAAATTTTTGCAACAAGCTCTTCTCAAAGTGTTCGCAGTACTTTTCAATGTTTGCTCTCGCCTGAGTTAACACAAAACTACCGCATCGATTCCTCCAATATCGATTTCCTTGGCAATGGTGTTTAATCTTCGAGCAATAATTGCCGTCTGCATTGAAAATAGCGTACCTTGCGTTCTCCTTCGGGACTTTCCTTCCTAAGAGCGTCCAGCCTCGAAAACGACCCTTTGTTGAACTCTAGAAAATATTGAATAATATCTTTTGACTCTGAAGCCCTAGTTCTATGTTTATCTATTGTTTCCAGCTGTTCTCCTAACATTAGCAGCGTGTAACCTATCCTGATGGCAGTGTTTCCAACTTCACTTAAACGCGAATTTAGATGCTCAAATGATCGATTCACTTCCTAATATCAAGGAAAGTTACATCAAACGTTTCATTGAAATCAAAGAATGCCTTTCGTTTTGAGTTTTCCGAAGCGGTTAGCTGATCCTCCTGGTCCTCAATTTTGTTTTGCAACTTCCTTTTAAGACGCAGTAACTCCTCTGTCAACCCTTCAAATGATCTGATAAACGGCTTGGGGTCGAAGGCTGTGTTACTAATGTATTACCAATCCCCTTAAATTCGGTGACAGTTTTCTTATTTGCAGCCTCAACTAATTCTCTAGGAGAATAGTCCTTGCTCTTGAAGTTTTCCATTTTCATCAGCTCTTTTATCGAGTTTTCCATTTCAAGTCCAAGTACGCGTAATGATTTTTCGATTTATTATTAAGCAATAATCTCACAAGAGTCCTTTGCAAATTATCCGACATACAGGTAATTTTCAGGATCTTATTAGTCCCATCTACGATTTCAATAGCTAGATCGTGAATTTTCTTCCCCTTTACCGAAATCACCCTGGGTTAAGTTCTAGTACCTATTATCTATTTCAACCGTATTGTTTTCACCGCCTACATCATATCCAAATAGACAGCAGACTTCTTCTTTGAGTAATTCAAATATCCGCTTGCTTACAAGGGATGCTACAAGCTCTTCCAGATATAATACAGAAAACAATTCCAATTTGTGGGTTTGGCTGGAGGTATAATACAGTTGTCCTGAATCTGATAGACTACATCCAAAGTAAAAAACATCGCTGCCAGTAAAAGACAGCTGGATTTTCCACTTGTCCGACGACCTCGATAGCTGTGTTTGGCAAATCTTTGATAATATGCCTTCAAATTCCGCAAAAGTTTCATTCAACTTTGCAGATAATAATTGCTTGTCCAAATACTTTATAATCTTTGTAGTGATATTCCAAGGTCGTTTCTTTGTCGATTTATCATTGAGTCTTTGTGTGTGCGACTCTCGAAGAAGTTTTCTGGCCAATATTTGCACATAGCTGAATTGGCTTGGCTTAGACAGCTTGCTATTAATATCCTCAGCCGCATTTTCTAGGGAAACCTGTATATAGCAATTTTCAATTGTTGGTATGATGATTTTCTTTGTTGTTATGACGCATTTCCTAAACATGCTGTCATTTCCAGATACTTCTTGCATTATCTAACAGTTATTCAAAATTACTTTATGGAACAAATCCTTTTCAAAAATAGAGTTTCTTGCACCTTGCAATCTTTTGATTACCGAAAAAGAATCGCTTTCAACCAGCGGACGTCCCCAATCCAATCCATATTCGTGTTCCAGCGGCACGATTGTAATCGCTGTCACCAGCAAAGTATTGTGATTACATATAACATCAAATCCATCTTCTTTACTTTTATCCGAAGACAATGTCAATCTCCAGATATCTGCTTCTCCAATTTCAGGGATCACAGACCCATCTAAAGTCAAACCAATTTAAACCATTTACAAAACCGTAGATCACAAACAAGATCCCCTTGATTGGACTCCAGATTCGTTCTTGGAGAACCCAATTCCTTTTCAAAAGTTCGAAAGCTAACTCCATAAAGAATTTTTGGGCTGTCTCCAGCATTCTCGAGGACTCATCTTTGCGCTGGAGTAGATACTCAACAAAAGAAGTAATGTTCAATGTTAATTTAAGCTTACCTGATTTTTGATTGATTCAATATACTGCGCTTTTTGCAATTTCACTACATTCGACATCTGGACTGATTTTGCTCCAACACATGTTTTCAAATAGGCCTCTTCTGATTTCTCCAACTCGGATGGACTCAATAATTGACTTGCAACTAGTCTAGCAGCTATATCAAAAGTGATTTGCATCTCTTCTCTCGCATAGCTAGTTTAATGTATCAATTACAATATAATCTCTTTGATTTTTTCTGCTGACATTGGGATATTTTCATCCTGCTTTTCATGATATCGTTCCAATTGAATAAGCTGCAGATTACTCTTCAATTTATTCCTTGGATCAAATTCCCTTGCAATTAGGATCCTTTACTCTTTTATTGCTCCAGTATCATTAAAATCCAACACATTCCCTATTCTAGGCGTGAGATTCAGCTGAGTCATGGTATTCACCAGATCCTTTTATGCCAAAATTTTCCTCAAAAATTCAATGACCCAATCAGCTCAAGAAAAGTAATGCTTATTACTAACTCAGGTTTGAGCTCATTACTAGAAATTTACAAGAACATCTGGGAGGTGATCGCATTAAGGAAGTCCTGGCGGAAAGAGACCTGAAAGTATATTGGGGGACTGCAACCACTGGGAAACCGCACATTGGTAGGTGGAAACTTGATAATAGGCTATTTTGTGCCAATGGCAAAGATTGCGGACTTGCTTCAAGCCGGTTGCCATGTTACAATTCTTTTTGCCGATTTACATGCATACTTGGATAACATGAAAGCACCATGGTCATTGCTAAAATTACGAGCTAAATATTACGAAGCCGTTATAAAAGCGATGCTCTCTTCTATTGGCGTTCCAATCGAAAAGTTGAAATTTGTGTTTGGCACCTCGTTCCAAGTAGATTTTTTTAACCAAGTTATCTGAAAAATATACTCTTGACGTTTATAGATTAACTGCTATCACCTCTGTCCGTGATTCCAAGAAAGCCGGGGCTGAGGTGGTAAAGCAAGTCGAATCGCCATCTCTATCGGGATTGATTTATCCTTTGCTTCAAGCGTTAGATGAAGAATATTTGGATGTTGATTGCCAGTTTGGTGGGGTTGACCAGAGAAAAATCTTTACCTTTGCAGAAAAGTACCTACCGGTGTTAGGATACAAGAAAAGATCCCATTTGATGAATGCTATGGTTGGAGGTCTAAGTGGATCCAAAATGAGTTCTTCCGACCCTGATTCCAAGGTAGATCTTTTAGATTCCGCAGAATCAGTCGGGAACAAGTTGAAAAAGGCTTTCTGCGAAGAAGGAAACATTGTAGACAATCCTCTACTTGCATTCGTAAAAGCAGTCATTTTCCCAATAAATACGCTTGGTGGGCATGGCTACAAGTTCCAAGTCACTAGACCAGAGAAGTTTGGAGGAAACGTTGCTTATTCGACCTACGATGCATTGGAACAAGCTTTCGAAAAGAAAGAATTGCATCCAGGCGACTTGAAGGCGGCTACTGCCGTTGCTTTGAACAGGCTCTTGGAACCAATTAGAAAGATTTGGGAAGAAAGTGAAGAATTACAAAAACTTACTTTGGAAGCTTACCCACCCCCAGTCCCAAAGATTACTTCGGAAATTTCGCGTCTTGACCTTCGTGTGGGTAAAGTGCTGAGTGTCGAATCACATCCAGAACGGGACGTAATTGATAGCTTATTTTAGAATTTGTATGTCGAAAAGATTGATCTCGGAGAAGAAACTGGGCCTAGAACAATTGTTAGTGGACTAGCGCAATTTATCACAAAAGAAGAACTAAGCGGCAAATTAGTCGTAGTTGCGGCAAACTTAAAACCAGCTAAATTTGCAGGCGTGTTATCTGCAGGCATGGTATTGGCAGCCTCAAACTCTGACAAGACCACCGTGGAATTGCTAGAACCAGCAGAAGATTCAGTTATTGGAGAACCAATATTCTTTGAAGGGTACCACAATACCCCTGACGCAGTCTTGAATCCGAAACACAAGATCTTTGAAAAAGTTGCAGTTGACTTTGCTACTTCAGAAGAATGCATTGCTTTGTATAAAGGTGTAGCTTTCCAAACCAAGGATGGGCCAGTTACAGTTAAATCCCTAAAATCTGCTACCATCGGTTAATAAATTGGAATTATTTGGAATTTATTCTGATATAAAGTATTACTGAAAGAGGATGCCAGCAGCAACATCAGGGTTTCCACCAGCTGCTTCCAACGCAGAGATCGCTTCTTCCCTACTCACACCCAAAGAAATAAGATTGTTAATAATGTCTTCAGGATATGTTGATGTGGTAGGCTGGGATGATGATTGTTGTGGTTGCTCTTGTGGAGTTGGCGCTGGTTCTTTGGCGTTCTCTGGTAATTCGTGTTCCGATAAAAATGGAACCTCTTCCCCATTGATACGGAGAACATTCTTTTCTAGATCAATACATGCCTGAATTAATTGTATTTACCAAGTGCCGTTTCAGCATGTCCAGCCCAAACAACAAATCAACGTCTTTGCCTTCCATCACAGTCAAAGAGCAGTGTAAAAACTGGTTTCCAACTTTAATTTGAGTACTGTGTATTCTTCCAAGAATCTTGGCAGTGCCAACTCCTTTGGCAATCCCAGCAAATCTCAATAAACAAAAATCATTACCGGTCATCTAGCAAGTGCATAACATGGCATTTTTGAGCGCATTCAGGACTCATGATGGTAGCCTGTGCTCCAGAATCAACAAAAGCTTTTACAGGGTGTCCATTTACCATCACGTTTATGTAGAGCATAATCACCCTCCCAAAAGATTCTGGGTGATGCTCCATTGCGTTCTACTATTAAATTTGAATACCCCCAAATTTTGTTGTATGTTTTGCTTTCTAATTTCCTCTTCAATCCTCCTTTGTGATTCAATGTCAAATGGATCGTCACTGGTGCTAATTGCCTGTCTTTGCATTTGAGCTTGTCTTTGCATTTCGCTAAATATCCTCTCAAACTGTTGAGGGTTATTTAAGGCTTGTTCCATTGGCGGATATTGCTATCAGTCAAATTAATCTTACTTGAACCATATGCGATCTTAATGAAGGATCAGCCAAAATTCTTCTTCTAACTTGTTCAGCCTGGCTAATCGATTCAGCAGCAATTCGAACGAGAAGAATGTCGTCCTGTACAATCCCTGCGGCTTTAATTGAGCTTTTATCGTTGGCTAACAGCTTCCCATTGTGATACAATTGCTGGCTGGCGGTTGGATATTGCAAGTCAGCTTCGATTAATGCTTTCAAGTTGATGATTTCCATATCTTGATCTACATCCAGAGTGTGAATTTGCCCTTGCTCAGTTGTGATTGTAATTCTCATTTTTTCCAAAATGCTAGATTTGAAGTTGGATGGAAAACAAACAAACGAAGACAAGCTGAACGCCGTTTCAAATTTAATCCTCCAAAATGAAATGAAAAAGTTTGAGCTTTCACAAAGGCTAGAAAGTTTATCCAACTCGACCGTATCTAATATTCCAAAGCTATCAAACGAGCTTTTACAGCAAAAGGAGCAAATCGAGGCATGCAAGGTGCTCATTGAAGCTTCCAAAAAAAAGATACTCTCAGAACATCAGAAATCCGTGTTGTTTGATACACTGCTTAAAATGGACAAAGTGATGGACCGAATGAACGAAACAAAATTGTGTTTGAAGGATACTGATAACTGGAATACTGTAGAAGCAGAAATGGAAGCATTATTTGTATCCAAAGATCTGGATAAAGCTGCCACGAGATTGCTTGATGCCGAAAAATCTTTAGAGTTGCTTCAAAACTCCAGTAATTACGACGAAAGAAACACAATACTGATTTCATTGAAAGAGCGGTTTTTTGAAATTTTAAAATCCGATTTATCAGGATGCATTGCAGATGGCAATTATCAAGAACTTTTTAAATTAACTCGCTACTTTGAAAATCTAGGGCGACAGGATGATATTGTGGATATATACTACGAATTGATAGCTATTTCTATTAACGAACTGTGGAACAGCGGGAATGATTTCAACGCTTTTTTGAAGAAGGTTGCCCAAACTATTTCAGATGCCGAAGGAGTGTTTTCTGCTGATAAAGACGACCCAAAAATACAGCGACTTCTTTTCAAAATTTTTAGCAACTTGAACCCATCGATCGGCGATGCATTGGCGAAACAAGATTCGCCAAACCAGATAGTTGCTATCAGTGACATGTTCAAAGCCTGTGTTCAGTTTGGATCGCTATTCACCTCTATTACTTTGAATGAAGATTCTTGGAATTATGTGGTTTATCATCCATTCGTGGGCTATCAAAAGAAATTCAAGCAGTTGGAGGAAAAGTATCTCAATTTCACGCTAAAGTCGATAATTAACTCTCCTCAGGATATTTGTAACATCAACCAAATATTTGCTTTATTGGAATCGTCCATTGCCCGATTCAGCCTATTTACTTTTGGCTACGCTAACTTTTCTATCGTGAAAATGTACGACAGTTTTATTTGTTCCATCACCGAACAGCTTTACACCAACAAAGATAAATCCAGCACAAAAAATACTTATGCGGAAGGGTGGGAAGAAAGGCCCTACATCCTACAATTCACTGAAGCTAGTGAACAGCAATTCCACTCTTACATTGACAATGTCAAACAATTAGTCCACTTTTATTTTAGCTTGGAAGCTTTTTTATCTTCATTACAAACCATTTCCAATGCCAATTTGGAAACTATTGAATGCAAACCCGTTGTTCCATTCATAAAAATGATTGGGAAACCAAAAATCGAGTCTGTAAAACCTGAAGCTTTATATCACAGTTTAAAGTTGATATCTTTTTGGCAAAACAAAGTGGTTGATTTTCTAGTTCAAGATGCAGTGGAATTGTTTGAACAGATCCCACAAATGTCTGTATGGAGTAAATCAAAGAACGCGAATGAAAAGTTTCAATTCAGCTTATCTCCTTTGCCATACATAACTAGCGTTGGAGAATATCTCTTGGCAATACCGCAGAAGTTTGAAAACTATTTTTCTGAATCATGGATTAATTTTGGATTGAAAAACCTTCAGGAGTTGTCACCGCAAGATATTGAAAGTGATACTGCGGAAGACGAAGAAATCTATCATCTTTGGATTACCTCTGCCGTGAGAACAACAGAATTGCAATTGGTGTCTGCAATTTTGAAAATCAAAGAATTGTCAGCAGCAGGGAAAAAGCAATTGTTGGCGGACCTGCAATACCTTCGCAATGTAATGGCAGCTTTGGAAATCACCCCACTGCCCAGCACATCAAACATTTTGGATCTAATCCAATTGGATGATGTAGCTGGTATCTCAGAAGAATCAAATGAAGCGAAATGGTTTAAATCTGCCTACCATAAATAAATCATGCTGCAGTTTATTTTTCAGATTGCTTTTCATAAAATAGTATATATGCAGATCTTGAATCATGTGAATTTTGAATGGTGACCAGTGCATCGTTTCTATCATACCACCTGTCATCTATTCTGCTTTTTGTGAGAGCTGTATAGTGGCCGCCATATAAGTTGCCAAAGTGGTTGGATACCGAAACAAGATTATAATAGGTGTTTCCCGAATTACAGACTTTACTTTCGTAATGCTTTAGATCCAAACTCGTTAAAGGATATTTGACCGGATGGTTTAGTTTCCGGCTGACATCAGAGCCAGTCTTGAATCTTTTCAAATCTAAATGAAATTTCAATTACGAAGAACCAGAACAGAAGGATACTTTGATATTGATAGTTTTTTAGATGCTTGTTGATATGTATTACAGTTGGAGCATTTGTACTTTGAGTCCAAGAGTTCTTCCTTAAAATATGCGTGCAGACACATTTGCAAATCTGAATATATGCAATTGTCATTTAGTGAATCGCCTGCTACAGGAATTGACAGATCCCAAAAAGTGTCGTAAGTAGTGGATAAAGTTTTACATTCAGAACAAGTAACGACACTTTCCAGCTGTCCGCCAAACACACTAAATATTGAGCTGTTTTCATACATTTTATATCTATTCCAAGATACCTTTGATTTCAGGTCATTGCTGCGTTACTTGTAAATTACCTCAAACTGTCAAACTCTTTTTCTTTGTATGAAAATACTGGGATATCTTTCACCTGATTCATATCATTGTGCAGGCTAGACAGCAGTTCTCTTAGAAACTCTTGGGAATCATGTTGACTAATGTTAATTTGTCCAGTACTCGTTGCCATAAAACTGGTGAAGCCGTTTTTGAATAGCGCTTTTTAAGTGCTGTGGTGATGTTTTTCCCTTTGAATTTCCAAAATAATTTCTGACGAACTCTGAAAAGGCTAGCGCTAGTGAACCCCACCTTCTCGTCCTTTTGGTGTCTTCTGTCAAAAATAACAGTGCAAACGAGTTGATAGACATCAGGCACTGCAACACGGAATTCATATAGCACTTATTTAGCACCCAATTACAGTATTCCCTAGATTCACTAGCCCTGTCAAACTTTCAGGCAATTTCATTTCTGAATAAATCGAACCGCAAGAGCTGTCTTTTGATAGTTTGGCTAATTCTGGATGAATGCTGGGTGTCAAATGTTGGATCGATGATAGAGTAGATCTACTTGGGCGTTCTACGTTGTTTAAACTTAGTTTTTCCATTGACGTCTGTATATCGCAAGAACGAGAAGCAGAAGGCTTCCGCTGAAGTCCAGGTAGAGCTTCTCTGCGGCTACTCGATGCAATAGGCATAAGACTTTTTCTTTTTATATTTGATTTCAGTAATGGCGACTTTACATGTGTTATTGATCGCATAATTGAATTCATTTTAGGCAACGTGAGCTTTCTAAGTTAAATCTGATACATACTTCACACTCGCGCCTTCACTGGACATTTTTGGGTTTCTGGAGTCTGCCAGAGGGACTGCAGAGGCGAAACTTTCACTATCAGCTTTCCGAGCAGTTTTGCTGAGAATTAAGAAATCTAACCTTGCGATATCAAAATTAAACTTTGAATTTAGCCTACTACTAGATTTATTTGTCTCTCCTTTACTTGATATGAACATAGGTATATTGCGCGTAAAGTGACGTTTTAATTTTCATATTAATACTGCGATGAAATTCTCATTCGATGTGTCGGAAGTAGTCACAAAACCAAGTAGTTAATAATTAAACCAGTCTCTATATTTTCAGCAAAGGATCTTCCGAAAACAACGCGCAGGTATTTTCGGTTAATGGCAGGTTTGAAAAACTCCTTACAATAATTGATGAACTTGGAGCTGCAAGCGCAAAAGCACAATCATTACGGGGGCCAATTACGACACTGTTGAAGCTAAAGACGAACCCGGACCAGAGATTGTATTTAATGAAAGAAGAGCTTCAAACCGCTCCACTTAAATCGGAAACATCGCGGGATGATCTGTACATGTTCAATTCGGCAGGCATTTCCGGATTCAAGGATTTAGTCAATGCGGGAAAATATTCAATAGTTGGCATGCTAAAAGTTGGGACTAAAAACTTGTTCGTGGTGGTATTTCGTTTTTGAACCAGGATTCAAATAACAGACACATAGAAATCAGCCCATTGTGTGTATTGGATTTCTATATCGATGAAAAGCTACAACGACGAGGCTATGGGAAGAGACTGTTTGAATTCATGCTAGCGGTAATGATTGCTTAACAGGCAGATAGAATTTGTTTCTCCAAGTCATTTAGCATATGACAGACCTTCTAGCAAGTTTTTGGCGTTCCTGAAGAAGAATTATAATTTGGTTGACTATATTCCGCAGGCAAACAACTTTGTGATTTTTCGCCAATTTGGGTTGGAGTATTTGGAGTTGGGTAAGTCGCATTTAAGTTAGATTCCAAAGGAAGACCCAAAGGCAATATTTTCCAATCGGAGGTTGACGCATTCAACAATTCCAGAAAAAAGTCTGAAAGTCGAACTTTGAAAACCACAAAGAAAGAAAAAGTAAAAGAAGACAAGCAGGAGAAGAAGAGTTTCACCTCAATATACTTTAAAAATGAGATGCTCAATGATCAAGATACATCTCCCAACCCTTTGGCCAAGGTAAATCAATTTAACAAGGCGGCAGACGCTCCAATTGTGGAGAAAATGGTAGTCGACCTTTCTATCCCAGTCGTTGAAGAAAAATCCATTCCACAATATATTAATCGCTCTTCGCAACCGATCCATTCTCCCACAGCCAAAGAGAGCTCAACAGGCATCCATGTGGAAATCGTTGCAGGGGTAGAACCCACCCCCGAATTACCAGAAAAGATATCTAAAAAAGAGAGTATACCTGAAGATTATTCCGACGAGAATTTTGAAGAGTATCTTCCCCCATTACATTCACAAAAATCAAGCATAGACGTTCCAATCGATCCTATTCTGGAGCCTATAAATTGGAATTCAAAGATAAATTCTTCTACACAAGTTGCCAATCCGCGCTTGTTATCTACAAAGGCACCAGCGAATCCATGGGAGATGGAACGCCATTCCAAACTAATGAAAATACTGAGTGACAGCCAAACGCCAAAAGTGGTACCGCCAGACCAATTTCATCAACCATTGACATTCGAACAACAAAGCTACTATGTCTCTCATCTGAAAAACATGAACTCAAGGCCATTGCAAAAGGAGATATACCGCTATCGCAAACTCAACGACCCAGGCTCCAAAAGTACTCCCCACATGAAAAATTAATATAGTTTCAAACGCTTTATTTAATGACCTCCTGTGTTTTCATCGGATAAAAGATAAACTTTTCTGTGGTAATATTCTTCCTACTGTTACAGTCGGTTACCTTTGCCTTGGCCCATCCAGCCAATTGCCAGAAGAAAATTGCTGGCGGTAGAATAAAGACTAATTGACGAGCTGTTCTAACGACATATTGTGGAAATCCAGGAGTTAAAAATCCTTTAAATGCTTTCAATTGATATGGACTGACTCCGTAAGAATAAAATCCGTTCATTTTTTGTAAAGGAGAACCCCACCATCTAGTATTAGCAAATGGTTAACTGATGACCACCCATATTTGATGATTTTACAAAAAATTGAAATCGAGAAAATTTTTATTCAGACCAACAGGAATTCCCTTGTTATCTGCTTCTGGATGTATTCAGAAGGGAAAGCGGAGCTGGAATTGGATTCATTTGATATTATTAATTCGTTCATGATTATTTTCATTTCTTTTGTGTTGTATGCGTCTTGTTTTAGCGTTTCCTTTATGAATGCAACTCGAAACTTGCCCAGAGCTGATTTGACATTGTTTTCAGGTGGGATTTTTGGCCTCTCTGTTGTCAAGTAGATTGCATCCCCGGCGTGTTCATCGGACACTATCCTATCTGGCAGTAAGATTTTTGATTTCTTTTGGTGTTTGAAATGCTTGCTGCAGTAATTTTTAATTTTATTCCACTCTGATGGCCTCATCATTCTTCTCCACATACATAGTCTGTTTAAAATATCTTCTGCCTGGTCTAGAGAATGCAGTTGGTGAATTTTTGATAAATTAAATACTCTCATGGAAGGAGAGAATCTCGTCCAGACCTTTTTCCATATATCGTGGAGCATTGTTAGTATGCGGTACTGCAGAAAGGTTGCGAATTCGGCCACTTGCATTCCCCCATCCAATTGCTGGTCCTTGGAAAAACCTGTATTCAAGAAATTCAAATGTTTCGTCAAATAATCGATTTCCTCCAAGGAGGAATCTATTTGCGCCGACAGCAGTTTGTTGTACTGGATGTATCGCGGTGGAATTGAAGCAATCAATTGAAGCATTCTATCTGTGCATTCTTTCATCTGTTTTGGCTTCAATGGCAGTGAATCTTCAGATCCTACTGGCTGCTGAGCAAATTTCGTTTGAGTGTGAACGTCGCTGGTTTGCACCATTTTTGACACCTGGTTTCGTTTGGAAGGCAGCTCAGTGAAAGGGACATTTGGATTAAAAGTCAATTCGTATATTCCTGATGTTACTACCTCTGATTGCTGATGAATGACGGTTTTCTTGTCAGGAAGCAACGCCAGCATCGGATTTGCTGATGGGGATACTTTGAACATTTGGCAGATAAATTCCAGAGTGCAAATGGATTCTATTGGCCCATAGAATATTCCATTTGATAGTATTTTAATGTGATTCATTTGCAGAAAGGAGATTTTCTTTCATCCACCCCATTCTTCAACTTGCAAACCCTTGTTCAAATTTTTTTGGAAATCAAAATGAGCGCGAAGGAGTCTGAAGTCTTGAGCTCCTATTATAAAAGCAAAATTGAAGTAAATCTCTCTTAATTGTAGCAACTGGAAGTAAAATGTAACACAATGACGTTGAATCTTCGCCGTTTGGAAGCACAGCGAAACCAACTCAATGCAAAAGTAAGATTGTTGAGGGAGGAGTTACAGCTACTGCAAGAACCAGGGTCTTACGTCGGGGAAGTCGTAAAATTGATGGGAAAAAAGAAGGTGCTGGTCAAAGTAAATACAGAAGGAAAATATGTCGTCGATATTAATCCATCAATCGATATTGCGCTTTTAACTCCAACTGTCAGGGTAGCGCTAAAGCACGATTCGTATCAACTGCACAAAGTACTGCCAAATAAAATTGATCCTTTGGTATCGTTGATGATGGTTGAAAAAGTGCCAGATTCCACTTATGAGATGATTGGTGGATTGGAAAATCAGATCAAGGAAATCAAAGAAGTGATTGAATTACCAGTAAAGCATCCGGAATTGTTTGATGCATTGGGTATTGCACAGCCAAAGGGTGTATTGTTATATGGACCACCAGGAACTGGTAATTTCAATTAATTTAGGGAAAACCTTGTTGGCTCGGGCTGTTGCTCACCACACTGATTGTAGATTTATTCGTGTATCCGGTTCCGAATTGGTTCAAAAATATATCGGTGAAGGATCAAGAATGGTGCGTGAATTGTTTGTTATGGCTCGTGAACATGCCCCATCTATTATATTTATGGATGAAATAGATTCTATTGGGTCCAGTCGTGGTGACGGTAATTGTTGTTTGATCCAGGCGGCGGCAGTGGTGGTGATTCTGAAGTACAGCGCACCATGTTGGAATTGCTTAATCAATTGGATGGATTCGAAGCTACTCAAAGTATTAAAGTTATTATGGCAACGAACCGTATTGATATTCTTGACTCTGCATTGCTCAGACCTGGCCGAATTGATAGAAAGATTGAATTCCCACCGCCAAACGAAGCAGCCAGAGCTGATATCTTGAAAATCCACTCTAGAAAAATGAACCTTACCAGAGGCATTGATTTAATGAAGATTGCTGAAAAGATGGGAGGTGCTAGCGGTGCCGAAGTTAAGGGTGTATGCACTGAGGCCGGCATGTATGCTCTGCGTGAAAGAAGAGTACACGTCAACCAAGAAGATTTTGAAATGGCCGTATCAAAGGTAGATTCCGCCTTATTTTTAGGTTCTAAAGAAAGATTCCGAACAAAACATGTCTATCAAGAAGTTGTTCAAATAAACATAATTTTCTTTTCTTTAATCTAGTATTGTTTCGTCTGTGGATGTGCAACACTGCTGATTAGACTTCTGTTCAACATCTTCAGACAAGAATCTAACTCAATGTGAAATGGGTTTATTTAATCTTCTTCTTCGGCTTCTTTCAACCAGGTAATAAATGGAGCTGCAGCTTCTCTAATCTTGACACTGATCTTCTTGTCAACGTACTTTTTCGAAGCCTTTTCTGCCCAATTCAAAAACACTTCTTCCTCAACCAAATCTTCAAAATACAATACTTTGAAAATCAAAGATACTCTAGGGAGCAATTCCGGGTGATTCATCCCAACTAGTCTTTCAACACCACCTAAAAGGGCTTTTTGACATTTTTCATTTTTGGTGAATGCTCTGAAAAGATCCAGCCGCGCTTCCAATTGCTTTTCGCCCAATACTTTTTCATTTAGCAACACTTGCGGTAGCACTGCACAGACTTTATCTTCCCTTACTTCCAATTCTTCTGCTTTGGAAATAATATCTTGATCAGACAAATCTGTTTTTAAAAAGTCTGCAAATTCTTCAACTGGATCTTTAAGTTCATCATCATTGATTTTTGAAAGAACTGCTTCTGAAACGCTGATTTCTTTAACCCTGGCTGCTACAGCATCCGCGCTAGTATCAACTGCCCAATCATCATCTACACCGTGTTGCTCAGCTGTAGGTAATGCAGCCAACTCCTTTTCCAATTCGTCATCAACTTGCATATGGTCTTCTTCAGCATCAGCGGCTTTATCTTTGATTTTAGAATATTTATCCCTGTATTAATAAGAAATACTTTTTCTCTGCTGGTTTGTTTTTCATGATGTAAGAAGTCAATTTGTGTCTCATATCGACTGGTAAATGTGCACCACAGGCTTTACAATCTTTCAGAATATCATCCTTTGTAAAAGTCTACGTTAGCTTGAATGTACAAATTCAGTTTCCGGGTTCTTGCATGATGCACACAGCACAAATTTATCAATGAATCCATCAAGAATATCTTGTAAACTATCGGCATTGTGGGCACCGTTGATGATATATCTGTCATTCTTTTCATCCAATTTTACTTGGGTACCTAATTCAAAACCAAAATATTTGGTTGGATAAGCAGGAGGTCTACTCAGTGCTTTTGCAATTTCCGACATGTTGACAATTACAGTTTTGATTCCGTTTCCTTTACCTTCGATTTTCGAAATCAACTAGGGTTAAACTAGAGTACTTTGGGCATCTTGTAACGGTAGAATTTATCCGATACATCTCGACGAATGTTTATGACTGACATTTTTTGATTAGAAACTTTTTTTTTCTGGATTTGAGTCATCTAACACAGCATTATAAACATCGGCAGGGCAAATAGAAGATGAATAATGATGCAATTTCCATCTATTTATACTCTATTACAATACAAAAAGTTTAACCTTATTCTTGCCAATCGCTACCTTGTCTGCATAGTTGGAGCAACCAAGTTATAATTGGGGTATTTATCATAAGCTGTGCTTCTATTTCACTTGAATACTGATACCAAACCCAATCTTTTTTTCTTGATCTCTAAACAGAAAATCACAAAAATGGCACTGGAAGAATTCTACGTTCGTTATTAGTACCTGTAGCTAACTGTAGCGTTGGACACATGGGAAAGTTTGGCCATGAATTTCTCGAGTTTGAGTTTAGACCAGATGGAAATCTCAGATATGCAAACAACAGCAACTACAAGAACGATACACTCATTAAAAAGGAAGTCTATGTTTCCACCACACTGATGGAAGAGTTGAAGAGGATCATTGAAGAAAGCGAGATATTAAAGGAAGACGATTCCCAATGGGTAATTATTATTAACAAAGCCGGAGCCAGATAGAGTTGGCAGACAAGAATTGGAAATTGTATTAGGAGACGAACATATTTCCTTTACTGTATTTTTCATTAATATTAGACTTCTAAAGTTGGATCGCTAGCGGATGTACAAAACAGCAATGATCCTGAAGGGTTGAGGGTCTTTTATTACTTGATTCAAGATCTAAAGTGTCTTGTGTTTTCCCTAATTTCTTTACATTTTAAAATTAAACCGATTTAACTTTATTTGTTTGGGACTGTGTTTTATCGTGCACTTGAAGCTGGTTATTGGGCCAATCACAAACCGAGGAATTCAGGATTTTGAATTTGACAGCTACAATTGGATTGCATCTAAAAGTTGAATATAGTAAGATTCATTGTTCTTTGTAATCAATAATAGTATATATCTGCCCAAATTTATTCGATGCAATATTTTATTCAACTTTGAATTTTTGAGAAAACGAATCACCTCCATGTGAATACTCAATCTTGATATCCAATTCACGATAATTGGATGCAGATTTTGTAATATGGAATTTCCCTGTGATTTGGTCTCCATTTTTGACTTTAAGCGGAACATGCAGGTTAAAGAGCGACTGCATCCAATGTGTTGGCTTGGTAAATGGACCAGTGGAGAACATTACAGATTCGCAACCAGAGTGTTCAAAGAATGTGTCAAACCACCCGCAAAATGCGTAAATCGTCCCATCTCTTTTGATATCCAGAACAAAGTCTTGAACGAAATCCAGTTCTTGCACAGACACAGTTTTAGTTTCAATTTTGGACAGTACCGCAGAATTGGAGCAGATTCCATCTTGAGGAACGATAGTGAATTGTCCATGAGAATAAACATCATTCTTCATAATTGACATTTTAAATCCATAGACATCATTCCAGAAATTAATGTTATCGTTCAGCCAGTTCTCATCGTCAACAGCTGCAAGCAAAATGTCAGTCCTACTTGGAGCCATGATACCATCTGGCTTCAACCACTTGTCTCTAGCAACTAAAACAGAGTCCAGCATTCCTTCAAACAGCAAGAAATATCCCTATATTAACGAATATTACCATCCACTCTGAAATAATGACATCCACTTTTGTAGGCAATTCAATTTCCTCAATCTTTCCCTGAAAGAAAGTAATGATATGGTCAAGATTATTTTCCTTTACAATTTCCCTGGCTCTAACAATGACTTGCGAGTTATCCACTGCATACACTTTTATTAGCAGGAAATACCTTTTTGAGCACCTGCTTTGGCGGCAAACATTGACAAGATGCCTGTTCCACATCCAACGTCAAGGACTACTTTGTCTTTGAAATAAAGCTTGTTTTCATAAATAAAATCTCTGTAGCCTTCAGTTCTAACAGTATCCTTCAACATTGATTCATGAATATCTGTGCCAGTGTACGAGTCAAAATAATATCTGTCAACATCAGTTTTTGGTTCTGCCGGCTCGTTTTCAGACATTAGTGATTTTGCAACTACCGACTTGTAAGTTTCAAAGTTTTCTTTTAATTCTTGGTTATGTTGCATGAGTTGTTGTAACTGGCTTTTCAATGCCGTCAGCTCATCCTGTTCCTCTTCCTCATCTTCATCTTCAAATGCATACAGTAAAGGATCGTCCGGTAGCACTGGGGCAAGATATTTGTCATCATTCCATTCTTGCTGACTGCGAATTGCCTGGTCCATTGTTGGTTTTACAGTGCGAGTGTAGTTTACCAATTTAATCATCTGGTAAAAGTCTAATTTCAATTGCTTTTTGATTCCATGGTAATCGAATGAATGCAGAGTTTTGAAATGTTGAAATGGCTCAGCTGCAAGCATTTCAGAACAAAATGGACATGGAGTTGCAGCTTCATCGTTTTCCTCCCAGTCTCCGTAATTACTCCAAGTATCGTTTGTATCGACTAGTATGTCAGAGTTTGCGTCGTCTTCTCTTGCCATTTGAAATTTAAAAAAAAATATATTCCTGACATGCAGTTGAGAATACCACACGGATTGACATTTTCTTGTGATTATAATTAATCCGATGGCAAGCTGCTGTGATTGACAACCAGATGCTGTGCGGTTTATAGGACGATGAGAATAACCAATTGGTAGATATGGAGTTGTATTCATTCGTAATTCCCAATTGGCATGTCCAAATACAATCGTTATACAATAAACACGCCTCATCCAGCAAGCAAGATAGATTTCAACGGGACATCCACCCAATTATATAGAAACCAAAAGCAACATACGAAACAAAAGTGGGTTTATTTCCTTAATAGTTGACGCTAATCAAGTAATCAGCAAGAGCTTCAACGACTTTGGTTGCTTCTCCAAATTGAACTGGTTCTTCATACATGGCGATGAGGATTGCTTGTTTGGTTTTAACGCAGCATACACCACCAGTTCCCTACAATCAAATAGATTGGTACCTTTTTGCCGTAAACACTACGTTCGTCAGCACGGATAGCAATATGCTTGATTCCTCCGACTAAAAGTCCATTAGCACGGATCGCGGTTGCATCTTTGAAAGCGGCAACGACTCCTTGGATTTCAGTAGATGAAACCTGTAATTAATGCCAGGGTTACGCTGAATCCTTTAGAGGTAGCCCAGAGAGATCCGTCGTGGCCGTAAATTGCAGCTTTTGCGATTTTCCCAGTTCCAACAAGGTTAGTATCAACGTATGCTTGCCAAGACATGATTCAAATATAGATTGGCAAAACTGAAAAGCCATTTTCGCTTTTATACTAGCCGCGTCACCATACGAAAAAATCAAAACCATCAATCAAAACATTACTGCAGTGGGGTTGGATGAGCAGTATCCGCGAGTTATAGATGAACACTGTCGCTCTTTGCATTGCGTCCTTGGTGACTGGCTTGAATTAAGCAGTGCTCTCAAGTGCATAGTATAAAATTATAAATGGCAATTCTACATTCTTTTATGGAGCTTTCAATTCCGATATTTGGTTAATTAGGAATACTTTTTCATCGTTAAAGTGTTCATCATCTATGTTCAACCCAAAATTACCAGCTTTGTCGTTGTGGAAATTACTCAAGAAGGTAATCAAACGATCTTTGTTTTTGTACAAGATATCAAGAATTGGCTTTGTTTTTTGAGGGTTCGCAATGAATATCTTGTTAGTAACGCGTACCTTAAATACATGGAATGCTTCAAATTGAATGTTCTTACTTTTTTCCCGTAAAAGGTTCATCATTAGTCGTAGATTATCTGGACTCGCTATGTACTTTAGCATGATGGAATAGTTGTTGCGGTCGAGTAACAATTCGCCCAATAGCTGCGTTAACAAAAGATACCTTCAAGCTCTGTCTTTTGGTAACGTAATTGGAGGAATTTAACAGAGCATTGTACTTTTCAAAAAACTAGGATTAACCAAGATATACTTGATCATAATGGGCTTCAAGGAATCCAACTACAAGTGTTTTGTGCTTGGTCAAACAATCTTTGAATGTTGCGAATGCATCAGAGGCAACATCAAAAGTGGATAGCTCGACGTAATTGAAAAAGTTCCAGAATTGCGGCGACTCTAAAATAATCTTGGCTAGCAGTTCATGCCTTAAACTTTCCCTTAAAATCATACCGCAGTTCAATGAAATATCCTGCTTTTCATATCCACCAATCAAGGTCATCAACACTTCTGGCTTTCCTCCAATGTAATCTGCAGTAGGAAATCGTGTTCCTAATTGTCTTCTCAACAAGTTATTGAAAATCTGAGCAACGTCCTTCTTTGCTTCAAACTCTAGTAACTGGATACTGTGAACCAAGATGACTAGCAAGTCGGTGTTGATAATTTCTGTTGACAATTGAGTAACCAATTCCGGAACTGGATCGTTTTCTTGGATTAAGAAAAAGTACCTCCATCGCCATATAATACATTTTTCATTGAAACCAGGTTTTTCGATATTTCCTCATTCAGCTGCAAATAAAACAAAAATTACTTTTCTAGAATCCCCGGAATCCAATTTTGATATTGAATCTTTTGTAATTTTCACTAATTCCGTTGGAGACTTTTGTTTTGGTTTGAAAAAGTTCATTTTACAGATGATTTTCAATTTGCAAACAATTTAAATTGAAGCACTTATCCTGCGACCGCACAGGGAAACATTTCTGATACGATGATACTTTTGCCCATAATTCAATTAGTATCTCGCTTTCTCATCCGATAAATCCAAAGGGATGGTGGATAGCGACTAGCAACGCTAAAGTAATCATGCAAATCCCCGCTTAAATAACCGGTTAGTTATACAATGAGCGCGTAGAGTACATTGGCTGTGCTCGATGGAGGGCATCTCTTTAAACCGGTAACAAGTAGTAATTATAAATACGTAATGGTGTCTTTGGACTGCTCATTCTCATAGCTAATATCTATTCCGACAAACTCAACTTTGTCCAGGAAAATCGTCCAGATCAAATCTCCAACATGGCAGGAGAAAACTCTGCTCTGGAATTAATCGAAAAGGAGTTAATATTGAAGGAAATCAAAGAATTAGGTCGAGCGACTGACTGTATTGTTGTTTCAAACGATATCAAAAGTGCAATTACGTGCAACGAGGAATTGTTTATCGTAGATTTGGGAACACAGAATACAATAACCATACAATTAGGTACCAATAATCTAATATCAGATTGTCCCATAGAGTATATGGCAATCTCTTCCCAATTACTAGTGATTGCAGACTCTTTGGGAAGTTTATCGTTTATTGATTTCGACGGGAACGTACTCCACTCTATCCTATTGAACAACTCAAAAACTGAAAAGAAGTTTCAAGGATTGCTGTTCAATGAGTATCTTGGGTCTAATTTAGCGACAATGAATTAATTGTCCTGTTTGCAGGAAACATGTTGAAAATCACAAGAGATCCAGAGGTGTTTGGTATATAATTCAAGGCTCGACATGAAATATTCTCAAGCAGCTCCTTCAAGCATGAAATCATAAAGTGGGATATCGACTTTACAGTAATACAAAAACATTCTCCTGGAAAAGTTGTAATCGCCAATGGTGGTACATGATTCTTATTTTAGAGTGCTATATTAACGGTAGGAGGTAAGTTTTTTGTAACAAGACGCATTGCGATTGTACAACCGCACCTTGGAAGAGTCGGTCAATTTCAAACAACACATTCTGAACATCATTTCACTGAACGGAATGATAATAGTTCACTTGGAGAACCAGATTTACGCCATTGATGCAGAAAGGTACTTTATAATTGATAAGCTTCCTGATTGCCAAAAAGCTGGAATTAACGGTTGCCAATATACGCAAACTGGATGCATTCAGGATTATTTGCGGATTCGCAGATGCTGCCAGAATATTAGACACAAGGGGATTCTTATTTGTTCAATATTGTAGAGAGATTAATTTAAAGGCTTGCTCAGAGAATGTATTTGTTCTATCCAAGGAAGGAAATCTGAAATTATACGAAAAAGTAGTGACTGACCCAAAAGAAATCCTCTTACAGCTTTTACAGACAAATCTAGAGAGAGCTGAAGCTTATGCGGCAGAAAACAATATTTCGAATGATGAATTTTATAAAGCCAGATTATTGTGCAGCCCATTTGAAGAAATTATTGATATTCTGGGAGAAATCACTGTACGATGTGTTGACCGTAGGATTATGAGTTTGTTTATTCGTTTTGTTTAAGCTACAAGTCAGAAGACACTCAACAACTGCAATCGATCTTTCTATTTGCCAAAAATACATTCGCAGGGTTGAACCAGCCAGCTATTGTAAATGAATTTACACAATTGATTGGAAGAGTAAACACTTTTCTTGAAATCCAATACCAATGGAGAAGCAAAGACCGAAATCAGGATGGGTTTTGCTCGAGCGCTCAAATATTCCTAAAATCAAAAATGATCTTGAATTTACAGCTATATCTCTCTTTGGAAAGATACGATTTGGCGTTAATCGTTTGCAGACGGCACAGGACAGGTATGTGTCTGCTAAAACAGAATTGGACTTTGAAAAGAACTTGGAATTGCTAATTTCATACATCCACCTAGAAATACCATCTCGAATTTTGACTTTGATACTTTGTGAGATTGAAAAGGAAGCTAAATCTAAGAAAGTCTTATACAAGTGGATTCTGGAACGCGCTGAAACTATTGCAAAACAAGGATCATTCAAAGACTCTCTATTTCTGCTAGAATGGGCCTCAGATAATCTCAAAGATAAAGAGAGCTCCACTACTCCTGAAAATTACATTTCGAGCATCTTCAAGGCTTCATCTTCACAAAAATTCAAAAGCAGTGATATTTTTTCTGAAATCACTAAACGTATTACTCAATTGCAAGACATCATTGAGTTGGCAGTAACTGTTGCTAATTTTAGGGTATGCACTCTTTTTATACAACCTTTGAAAGCTTTGAAAACAGCACTGTGCAAATAACTGCAATGTCGATGTTAGATAGGGCTGAATCACCCGACGAAATCGTCCCCCAGATTCAACAACATATCAAACCATACCTAACCAAAAATCGAGTATCACTGAATTTGTTTCTGGTGGAGTACGCCAAAGATTTGATCCAAGAATCTGACGATATGGAGCTTCGAGTTTTCCCAATTTTATCTTTAATCGAATGCCAAACTTACAGATCAGAGATTCTAATTGACTTGATGCGCCGCTCGCCAATACCTTGGTCCCATGCTCTTGACAAGTTGATAGCTGAAGCGCTCAAAAATGAAAATAAACTATCAACAGAATTGTCTGAACAATACAGGATGATGGAATTGAAAAGAATGGTCAAGTCGTATGGTGTGGACAAGTTCAATGTCTCGGATAAAGTTACTGCTCTAAAGATCATTTCCCTTATACTGTCAAATGACACTGATCGTGCCATCGACGACGCGATAATGGTGTCTGATGTATACGGTGTAAGCAGAATAGATGTGTTTGTTCAGCGTTTGCAGTATCTAGTCAACAACGCAATGCTGGACCAATTGGAACGATTATTGAAAAATTGCTCAGAAAGTGGGCAGCAAAAGTATATTGAGCCAGAAGAGCTACAGTATGTGCTCAAGCATATAGATACCTGGATTTTGTTCAAATTAGACGGCATGATTCATGTTGATTTGGAAATTTTCATTGGTTTCTTGCGAGCTGGAGCCTTGGTATTTAATTCGCCAGTTTATAGTAAGACAATTCAGCTATGTATTCAACTGAATCGAAATATTACCCCAAAGCAATTGGAAGATAAAGAATTCACTGTTGTTCTACTGGATGAAATAATAGAAGAGCAAAAGGCTGAAGAGGGCCACTGTATCAAAATGGGAGAAATACTAGGGTTTGAACAACGTACGATACTATCAAGAATTGGCCGTTATTTGGCTCTAAATGGGGAAGCAAGTCATGTACTATCCATATGCAAAGTAGTTGATCAGTAACGATAGGAACTAGTCAAATTAGACCAGGAGTATTGTTCCGAAATTATTTCCCATCTGATTGGGGATCTAATTTCAAATGCTGACAAATACCCTAGCAAGTGTGTCGAAATTTCACACAGTGTTTTGGAGATGTCAAAGTTAACAGTGAAGCACTGTAAACCCAGCCAGCTAGAGAGTAATATTGAGATAACAAAGTGCACATGGCATTTTTCAAAAGACTAGAAATTGCTTATGAAGTGATTATGCAAACAGATCTTGGAGCTTACAAGCAATCCGTGGTAAAAAACAAAAGCAAATCTGAAATCGACGGGCTATTTGAAGACAGGTATCAAGATATCGGTTTAGTTGCATCGTCCTCTGCAATACTGCCCAATTTGTTGACTTTTATAAAGATGCGGGATCTTCAAGAAGACACAGCAGATTCAAAAGGGAAGGGAAAGTCTGCAGAAAATGATGTCTATTCTGCTGCATTAGATGTTGCTCAAAAATGCTTTTCAACTAGAAACTACGCAAGTTGTATAAGAATATGCCAGTTGCTAAAGCAGCAGTTCCATGCCAAAGGACCGTTCAAAGAACTAGACCATTTAATCACCGACTCAATTGTCAACTCTTTGCAAAATTTGTTGGCAACTAGCAATATGGACTACGATTACACTCTCGGGTGCATGCTGTTTTTGCCTATTGGAAAATCAAATGAGCTGTTCAAGGTACTTTCTAATTAATCTTTAGAATGGTATTACCAATGCGGGCAAAGATCATCTAAAATTACAAAGGATTGGTAACCTGGGATCTTTGGCAGGAAAGCATTGGAATCAACGGATATTCCAAGTCAACTGTTTACAGCTTGTAATCCACTCAAAATGGCTACAGGAATTTAAAATGCTGGGTAATTTGTTTCTGACGAGAAATTCCATGTGAGGAAATGGTCTTTAAAGCACAAACTCCGCAGGGTGACGAATACCGAAGATCTCTAGTCCCATATTTATTATTCAAATCTGGCGATCTCACACTTGGGGAAGATTTTGCAGATCAGTTCAACATTGAATTTGATTTCATATACAAAAATTACATTCAGCTAAACTTCTTTATTCACTCCAACGATGAAGACCGCCATTCTCGAATAGTCTTTGCGATTGAAAAGTACACCAACAAATCTTTGCTTTTGGATTTGCTTCTGAACGACTATTTACCAAAGGTATCCCCCTATGACTATCCAGGTAATATGCTCTGATACCAGGTCTCATTTTCCTATGTCAGCAGATTTTGTATTTGGATCCCTCTTGCACAGTCACAAAGAAGAAGAAAGCTATTCTTGATATACTAGTGCGCTATAATAGGGCATCTGAACCTTCCGAAGAGGAGAATTTTCCACCAAATGAAATTGATATAGGCTTGAGTAATATTGAAAAAGTGTGGAAAATCTCAAACGAAGTGGTATTTCGATTGCTAACAAGTTCCATAATATGCGCACAGAACGTCTTCCTTTCCATCAAATAATGATTGATCCAATCAAGGTTCTGTCGGTTGAAATCACTGAATCTACAATTTCCAGATTGATCCCATTAACTCAGGTCCTTGAACTTTCGACTGACAAGTTCTACGAAGCCTTGATCAATCAAAAAATCCAAAAATTGGTACAAATTAGCTAATTAAAGCAACTGGAACTTGAGCAGTATCAAAATCTTGAAGAATATGAACTGCGACTGATTGGCAGAGACATCACATTCAACGATTTTAAAGCTCTGGTTACTAAAATTGCTGATTATGAATTACTTGTACGAACCACTGTCTATATAGCAGGCAATTTTCCGAGAGGAGAAGATCGGATTGCTGCCTACAGATTAGGTCTCCAATTTGCCGATAAATGGGTACATTCACTTCAAGGAGATAAAGTATGTGCAAACTAATCCAAGGAAACGGCAACGTTAGAGATGGCACAGACTGGGGTGTCGAAAATCAAGAATATGCTTGCGATAGCCGAAACAGAAAATTCTTTACAGATATATGGGCTGCAGATCTATGACAAACTTGTAACAAAACCAAACTCATTGATTGCGCAGTTGTTAACACACGAGAATAACAGACCAAAGCTGGAAGGTAATAGAGTTTAATGATAGTGGAAACTTTTCATACGTTGGCAGAAGAAGTGGCCAAAAGAAACAACATTGACTTGGAAAAATTAAAGTTGATGCTCCTTCAAAAGTGGATAACAACTGATTTAAATCCACTTCAATCTGACTTGGAATTGCAAGAGCGTGTCATATTCTTGTTTAATGGTAAAGTTGAATGGGGAGTGAGCAAATTGTATGCGTTTTCACAATTGGTAATTTCTATTTAAGTAGCCAAACAACAAAATATCAGTCTCTTCAAGGATCCAAAGTTTATCGATTATATTGAGGTTTACAACATTGGATGGATTTAGCTCGAAACATATTGATCCTGAAGCTATTCGGTAAGCCTTCCTTAACAAGAAAAAAGGTAAAGACTTTGATGTACTTGAAAGATTTTGAAGAAATTGGGTTTCCACAGCTACTCTCTGATTTTGAAAACAGCAACAAGTTGGCTCTTGTAAGATCCCTTTGGCTTTCGTATCGAACTAACGAAACGGTAAAATTATTGTTTACAATCAGACATTGAACCTTATTTGCAAAATTTGTCTAGATTATTCAATATTTGACTTGGAGTTATGGTTTAATGTGCTTGAAACCTTTCCGACCTCCCAGCTTCCATTATCTAAACAGTACTCCCTATTGCGCAGTATGCTTTACATTCCGCAGCTTTCAACTCTGAAAAACCTACATTCAGTTTGGAGTACAGTGCTGAAAAATATGCTGACCAACCGGTTTAAATCAGACGGTAACTACAAGATAACGCAGATTCTGATTTGCACCAATTTATTCAGTATGCAGATCATTTGATAGAGATTGAGCATTTGACGAGTAGTTTCTTTGTTGATATTTTGGATATTTGTTCAAGATATCAAAATACTGCAAACGAAATGATTTGCTCTTATTTACTGCTCAGTAGACTACCAGGCTCAATCAAAAATGAATCGCTAGATTCATATATTAAATGGGAGAATGAAGAGAAGTCAGTAAAAGTTCTTGTACTTCTTAAAGAATATTCCCAAAAATACGCTGTTTTCACGGAAATTCAAGATTCATTGTCATCAACCATCTTTGATTTGCTAAATGATCATGGCAAATATCTGACAATAGGAAGATCGCAATGTATGGAATCATTTGTGAAGCACTTGATCAAGAATAACAGAATCACCAAGCTATTGCAGGCTACTTTGAATGCGTCCAGGTAAATGCAATCTAACGATAGAACTAGCGATGCAATCAAACTTTGGAAATTATACAAAAAATATCATGGTATTGCGGACGACGTAGAAGATCTGGCACAAATTGAAATGTTTCTCAGCGAATCCCAAGAAATATATTGAATGAAATGTTGTTTATTAGAATAGTTTTGAAAAAGGCATTGACGGGGTTGGCAGCAACCAGTTGTCCGAAGGATAAGGATATCGCCCTTCAATCATATGGAAAGTATAAATCCATCTGCTCTTGTCTGATTTGTTTGCGCCAGATTTATGATGAACGAGTCCGTGGATCAACACTAATGATCCTGCAGTAACCGGAGCGGCAACGTATTCGTCATCAGAAGGTTCGTTGGTCTTGTCGCTCAAATATATAGTCTTGGTAGCACTATTTCCATCCCGAACAAATCTTTTTTGCAATGGATACTCTGAATTAATACCAAATACTTTTATGTGATCCTGGAGCAAACCACATACACCCATTTTCTAAAGTACAGTCCTCAAGCGCAAACCATAACCCCTTGCAAGATGGTGGATCTGTGTACAAAAATGTAGAGTCTACATGAGGCGGGACAATCCCTCCAATTGATGGTTGCTGTTTTAGATATAGCTTACTTTGAAGATCAGCATTGATTGCAAAACCCGTGGGTCTTTAAATTCTAAACTTTCGGCAAGTTCAGCAAGATCGTTATTTAAGGTGAATTTTTTGAAAACCGGGTTCAATTCATGGAGAGCATGTCCAATCTTGTTGATTGCTCTCTCCTTTCCGTACTTTAGGTTGTTCTTTTCATCCACCGCATCAGGTTCCAAGAAATAACGAATCTTGTCTCCAGATTCCAAAAAGTATTCATTTCCTACATGCTCCTTGTCTCCAGTTGTGAATTTAACAAGTGGATGCTCATTCAAGTTCATTGCTTTGTTAACAAGACTATTACCATTCAACAAGTTTGCTGCTTCCTCCCTCAACTCTTTCGGATCAAAAAAGTTGGGAACCACCAGGAATCCATCTCTATCTAACTATTGTTAGTGCATTGCAACTTGAATTATCTGCTCCTGTGTGAGATGCATTGAAAATTTATATTATCGGAAAAAAAGCTGTTACCATAGAGTTAAATTGGGTTCAACTTGTCAAGATAGTCGGTTTCATTGTCTTCAAGAACGAATACTAAGCTATGAACGAGCACAAGTCAAATTGTGTCAGACCTAGAAATCTGCCAAAATCAATCTCCGATGATTGCTGCAGAATGGGACGTAATACGATTGCCTTTGTAAATGTAAATCACTGTCATTCCTGATCAAATATAATCACTCCGCCTCGTTTTTGGATTTCTTACTCACAGATGGAAAATCAATATCCAAGGTCGACTTCACTGCCAAAAAAGCATTTTGAATGGTCAATATCGAATGTTTCCAACGCAATATATAGTCAGGCAACCAAGATTGCCTCCAACATGTTTCTAGACGAGGAAGAACAAAACATAATTCCGGAAAAAGATTCCGAGTATGTAAATTCACTATTATCGCAGTTGGACAAGGTAAATTCCGACCTTCAGTCTGATCCCAAAGCAGTCACAGTGGACAATGGAGTAATCAAAGTGCAAGCTCAAGCAAGAGAATCGCTAACAGCAATTTCGTCAGGAGATTCAATTACAAACTTTTGGATAGAATATATCAATGATTCGGAGGGAAAGAGAGAGAAATACAAACAGTTAGTAAGGGCAAAAGTACGTTCGTCACCAATACCGGAAAACTTGCGAAACAAAGTATGGATTTTACTTTCAAAAGCCAATTTGGATTCTGCAATTCCACTGTACAGAAAATTATCAGAAATGGACAGCCCTTGCGGAAAAGAAATTGAAATGTAACCAGGCTTTTATACTAGGGATGTGCATCGAACTTTTCCCGACCATGAACTATTCAAAGAAAGAGACGGAGAGGGCCAGAAGAGTTTATTTAGAGTTCTTGAAGCGTATTCCATATACGACAATAGCTTGGGATTCTGCCAAGGAATGCCATTCTGTGTTGGCCCGCTGCTAATGCAAAATGTATTTTCTGATTAATCTACAGATTCCTGAAGACAAAGTATTTGCAATGTTCACTGCGATGATGGGTAGAATACCAAGAAATTCTATATTGGATGACTTGAAATGGGATTACAGCTTAAATTCCGCGGAAGGCACCCGTTCTCTTTTCACTACTGGTTTGGACGGTCTTGATTTGATTTTATACCAGCATTCATATTTGGTAGCGGAATTACTACCAGATCTAGCCGAACACTTTACTGAATATGGCATCACCCCATCCACATATGCTACACAGTGGTTCTTGACATTTTTTGCCTCCTGCTTTCCACCTGCTATTATATTCCGCATATACGATATCATGCTTGCAGATGGCATAATATTGACTTTAATTAGACTTTCAATCGCCATCCTCGCTCACAACCAAGATTTAATTTTGTCGGCGAATGATCTGGAGTTGATATTTGAAATACTGAAAGGAAGCAACCTGATTAAATCCTATGAAGGGAATATCGAATTGATTATCAAAGAAGCGGTTGATCTTGAATCGCATGTGAATGACAAGGCGCTCAAAGAACTTTTACTTGAATATAATGGCCAGTTTGAATAAAAGATTATGTTTATTACATTCTTGATGCTGGCAGTTCGCAGAATGCACGGTAAAAAACCAAATCTTCATTGCCAGTCGCCTTGGTGGTGACTTCCATTCCGCTTGGGACAAACAATATGCTTCCAGCTTTAGTTTGGAGCTCTTTATCGCCAGAAAACACGCCGTTTCCATTCACGACTATTATAATACTTGGCCCTTGCACTCCAGCTTGAGTTTCACTTTCATTACGCAACACTGTTTGGTAGATTGAAAATTCTTCAATTGGAGGATTGTATAGCTTCGTATGCTTGGTAGCTTGATCGCCATTCAAGATTTGATTTTGTGCAGAGCCATAGTTGTAGGTGAGCATCGATACCAATGTGTCAACATCCTTATATTTTGGAGTCAAACCGCTTCTGACTACATTGTCACTTGCGGCCATGCATTCGATACAATCTCCAGATAAATACGCATGTGGTTCATTCGCTGCCAAGAATATAGCTTGGCCAGGCTTCAAAGTAACGAAATTCAGCATGAATGCACAGAAAGTCCCAACGTCGTTCTTGAATTGGGAATCTAACCTGACAAGCAATTGATCCAATGTCTTGGTTGATGATTTAACCCTAGAGACTAATTTTTCAACTGCTGCCGTGATTTGCTCTGGAGTTGAAGTTTGCAAAGCGTGGAATACTCTTTTTAAAGACTCCTTGTTTGTTGAAACGTTATCAGTGACTGCAAACTCCAATCCAGCTCGTCCAACTAGACCTTTAAACTCAGGATATTCGTTCAAGTGTTGTTGGATTTCCTGCAATGGTCTAAATCCAATGAATGCCTCAAAGTCGGTCAAAGCAACTGCCTATGTTAAATAAGATTACCATTTCTGGTTTATGGTTACCATCCTTGTAGATATCTGGTCTAGTTGCGTGCAAGCGAGCAGCAAGAACCTTATCTGGATGTGCTTGGATGGAAAGTGCTTTTCTGATAGACAAGACTTTGAATAAAAAGGGCAAATCACCATTGTACTTTTCATGGATACCTGGCGATAAGGTTTGCTTGTTTAGTAGCGATTTAAGTGTTGTTGAATTGCCAGACACGACTGAAGGACCATTCGGGTGGGTTCCCATCCACAATTCCGCATACGGTTTAGTAGCATCTGGAACCAATCCGTTAGCAGACGCCAGTGTTGCCACTTGCGAAACATCTCCTAATTTCCCCCAGTCATAATTTTGCGTAGTTCCAGTGATTGCTTGCATTTTGCTTCTGATTTTCAGGCAATTAATTTGCACAAAATGGCGTCGTACCAAGATTTGAAAGATGGTTCTCGAGTTTTAATGATAGCAATGGCCGTAAACCTGAAGGAAAGAGGAGTAATTGCAAAGTTGGAGGCGATATTGCGGGCAGAGATGTTTGAATCTATAAAATCAGGATACGATTCAGTCCCAAATGCCTCACAGGAAACAAGACTGATTAATGAACTAATAAGAGAATATTTACAGTTTAACGGCTACGGACACACGCTATCCGTTTTTAAAGCCGGTAAAAGGCAATAATCCTAGAAGCTAATTTGAGCAACCTTCCGCGAGATCGATCTTTGCAGATAGATGATCTGGGGCTGAACGACAAATTTTATCCAAGCGGAGTGTAATTTTGCTTAATATAGACCTCTGCTGTACGGATTGGCTTTGACAGACAAACTCAAAAACCCAACCGAGCCTGTGCTGATGAACGAGTCTAAAGTGCTGGGACAGGATATAAACGAAGGATTTGAAATTAGAAATTAATATATGTCGAGTTACAGGCTACATGCGAATTTTTCAATCGTCTGAGGAATTGTCCATCCAGCCTTCATTTCGAACGAATCCAAGCATGTTCAAGATACCACCGGCATTCATGGATATGGTACATAGGAAAAGGACAATGTCAGAGTAATAATCAAATATGCCCAGGAACACGTATACCGCAACAAAGGTCCTTTGGTTAAAGACAGATACCACTGAATGAAATAATTCATGATGAATATAAGCAACTTTCTAGCCGCTCTATCCATTACAGTTTCTTTTCCTGGCCGTCCCTTTTGCGCTTTTGGAAGTTGGACATCCTTGGGCTTTAAATCTGCAGAAGGGGTTATCGTCGTGTTTGGTAAATTTGTGTTCAGCAATTCATTCCGCATTACCTTGACGTAATTGATAATGTACAGTACGTGTAACGAAAAGTACAATGTCAGCAGGAACAGCACCGTCTCGCAGCAAAAGGAAACTATTACTACAGATTTGTTTCCGCCGTACATCCTGTATTAACAATTGGATACTGTTCATAGCACCAGTACCATGATTCTCCTACTCCAGGCAGCAGTAGCAATACTATTATTATTATAAAGGTCAAAATAGTCAGCAGGAGTTTCCAATCGTACTTTCCCAAATCGATTGGCTTGTTTAGCACTATGCTTGAATACGCTTGGAAAGCTACACTGCAAATCAATGCCATGTTTCCGGAACTTGCTATTGCAACCATACACGCTGTAATGACACACATTGGACCCGGCCAGTTATTCCCAAAGATAACATCATGCAATTGATCAGTCATGGTTGCAATATACAATATTATGTCTGTAATGGCAAGATATAGTGGGAATCGCAGTGTTATTGGACGTTTTTGTTGTCTTTTCCATCTGATCAACACTCTATAAATAATATATATAGATCCTAGTAAACTCAACTGCATGATTGTTATTCCAGATCCGTAAATCAGTCCTCGAGCGTCTTGCGGTGGTATTGGACGTGTTGACATTTTATGAAACGTCACTCCAACGCAAATTCATCCTAATAATCGTCCGCAAAGTAGAATGTTGTCAAGGTATTCCTATAGGACTACGGAAGACGGATAGATTGAATACACTTTATTTAATGCAAATCTGTTTTCCTTCTGATAGTTACTCTGCCTTTTTGAGGACCATGCATCTTGAAATCCTGAGGATTCAGCTTATTTCCATTCTGAGTGGTCTCTTCAGTTCTTGCACCAAATGTAATCGTACCGCTTCCTTTTTTGTAGTGATAGCCGTATCTTCCAAGCTCTTCAAATAGAACTGAAGTAAAGGTTACGACCAAGCCTGTGATCATCAAATTGAGCTCTTCAATATTAAAGAATGCTAATGGTATCCATAGTAGCCCAAATACAAATCTGCCCTTAATTCTAGTGTTTCGATCAATTAAAGGTAGTCGCTGCGGTTTCACAATTTCTTTGTGAGTAATACCCATAAATCCAAGCGTAAAGTAAATTCCTACAAATGCAAAGCAGAATACGAACCGTAATAAACTTTCCGGTGGTGCATGCTCCGTCTCCACAAATAGATTTCTTGTAAATGAAGGCTGGTCGTGAGTAGTTACTTGCAAAGTTTCATTCAAACCATTTGTATTCAGAAGAACCTGTTGAAGGTTTTTCAAGATTTGAGAATTGGCAGCGCCTAGAGCCACTATCGCTATTGAAAATGGAATATGTATGAATTTCCAAATAATCCCCCAAACTGCTTCTTTTCGATGGAGTGCATGGATAAAATACTTGGCCCCTTCTACACGGAAATATAACAAAAAGATGTTGATGGAGATCAAAAAGGAAAATGCTACATATAGCAAGTATTTTGTCGGTTCAGAATCACTATAGTCTGCCAGAAGATTAACCACGATTTCCCCTAGCATTAATACTGAAATTACCCATAACAAACAATACAAAACACCCGACTCTTTCCCTTAAATGTTCCGCATGAATACCAATTCGTGTCTTTTTGTAAAAAGATCGGTAGATATCCGTCCCTAAGAACGTGACCAGTTCAAATAGCAACCCAGCAGTCCAGATTAGTTGCCGGAGAGTTTGTCGATCTTCAGTCCCATTTGAAGGGAAAAAGTACATTACTGAATATATAGCAGACTGTAGCAAGACCCAGAATAAATTCGTATACGCAGCTATTCCGATATTGGGTATCGACCTCTTTGCCGCTCTTGAAATATACGACTCCATTAATATAATAGTGGCTACATGAAAGGCAACAAATATCCCGCCAGTATTGGCATTGCCACTCGGCTCAAAAGCATTACTGACCGAAATACCCATGTAAATCAAAACCAGCATGAAAACACATGTAAATATCTTTCTGAATATGCCGTTATGGTGAATAGAGTTGTTCAACATTGCAAGGTAATTCCAGTGAAAAATCAACGGTGTTAGAATTAGGGTAAACCGCCATATTGCCGATACTGAAAATTGGTAGTGTTCAATTACTTTTCCTGCTTTACTGACTGCACCAACATACAGTAGATCCAGGAACAATTCAAACCATTTCACTTTTATATGGCCAGGCAACTGATAGAGAGTATCTTTGACGTAATACTGTCGCACTCTTGCACCTTTCAACCTTTTCAAACTGCTGATTATCTCATGCTCTGAATCTTTTTTTGGTTTGTCGGGCTGAAGAAAACCAACTTCAGTGTCATCTTCCATATCTAATCCATCATCGGTGTCTTCATCTTGAACAAAATCAGGATCTGCAGAGTTATTTTTTGTCAGTGACGATGTTTCCGACTCTTCTATAGAGGGCTCTTCAGACTCTTCTATCAAAGAGTCAATCACTCGTTTTTTATCTTGAAGCGCACTCTTGAAATTTTCAAGGGCCGATATTGGGACTGTTCCTGTGCTTTCCAACATTTTGTAGGTATTTTCCAACTGCCTGAAGGAAGCGTCTAACTCTCGTGCTTCTTTCAGCCCGAGTTTTGGAGCATTGTATTTCATGATATCTTCCGAACTTGATGAAACTACTTCGTTTGGATTGGTAACCAGCATATCTCCGAATACACCGCCTCTTCTATTACTTTTACCTGATTTCTTTGCTCGTTCAGCCCGTGCTGCTTTTTTAGGATGAGGATAATCAGGAAATGCTGGCAGAGGCGGTATAGGAGGAGCGTTAGGGAGCATCGCACTATCCATGTCAGACACAGCGGAATCTGAAAATGTGAATCCACTTCCAAATCTAGAAAAACTAGGTCTCTCCCCAAAAGTTAAAATTCCAAACTCTTGAGGTGGATTAGGAAAAGGGCTATAAGCATGCATAATCCTCTGTTGTGTTTGTGCAACTCTAGCTTGAGCGGCAGCTACCCTGGCAGCAGTATTAGCTTGTGCCTGGTCCACTTTAACTTTGGCTTCCTCTACTTTAGATTGCGCTTCTGATAGCGAAGACCCCAGCCTTTCTTGAGCTTCAACTAACTTTCCTCTAGCCTCTGCCAACTTAGTCGATGCTTCTGCATCATGCATTTTCACTCCAGCTTCTATTTGTGCATCATGCATTTTCACGGTAGCTTCTTTTATTTTACCTTGAGCTTCCAAAATCTTTTCGTTTGCATTTTCTTGAGCGTCTGCAAGCTTAACCCGTGCTTCTGCAAACCTTTGCTGTGATAATTGTTGTGCTTGTTGAAACAGCTTTTGAGCATTTGCAAATTGACTCTGAACATTTCCAGGTGAGCTGGAAATAGGAATACTTTCAAAAGCGAATGCTGAGTTTGAATTGTCCTCTGCCATTTCCGAGATGCTGCTATTCGTTTCAAATTCAAATTTGTCGTCAAATGAGGTCTCATTAATCTTTTCTATTTCCTCTCTAATTCTATTTCCGTCCATTTTGAGAGTTTTGGTAGAAAAAGCAAGTGCCGAAAATCACCCAACATCAAAGGAATGAAATCATTGTGCATGCTACCTCTCTGCAAAGACCGAGATATCTATATGTGACTTATTTTGCGTCATCATTATGAAATTGATTTATAAACAACAATTTCAATTGATAAGCAATGGAAGTTGAAAACACTGAAATTATACATACAGCTAATGAGTTTTCGCCTAAACGGACAGTAGTAGCAGCAGTAGAAAACACCGACTGTTCTCCAAATGTGGTAGAATGGGCTAAAGCAAATTTAAATCCAGATACAGATCTAATAGTCCTTGTGCATGCGTACAAGAAGGCCAGACCATTGGTAGGAACCCCAGTTCTGCGGTATACAGATATTGTTACGAAACTGGAGGAAGAATCACAGAAACAAGCAGTAACGATAATTTCTTTTTATGCGCAGAGATTGAACTTTGCAGGGTACCATGTTAAAGGAGTTATTGCTTGTGGAGATGCTAGAGTGCTGATTGATCAACAAATCGAAATACAGCGAGCTGACCTTGTACTTGTTGGGTCGCGGGGATTGCACGGCTCTATCCAGAGGTTCATACTTGGCTCGGTTAGCCAGCATGTCGTTCAGCATTCTCGAGTTCCAGTTGTGGTTATTCCTTAATATAATGGATTGATTTTTCACACTTGCGGCTGAGTCTTGTTAAGTTGCAGCCAAATCAGGATACCACTTGTCTTAAAGATTTACAAACTAAACGATGCAAGTAGAGCAATTCGCACTTTTACTGTACTCATCATCGCTTTTAGGAACTATAGGTTCATTTTGGATTTTGCAGGAAAAAAGACTACCACAAAATGTATTTGCAAAATTATTATACGCACTTGCCAAAGTTGACGTTCTAATAGCAGGTGCAATTGGATTAATATAGTAACTGCGGCCTTGTTTGGATACCTGGCAGTCTACTATCAGCCATTGTTGGAAGACCAGTCGTTTTTATACAGTGCATTTATATTATTTCTGTTTCTCGCTTACTTGTACTACTTGGTAGGTTTCTGTATAGCATTTGTACCAGTGTATATCATATTATTCAAAGGAACGGTCAGGACATTAAACAAATTACCGCTTGTTACTATGTGTGTATTTGGGTCAATAATTTGGACGGTGATTATCGTAATAACAGACTATACCTCAGCAAGTTGGATTTCTACATTGGGACTACTGTTTCTTTTTGGAATGTTTTCCTCAATGTGCTTTTGTTTTGCGATTTGTTGGAAGGAATTGAGTGCGGAAAAGAACAAGAGAAAGAATGTGCAAAGCATGTGGACTTTTGAACAGAAAGAGTATTATATGAAGCAGGCTAGTACAAAGATGACTAGATTTACAGGGAATTTTGTTATTATACAGCTGCTATTGATCTTACCGTTGATGTTTATGGTTTGTACCTCTGCTGCAAATTTGATTTTCTATGATAGACAGAATGAGATACTACAAACCATAGTAGTCGTCTCCTTTTGCGTTGTGGTAGTATCTGTAGCTGGAAGCGGGTTCTTTCATGCACTGGCAGTTCATTTCAGTCTCTTTTACAAAATCAAAAAGAAAAATAGACCAATCTCTCGAGTACCGCTACTACCAGTAAACGAAACCTTTGAAACTACGATTGTGCAAGAGCCGATGCCAGTCCATTTATTCACTGGACAGAGATTGCCAGTCAAGCAGCTAGATACCATTGATTTAATAAAAGCCTAGTTTGGAAATCCTTTTGCCTTCCCAGTGATCAAGGCTTTTTAAGTTGATTTTTTCAAAGCCAATGAACTACCAACAATTAGCAATAGTCCTATATATATCATCAATATTCGGCATCGGAGGGTCGTTTTGGATTCTACAAGAAAAGCGACTACCAAAGAATGTCTTTGCTGATTTGATTTACACTCTTGCTCAAGTAGACCTTGTAATTTCAGGTAATTTTCCATTAATTTTGTTGCGCTAGTGATATTTGGCTATATCTGTAGTAATTATGATGTGGAGGAATTCAATGTGCAGTTGGTTGGTGTGAGATGTGGAATACTTTTGTTCCTCGCTTTTCTTTATTATTTCATCAACTTTAGTCTATCATTCATTCCAGTGTATATAATTCTATTCAAAGGCTCAGTACGGACACTCAACAAGATACCATTCGTTATTCTTTGTTTTATTGGATCAGTAACATGGGCTTCAGTAATCATAGTTGCAATAATTCAAAATAGCCTTTTGATTTCAGTACTTGGATTCTTGTTTTTATACGCAATGTTTGCTTCATCTTGCTTTTGTTTTTCAATTTGCTGGAAGGAGCTAAATTCTGATAAAATCAAGAGACAGCATGTGCAAAGTGTGCGGAATTTCGATGAGAGAGAATTCTATTCAAAGCAAGCTAGTGTTAAAATGGCGAGGTTCTCTGGAAATTTTGCATTGGTGCAATTGGTAGTGATCCTCCCACTGGTATTTACAAATATCTATGGATTTGTAAGCGGCCTTTTCCCATTTTTAGGGCAGGATATATCCGATATTATTAATGATATAACGCAGTATATCATGATTGTTTCTTTCCCGGCTGCAGGATTCTTTCACGCATTGGCTATCCACTTTAGCTTATTTTATGTATACAAGAAAAAGAAAAGACAGAGTGACGCTATTCCATTGCAGAACAGATTGGCAAGTCCGGAATCATCAACATTACTATGCGAACCTAATAGAAAAGACATTAATAGACCAGAAATGGTCCACCTGTTTACAGGACAAGTGCGCACCTCACAGCAACAAGATACCATCGATTTAATAAAAGCCTGATTCTCTTATTGAAGTTAATTGCTCCGTGTACCATTTGTAGCAGTGCACATGCGAGTCCAAAGTACGAGAACTGGATTCAGAGTAGCACATTTTCTCTTTGAAACTTTTTACCAAAATAGAACAAAAAAAAGCAACTATAATGATTGAATGGGATAACCAGACGATGGCCCTGTACATATCCTCGCTATTTGGAATACTTGGCTCGTTTTGGATACTGCAAGAAAAGCGACTACCAAATAATGTATTTAAAAAACTACTACACACACTTGCCAAAATCGATGTTCTAATAGCAGTTACACTGGCATTATACGGATACCTGATTAGCACATTTACGTTCATGCAGGAAGAGCCAGTTGTAAAAGTTACAATTTCAGTATTTCTGTGTCTGGGGTATTTGTACTACTTGGTAGGTTTCTGTATAGCATTCGTACCAGTGTATATCATATTATTCAATGGAACGGTCAGGACATTAAACAAATTACCGCTGATTTCTTTATGTGTCGTCGGCACATTTACTTGGACGGCAATTGTGTCAGTAGGACTAAGCAACATGGATTACACTCGTATTATACTCGGAATTATATTCCTATTTTCCATGTTTTCCTCAATGTGCTTTTGTTTTGCAATTTGCTGGAAGGAATTGATGGCAGATAAAATCAAACGACGCAATGCACAAAAGGTGGGCAATTTTGAAGAAAAAGAGTTTTATTCAAAGCAGGCTAGTGTTAAGATGACTAGGTTTACTGGCAGCTTTGCTCTGGTGCAACTTTTACTCATTATACCTGCATTGTCTTATGGAATACTCACTTTTGTCTACATGTTCATTCTACCAAGCGCTGCGAATAATGTAAAACTTGCCATCGATGTGTGTCTCACAATTATACTCGTGACTTACTCAGCCAGCGGGTTCTTTCATGCATTAGCGGTCCATTTTAGCTTATATTACAAGTACAAGAAAAAGAAGCGAAGGGCAGTCGAAACTCCTATAGTAAAGGGACGCGTACAGCAAAACAGGTTGGAAGTTGCTTCGTTTACGGCCCGAGATTTACCACATAGACCCGATATGGTGCATTTATTCACAGGACAGAGACGCGCTGTTGTTGCCCAAGGAACCATTGACTCAATAAAAGGCTGATGCGTTGTTTAAATAGTTATACCGCCCGACAAACAAAATGAAAAAATCCATAACTGTAAAGAAAAGGAATTCTTTAAAAACTTACCATTCAGATGGAAGTAGAGCTCAATATCTCATTTCCCACAGCTACTACCTAGTCAAATTTCCCATTTTGGTAATTTAATATTGACCAGATATATGCTGCCATAAATATACTGCGCACAATGCTAATATACTCGCTGGCAAGACTAGTAGTAAAAGTCTTTGAATATATATCTGATTTCACCTCTGACTGCTGTGAATTGAAATCAAAACTGCGAAAAAGCAAGACATACATCGAATGGACAAAATATGCTATTGAATTGGATAAAATGTTGGAGTTGGACGATTGGAAGACTTCCAATACTCGGGAAACTATATTTGACGAACCGTTGTTGATTAAAATTACAAACAGAATGCATCGATTTCAATTATCCGGGGCTACTGGTCAATTGTGTGATATTTTAGAGTACAGCAGTTGTAAGAATGATATGGCGGGTGTTGAGCATGAAGCCTTGTACTCTCGATGTTACTTTGGAACCAAAGAGACTGTCAATGAGTATGTACACCAAGTACTGGATTCCTTGCAGTATATAGATAAATGCAACAATCTCAGTACAGACCAGAAAGCTGTATTCTTCAAAAGACTCACAATAGCCTATGGCAGAACGGCACTGTGTTTATCTGGCGGAGCTACTTTGGGATACTTTCATCTTGGAGTTTTGAAGTCGTTATGGGAGCAAAATCTCTTGCCAGATATAATAAGCGGCACTAGTGCTGGCGCAATGATGGCTGCCATGGTCTGCTGCAGAACAGATGATGAACTAAAACAAGATATTTTTGTTCCAGAATTAGCAAATAGAATCAACTGCTGCAAACTTGGTATTTATGTAACATATATTAATCTTAGGAACGGACCAGGAATTTCTTTACGCATGGTACGCTATTCACTGCAGAGCATTTCAGAGAAGCTGCAAGGTGGTTTTGCAAAGAAGACATGACTTTTTTGGAAGCGTACAAACTTACCGGAAAGATCTTGAATATCACTGTAATGTCTAATGAACCACATTCGAAATTAAAAGTATTTTTTGCCTAAATCCAGTTGTTGAACTATATTAACACTCCTAACGTTACACTAGTGTCTGCTACTGTGGCTTCATCAGCTGTACCTGGTGTACTCCCACCATGCGAGTTGTATCGTAAAACGCCAGACGGGAAAATAGTTCCATTCAGAGATGATGGTAAATTATGGAGGGATGGAAGTATGAAGAGCGATATTCCTGAAAAAGAGCTTCAGCAACAATTCAGAGTACGGCATATAATCGTATCTCAAGTTAACCCACACGTATTCCTATTCTTTTTCCATGCAAAAGGATCCGCTGGTGCTCCTCCATCTCATCGGGATGGAAAAGGATGGTGATTTGTATTAATATAGGCGTGGCGGGTATATAGCTTCGACGATTGTAAAGTATCACAAACTAGAGTTACAGAAATGGATTACATTTATCAGAGACGCAGATCTTTTCCCAAACTTTTTCGGTGCGGATTTCTCGAATTTATGGGTTCAAGGATTTGAAGGCAACACCACAATTACATTGGATACACCATCTCTCATGAATTTGGGCAATCTGATATATGATCCTGATGTGGAAATGCTAAGGGATTATTTGAGAAGAGGGGAATCACAAACATGGCCAAAATTGGTTATGATTGGGAATAGACTAGCCATTGAAAATGGAATCGTACATTTACTGAAAAAGTACAATCCTCAAAAAGATGTTGTGGTAGATTCGCTTGAATCACTCTTGGTTTGATTAAGATTTATTTTTACAAATTGGATCCAGGACTCTTTGAGAATTTAGTTTTATCTGTCATATGGTCAAACTCTAGTTTTCTAATTTGATGCGTTCCTATTGATGACATTACGCTTGACAACCTTCGAAGTGTAGAATCAATTGGACTTTGGCTGAAATCTTCTTCAGGGGGATATAGAGAGTTTCTTCTCGGCGTCCGTCTAGGAGATGAGTTTGTCACTGAAGGTGCAACTAAGCTTTGGCTCCTAAACGAGTTTGGCAATAAGGGTGTGTCGGATTCAGCAATATGAATAGCTTGGGAAGGATGATTCAAGTTGAACAAATCTCCAGTTGGAACGCTTGTTGCTTGAGCGCTGGCATTTGTCGGAGAGTTCCAACTAGATGGTGGGTTCCATAAAGCGCTATTCTCTCTGTTCCATTCGTTGTAAGCAGCCCAATCTTGAGAGGCGGTCTGATGGTGCTCTATATCAGGAATCTCTGCGTATGGATCTTCAGATTTCGATGTAATCAGGAAAACGCCCATAAACATTGAAATCACACCCAGCAGAGCAATTGGATTCGTTCTTGACAAGTCATGATACATGATCGAGGAGCCGATTATGCTTGACGTAGTAAATAATACAAAGTTGGTTGGAATAACCTGCGTAGAGTCAAAAGAAGACAATGCCTTATTCAGAAAGTGGATCTGAGACTAAGTTAGCGCCGTCAATACCACTGCCGTTGAAGCAAGCACAAGTAGCATCAAATATGTCACCCAGTGGGTAAACATATTGTAGAATTCCAGATTCAATAAACTAGACACTGCTTTAATCGACAGGACCGTATATCCTCCTTGATCAGTGAAAATTACCCATGATCGACGCAATCAAAAGATCAATAAAGATAAAGTGTTTTCCAGCTTCTGTATTTGAAAGCTTCAAGAGAAATCCCAGCAATGCTAATGTAACGATGGCATAAATCACAAATGAAAGTTGGAACAGTGCATTTACAATGTCTTCAGGAGAGAGTGATGGTTCCGAAGTGCTTGTACTGACCTAATCCTTAGATAAAAGTACTGCCAAAATCACCAAAGTTCCAGCTATGGATAAAATGATTCCGACCATATCCCTGATCCTTGACCTTTCCCCCAGGAATAACGGCGCTATAATTGCGTTGCTTATCTATCTATCAACAATATAGTACCAGAGCTACAGTTCCCAATGGTGCTACTAAAACAGCAGGTGCAAATCCATATGCTGCAAAGTTACCAAGTTCTCCCACTGTCATAATGGCCATTCCCAACCACCAAAATTTCGATTTTAAATATGCTTTTGAATCTATCTCCGATCCTTCTCTGCTGGATCTTTCCAAGAGAGAATTGTGAACTTGTTTCTGAACGTTGAGCGCTACAGATATGAATACGTTTCCGACTATGTTTAATTATTGTAGTACGTATGGCTACTGCAACCCCGATTATACTGGCCGATATCTTTGCCTCGTCCAATACCATCCTATGGAAAAAGAAAATCCTGTGCCTCATGATTTTCCCAAAAGAGGATTTAGCGATTTAAACTTTGATTGGGCACCAAAAGGTAAAATAGCAATGCGGATTTACCTTTTCTATGGTTATAAAGCACAAGGAGAGTACTCGCGTTTTAGCTACATATAAACATGCCTCCAAAGAAAGCCAAAAAGTCTAAAGGAGCCCCAGAAGTAGGTAAGATCGCTCTAATGAAACCAGAAGACGCAGGCGAACTGGCGCTTCAAGAAAACTATGCGAAATGTGTTGTCGAAAAGGAATCTCTCCAACACGAACTCGGTTCCATACTTTTAATATAGAACACAAGAATGAGATAAATGCCCGTCTTCGACAAACTATTCAAGATCAAAAACTTCGAATTGACCACCTGGAACGGATTTTGGAGATGCGCACGCAAGATAGACTGGATCTCACCTCCAACATGTCGCGACAATACAAGACAATGCAGAGCGAATTAATCTCTGAAGTAAACCGGCTGGAAACTGCTTCTTTTGAATTGCAAACTAAACTGGAAATGATTCAGGCGGCATTTACTGAAGCAAAAAAGAACCATGTAGATGAACTGGCGGCAAAGGAAGCACAACTGGAAGAACAGAATCTGAAGATGGCCTATATGACTGCGGAATTCGAAAATATGCTCAAGGTATTTGAATCTAACCCAGGAAACCTTGTCTAAAATCACCCACAAGCTGGAAAATGTCTCTGCGCGTTGGAAAGAGAATGATCAAGTGGTATTGTCAGAATCAAACTGCAGGAGATTGGAGGACTTTCAACTGACGAGATTGGTAATATTAAATTTTATTGTAGGCTTTAGGAAAGATTGAGCATTAGATAAATTCAAGTTTGGAATTGATAAATGGCGATTGACAATATAAGCATTTGACGGTTGGTAGTGTTTTCTTTAGTGTTGATGTCTTTTCAAACTTTCTCAATTTTGCGGGACAGTTGGAGCAGTTCAGGTTGTCTGGAAAATCAATTGTTGTTTTGGTAATTGAGCATCTCGCAAAATAATGTTGCTTTGGACACTGTGATTCATCAAATATCGAAAACGGAATTGCTTCATTGCATATCACACACTGCTCTGGTGTTTTCCCATTGGTAATTGCGGACGGCTTTGCCTTGGGTATGAATTTTTGTATATCCTCTATTGAATGACTGTTGCTTTGCGCAACCAAGTTTGACAGAATTAGAAAATCCGAATCTTGAATTAGCACGTATTACCTTCCCATGCTACGGTCTCTTCTAGGGCAAAATTATTGAGCACTTTGGTTGAAAAAATAGAGGAAAGTCTCTGCTGGGTATTTGAAATGTAAGCTCTATACTGATCGGTCATTAGGGTGTCTTCCCATTTCGTTTCGGTTGCCACTAAGAAATAGTAGCATATGCTTTGCATCAATGATTCATATCTAGCTTGTTTAACACTGTCGTCTTTGCACATACTAAATAGAACATTCACCACCCTGTCGATTTCATTGATATCCAAGTTTTCAACTACATCTGGGGAGAAATACAAGTCATAGAGTAACTTTGCTGGGCTGGTGTCGGTTTCTTGATCGAAATCTTTTATCAAGTAATCAATGCTTGGCGTTTCTGTTCTGAACGAATATTCAGCCTTGTGGACAGCAATCACCCTTTCAGTTCTGGATATATTTGAAAATGGTTCCACCAGTTCAAACGCAACAAAATCAATTAAGGTGTGCTGAGAACTAACAACCCCATAAACATAAAAATCCTCCACTCCTGACTCTGACCCAGCTTCACTATTGTCATCCAATCCCACATCCACACTTGAAGATAGCACTGATCTTAATGAGCTTGTTTCATTAGCCATACTAGTCATTGTGAACATTTTTAAATCAAATGCCAAGGTGTATAGCTGCGAATCAACTGTATATATCCTTAATATCTGATTATTAGAATTTCCGGCCCATACAAACCCAGATGTCATGCATGGAGAAAATAACTTTGAGTATTGGTTGGTATTTCCGACTTGAACAACGTGGACGCCGTTAGATTTTCCGATTGCAATGAAATGGTTCCGTCCTGCCCTTGTGAATTCAATTGCGGTACACATTTTATAGTCCTTTTCAAACAGTATTTTCTCCATTTTCACTTGGTTTAAATCTATAGAGTATTTCCAGAGCCGTGCTTCTCCTTCGCAGTTAGCGGTTGCAATATAAATAAAGCTTTTGTCTATTGAAGAGGTTGATATCCTAAATGAGTAATAATTACAATGAAATCCAACTCTCATGTGCGTCAAACATGCACTTGGAAACTAGATTCTGGGATTCAATATGAAATTCAAGCACGGCTACTTTTCCCGTGTCATTTCCAATAAATATATAATCCAGCTTACTGCTTTCCAAGACTCTGATTTCCTTAATTTGTCCGATATCCTCCAGCAAGTCATTTACTGTACAAACAGTGTGTTCGAGGGCAGTATTATACAAAATTGCTCTTCCGTATGTAGTTAAAATCAGCAGATATATGTCGCAGTATAAGCATTTCTTTATACGTTCGTATGCAAGATTTTGTACTGAAACCAATCCATAGCTTGGATCTCTGATTTTTAATTCCAGTCTGATTACGCTGATTACTTTGGTATTGAGATTGGTAACGTAAATCCTGTCAGAAGTTGGAATCGCTATATTATTGTACAGGGACAGAGATATTGCATGGTTGGATAATGGTTTGCCCTGGAACCGCATCTAATTTTTGAAAAAAATTACAGTGAGAAACTTGTTACACGCTGCAACTGCATATTGCTGCGATTCTTTTCAGCTAAATATGGACGTTTGCATGTTCATAGGTTATATTTTATTTGCAAAGTACTTATGATCCTGACAGCTGAATCAACTCGCAAAGTAATTTCCTCTTTGATACAGGCAATATCGGCCCGTTGGAAAGTCAGATCTGACTACCGATACTGGCTCGAGAAATTTGCTATACATTGAGACAACCCGAAATATCTCTTTCGTCAATCCAGTTTGAAGGCTCCTAAACACTTGGAACCGCCTGGACCAACTCGCATAGGCTCAAACTTGGTATCCCAAACCCTCACTAGCGCTTTTAATATCTTCCAAGCTATTATCACTAGGTTCTCTTCCGCTTAAATTTCAAAACCCCCTGTGAAAACCACGTGATACGTTGACTTAAGCCACATAATGTTTGCTCCAACAGACAAAAATCAGTTTTTTCTTTTTAATCGAATGACTGTTGAGCTCAAGCAAGAGCAAGAGTAACCATTTTTACTAATAGCAGACCTGAAATAAGCAAAAAGGAGCCTGTGTTTCAACAGGAAGTGAAAGAGGAAGAGATATCTCAAGTAACTGAAGCATATACCCAACAGGAGGAAGAACAGGCAAACGATCTGTTAATGTTAGACTGTAGATCAGCCGGAACAGCACGAGCAAGATCCTTTATTGTTGAAGGAGCAACTTAAATGGGCTGGCACGATGATCAAGAACATGAAGCGTCGAAAGGGATCTCACATATTTCACAGCCCAGTAGATCCAACCGCTCTTAATATTCCAACATATTTCGATGTAATCAAACATCCAATGGATATTTCAACCGTTGAAAAGAAACTTTCCAGCTATCAATCCGCCAAAGAAGCTTTCGATGATGTTGAGCTAATGTTCAACAATTGCTATACCTTTAACGGACCAGATTCAGCGGTAGGTCTAATGGCAAAAGAATTACATAAATGGTTTGAAAAGGAATGGGAAAAGGTGCCAAAGAGTTTGGAGCAAGTGGAAGCAAAAAAGAAGCGCAAATCAGATATTGGATTGGTAAGTACACTATTAGACACAAGCTAGAGATATTATTGCGTTAATATTTTGTGATCTAGTTGCTTATGTTGAACATCCTAAACTTAGGGTTTGCGTGAGATTCCCCCGGATTCCAGACCAAGGCGAGAGACTGTACATGAAGACGGAAAGAAAAGATTATTATCAAAAAAGTCTCTGCTGGACATGAAATTTTGTAACCATATCCATCGCGAGGTTACACGCAAGCAATATAGCCATTTTGTATGGCCATTTTTGACCCCTGTTGACCCTGAAGCAATGGGCATTCCCCAGTATCGCACCATCGTCACTCGTCCCATGGATTTATCAACAATCAAAAAGAAACTAGACTCTTCGGAATACTTGTCTGCAGAAGATTATGAAGAAGACTTTCGCCTAATGCTAAATAATTGTTTTGCGTTCAACGCAGTCGGAACAGAAGTATATAACTATGGAAAACAGCTTGAATCTTTGTTTAATTTAAAATGGGCTGAAAAGACTACTTTCTTGCTACAACACGGCGAATCAAAGGTTAGGAAAATGTCTGGACTCGACGAAACATCTGATGAAGATGATGATGGTAATATTGAATAACTCTAGATGAAGACGCAAGACACATTCAAATGTTAAAATCACAACTGGTACTACTTAATCAACAACTTCAAATGCTTACAGAAAAGCGCGCCAAGAAGAAGAAGAGAAAGTCGATCAGCGGGCCAGCAGGAGCTGTAGCACCTCCTGGACTAGCGTCTGTCAAAAAAAAGTCCAAATCCAAATCATCTGATAAAAAGAGCAACAAGAAAAAGAGACCACATAATGACACTGATGATGAAAAAATGCCAGAAACCGACATTACATACGAACAAAAACGCGAACTATCTGATAATATTAATATTTTACCACCGGAAAAGCTACCACAAGTCTTTGAAATCATTAAAGAAAACACACAACTACAGGTAGCCGTTTTCTCATCGTAGGCTGCGGAGGATGAAGAGATTGAATTAGACATTGATTCTTTGGATAAAGCAGTGTTGTGGAAATTATATTTGTTTGTCAAAAAACACACACGGCCACCAAAGAAGGCAAAATTGGACGATGAAAACGGCACTGCCACTGGCGGAGGTAGTTACTCGTTTAACCTTAGCTGCTTCCAGTTCATCTGAATCGGATGAAGATGATTCAGGTAGTGCTAGCGACTAGAATAATATGTTGATGGTGGTTATGTTTATAAACTCTATAAATAGCCATGAACCCATCAGCTTTCAACGCCAATCTTACTTTTTTAATGTGAATCATCTATCCTATATTTTTTGACTTTTTTTAATATCCGTTGTAAAGAATGAAAAGCGTTTGAGAGTTTTTGGTGTTAGTGGTTAAGAGTTTATAAATCATTAAACCCCGGTATTATTCTTTTTTCATTTGCAGGTATTAATTCTTTAGATGCATATAATTCAGAAAGTCCAAAACCACCTGCAAAAGTTCCAAAGAAGATCAGCACATTTGTCAAAGGTAAGAAACCCGCAGAGCCAAAGAAGCAGCCGCCAGTCTCCACTCTAGTGAAAAAGAAAACGGCTTCTCCCCTGCCTTTCCGAACCGAGATTGGAGAGTATACGACCAATACGGCTACCTTTATATCAAAAAACCCCGTTAAATCTACTCCCCACCCTCCAATGCGGAAGCCAGCAGCGGTAATACGTCTTTTATATAGCCAATCCCAGCCAAACCAAAGTACGACTCAGTTCTGGATTCTGCATGGGAGCGTCACGAATCAATCTCACAAACTGAAGTATTAATTTGCTGATATAGCCTGTCGTGCCTGAACCTCAGCCAATTATTGAAGAGTCCAATGTACCAGAACCAGACAGTGAACCCATCGCTCCACTTGAAGAGTACGTAGAACCTGCCGAATGGTTGGATTTGCAAGGGGTGAGTGATATGATGCAAGATTTTTCAAACGAATATCCAGAAATTTCTCCGAGTGTGTATCAACAACGTGAAGAATATCTTGAAAAGATGGTTCAAAAAGTTAAGGAAATGCCTGCTGAAGACTGGCCATTGAATATTGACGAGTATCGGAACGAATCTGATGAAGAAGGTGCATATGCCAGTGAGTGATTCCACTATTCTTCAATAGATTACTGATTCAGCAAGTATATTTTAATCTATTTTTTATTGTAAAAGTATTAAGCCATGAAACTAATCTTTTGATGAAATGAATGTTTTAGTCGGAGCTGCATATACAGCAGTCCCTTCAGCTTGCAATGGCTCGTAATCATGTCTTTCGAATGCGTTGCTGTCCAAATCAGGTCTACTTTCTAGATAGTCTGTTTTTGGAACAAACTTTAATCTGGTTGGAATTGATTGGAGCCTTGCATGATCGGCCTTTGTCCAACACCAAATGTGCTCTGGCAAATTTTGGTGACAGTCAATAGCGTCTTTTTGTATTTGCTGGATGCAATTTCTTATTAATTCAATGTATCCTTCCATAGTTTTCAAAAACACACTTCTAGGAGCCATTTGTGCCATGAAAATGGATTGGTTAACTGGATCCCATTCTGCAATTGAAAACGCTACAAAACAGTGATGCTTTTCTTCAGAGTCTTGACTAGAGGCGAATTTGGACGGGCTGATAATCCCAGACAGACCCAATCGTTTCAACCATGGTATAATTTCTTTTGTTGGGTTGGATCTGCCAATCCCCTTGTTGCGATGTCTCTTGTGGATCCAGGCAACGGTTACATACTTTCGACCATTTAACACATTATTCGTTAATACATCCAACACTGAAGTAACCCAAAGTCTTTCGATTTCTCGTTTGATTGTCTCGAAAGTATTATATCTATTTGATGACATTACTGATGGTACACAGTAGAGAGATAGCAAGCAATCAAAAAACACATCTTGGATGCCTTGCAAGATGTCCGAAGTCAATTCATTTGCTCTTATTACTTTGTAATGTAATTCTGCAGTCCCGACTCGAATGTGCGGCAGAGAACATGTTCTTCTTCCTTGTTCAAACAATTCCCTAGGTCGCCATTTTCCAGTGCGTTGTTTCCCACCTCCACCACATTCAGAGCAAAACATGTACTTTACCCCGCAGTCACCGCACACAAACTCTACTTTTATTTCTGGAGCACTCAAATGCCCACTTAGACCGCCGTTTCCAATCTTTGAATGGCAAACTTCACAGTCAATAGTTTTCGATTCGCGCCGTTTTCTTTTTCTTTGATCGTTTATATTTTCATAATGTACATGTGGGGATTTTCCAGAACAATTTTGGCAGACCGCATTGATAGGGCCATTGTCATTGTCACCGCAAGGAGCACCTCTAATAAACGCGATACCCAAATCAAAATTACATTCAGTGCATATGATAGTATGCTGGATTGTCTTTCTCCTGTTCCCAGTTGTGTCGGCGTTGGAGACTTTTCCTCTCTTTGATCCGGATGAAGAGGTCTCGACGGCCTTAATTGTATTGGAAGATGTCATGGAAGGGCATATATTTTGATGAGACATCCCCCAATGTTGAGCAGGGTTCCAGGAAGAGTATATTGATGGATCTATAGTTTTTTGATTAGCCGTGAGAGCGGGGTGTAGCTGTAGTTGTGAATGTTCAGATGCCAAATAATTTGGATAGATCTCGGCTTTTAGGTTTCGTTCATTTTCCGATTCATCGATTAATCGTTCCACGAAAGACGAGCTGAAAGTCGTGGCGCCAAGCATTTTGACAGCTTCCAACGCGGAATTGGCTTTGGACATGGTAGGAAAGTTATTAGAGTAATAAGGAGAAGCTAGAGTAAGGTGCTAATGTACCTCCTGCACCAGTTCCGTTGTCAATCGGAAGTGCCAGTTGCTGGCTTGATTCTTTTGCTTCGAGTTGAGTAGGATCAATCACATTTGAATACTCACTTGACGAATCTTTATAATGGGACTCGAATACAAATGGCCAGCAATTTTTAACATCGCCAGAGCTCATTACATGTGTGCTATTTGATGACATTAGAGTTTGCGAGTCTAAATTCACTTCAGACTCCCCGAATTTCGTCCAGTCGAGCGGCAATAACTGAGGCTCTACCGTTTAGTAGTCAAATACCGCTTCCTGAATGATCGATCGAGGTAAATATGTCGGAATTGCTGGATGTCCTGAGAAACGGAACGTCAGAATTAAATGTCAAATTATTATACTCGGCCTGTTTTTCTGCTTTGATTGCAAATGGCTTGTCTAGCGCATCGTCCAGTAGACTAGCTGTGAGTAACGGATTACTTGCAATAGGAGGACATTGATAGTACTGATGATTGTTTTTCGAGGTTCTTTTTAGGCATCCGATAAGTTTCTGAAAATTAAGTAAAGAATGGAGATTCGATTATTTATTTATTTAGCTGGCTTTGTTGTGGACGCTGATCTAAATATTGAATTGCGCCTTTGTTTATCCAAACACTTCATTGTGCAAAATTGCACTGCAATGAAAACAGAAAAAACTACATGTCAAGCACTCTGATATATAGAAAGGAGCTTTGACAGATTAGCCCAGGCTACAAAATGGTCAGCGTCAGGATCCAATTTTTCCAAACGGATTTCAATCTCCCTCAAGTTTTCTTTGACATCTTTGTTATTCTCTGCGGAATCCCGTTTTACTAGCTCTGAATAAAATACCAACAGCGACAGGAAATAGGACAGACTATCAAGAGTTTCAAGCATTCGCAAAGATTTCCTTGATTTACCTTTGTCAACTATTTCTCCCATAATATGCAGATTTTCAAATTTCTTTATCGACGGAGGCAAGTTGATCATTTTTTTGGCTGGATTCGGATAGAGACAGCACGACCCGAGGAGATAGTCAACCAGGATTAATCTATAGTCTGGATTAAGCAACTAAGATTAGGAACATCTACTCTCAGCAAAACAGAGGTTTCCTTATACGATATCACCTTGAGGATATCCGCAAATTTGTCATTTAGCTGCTCTGCCGTCAAAAAATGGAGAAATCTAATATTTGAAATCTATGTTAATAAACGGCTACGGTATCAATCCATCTGGCTGTAAATAATATCGTAGCAGAGTTGGTGCTTTTTTTAATGATATTGACTGGAACATTGAGACCAGTTGTCCACCGTCCGTCTACGGTTGACAATTCCTCAAACAGTTCACCTGATTTAATATTCAAGGTACCATTATGTTTGGTAATATCCAGCGATAGCATATCAATCAGAAACTCTACAAATTGCTCCAGCTGTACTTTTCTTTCCCAGTTCTCCTCGTCAGATTGGCTAATCTCCGCCATTAACGATTCAATCAAATCCCAAAAAGGAAACATTGAATCTCTGGTAGGCTTCCATACGTTTTTGAATATCCTGGTGGAATAAAGATTGATGAATTTCCTGTATAGAAAAATAGTTTTGGTCCACTCTTCAGCTGTAGGATGATCATGTATCAGTAAATCAAACAGCATTCGAGTAATTGCGCTGGAAATTATTGATAAGTTACGCTGGTGGATAATGATCTGAGCTGGTGAAGTCATAAAGAGTCTGAAGCGAATTTGCAACTGGTGTTAATGATTCCTACTCTTGCGCTGCTTTAAAGAAATGACGATAGCATCGTATTGTGAAATCGCAGAGTTAATACTTGTCTTACGCAGTGTCATTTTGAGATCTATATTTAAAAATTCAACAATTATATTTTAAAAAAATACACTAGATTTCAGGGCCACTAGCAGCAGTATGGCTCTGGTAGACACCTGTATTTCCAGCCAAGTTAGAGAGCGCAGTTTGGGCACGATCCCTAGCATCCAAGCTCACATCATTTTTGGACAGTATTTTCAGCTTCGTTTCTGCACCCATTCGCTTGAACAAATTCACCCGGTCACTTGAGCTCGGATCTTCTGCCCATGTTAGATTTATGATGCACCATATGCATCCAACACGCACTTTGTCATTTTCATGGTTCTGGATTAGATGGTTATTACCAAAAGTGACATTATTGAATCGAGTATCCTCGATCTTTGGATTATACAAGTCTTGTGCTCGAATGAACCAACTGCAATATTTACAATAATGTAGATGGACTAAATTAGGATGAAAATACATGCAACAGGACTTGTGGATAGTCGTACATATTCATGAGCTTGATTTCCAACATATTCAACAAATTATCTCTGCCATATCCTTGTAGCACGAAATCAATATCCTGGTATCAAGAAAACTTACTGGTATCTTTGCGCATGCTAGATTGCGAAGTAAATTAAGTGCCTGCCCTTGTATTTCAATGTTTGGGTCTTGTAATAGCCTAAAGTAAGAAATGATAACCTTTCGAGCCCACCCCAACCCAAATGGGAAATGACATTCTTTTTGGTATCTAAATCTGAGTTGAAGAGCATATTCTTTAGTGCCCAAGAGGCATTTAGCTTTAGTTCATGGCTAGGCGATTGTACAAGGGCAACAAGTTGCTTTACTCCTCCTTGTTCAATAATAATCTTTTTCATTGGCGAAAATTCCAAGACAATATTGCAAATAGTGGCTGTTGCGGTGATTTGGACATTAATATCGGTATCAAACAATAATTTAAATAGTGGAGTGGCGATTCCCGCGTCCATTAGGCTGGTGCGCAAGGTTTTAACGCTCCTAGACAGAGATCTGGCACAGTTACAGGCTGCAATTCGTATCGCAACATTTGGATGTTCCAGATAACTGACGATGTGTGGAATAAGTTTCAAATCAATAATCTGTCTTCTACATTCTTCTGTAATAGACGAAACTGCAGCTATTGCTTGCAATAAACTTTCGATTGTTTTATCTCCACAAGCGATGCCGGGATCAGTGATAGATGGGGTGCATGTGGTAAATATTCTCACTAGTCTGGTAATTGCGTCTCCTTCCTACTATTAGATGATTGTACTAGCGCAGCAACTTGAAGTTTGGCATCCTTATCCATCAAACAAGCAAATAGAGCAACAGATCGTTCTTGAACGGTGGTAATGTTCATTCCTAGTTGAGAAGTAAGACTGGCTGTATCATCAAACAGCCTAACTATACAGGAAAGTAACTGATGCGAAATCTGATCTTGATAATCAATCGGTAGCGATCCGGTTTTGTATAAATATGTGATACTGGATAAAAAATTACTTACCATGTTGCAGCACCTAAACGCATGGAGGATCGCTTATCGTGTAACAATTTAAACAAAATGTGCGAAACAGATTTTCCAGACTCGGCTGTTGTTAGACATCCCGTACTTTTATAATGAGAAATAGTTTCGCCGAGGCTTGTGCTAGTCTTACACAAACTTGCCAATGCATCAAGTGCCGATTCCTGTACACGAGATGTATGTGACCATCTATCATTTAGCCATTCTACTAGAATTGGTATTCCTCCAGCGTTTGAAATTCGATCGCGTTCCGAGTCAGAGTTGGCCAATCTTGCCAAAATGCTGATGGATATCTCTGCAATGTTTGCCTTTGCTGGCTTATTTGACGGCGGTTTTGAAAGAGTCACCAAATTATAGATATGCCCTGTCTAGGGTTATTGATTTGGTACAGTAATGGAGTTTAATGGGATTGATAATGGGTGCTGTACTACAGAACGTAGCGCTCTTGCCGTGGCTTCTAATACCCTAGTATCTTGGGAATCTAATGCTTCGAAAAGCGGCAGTAACACTCCAGCTTCAATCAGTACTGTAACATCGTGCTGTGCTAGACTCCCGATAATCGGTGCTATCTCTCCCATCAATTCCGGGTCTGATTTGTATCTGACTAGACAATCGACAAGTCTACTATTAAAGAAACGTACTTTGGAGCAATATCCAGTTTTTTCAAGTAATGCTCCTTTCTAGTGGGGTTGCCAATAATTGAATTTTTAATAAATCTCAGCGCTTCTAGTAGCTGATCTGACGATTTGCTATCCAATACGAACACTGCTTGGGCGGATTTTTGCTGCATTGTCAAGCTGGGGATAGTCATTGAAAAAAGTTAAAAAGTGATTGCGTGAAGCAATTGTATTCATTGGCTGTAGAGTAGATTTACCTGCAATGTATCTGGGCAGTGGTAATGAAAGATATTTGTCCTGCGAGGGAATTACAGCTATTAGATCCCTAGCGATAACGAAACATGATCAAACCTCGCATGGCATTGATCATGTTGAAATAGATTCATCAAAACCAAACTCTGAAATAAAAATTCTTATTATTAAAAAACAACAAGAGTTCCATAAACCTGTCTAAAGCACAAATAAAATTCAAGTTCATTCGTTAGCTTGTTGCTGCATATGTTTTTCTAAAACATCAACAGCTTCAGCTACTCTTTCGCTAAAGGCTTCCTTATCTTCCAACAAATGCAACAATTCGGCATTGTCCATTTCCAATAACATACCAGTTACTTTACCAGCGTAAACTGGAGTGATTTGGGCAATAAGAGGGAAGAAGATTTCTCCCAACATACGCTTTTGAGCATCAGGGTCAAGGGTAGCAAGCGATGCCAAATCAACACCTTGAGCAGGTGGCGGAGCTTGTGGTCTATTTTGAGCATTTGCAGTGTATTTAAAGTTACGGCCACGGTTAGCTTGGGCTGGGGCTTGTTGTGGTCCAGCTCCACGTCCTGTTGGTGGTTTTTGTTGCTGTGGTCTTGGGCGTCCTTGTTGCATTGGGACAGGAGCGAAACCTTGCGGAGGTTGCATTGGGAATTGTGGACGACCTTGCATTGGCACTCCTGGTTGAGGGAATTGTTGTGGTCTAATCATTTGTGGTTGACCTGGGAAGAATCCACGTTGTTGTGGAGGGTAGAACATTGGTTGTCCAGGGTATCCGTTAGGAACACCAGGGATCATACCTGGCTGCATACGGAATTGACGTTGTTGGATTTGTGCAGATAATTGGGCACGGCGAGCATCTTTGCGTTGGGCCAATGCAACGTACAATGGTTTGCTTTTTAAAATTCTTCCATTCATTTCGGTAACAGCTTTAGTGGCTTCATCAGGGTTGGAGAAGCAGACGAACCCGAAGCCTTTGGAAGCATTGGTTCTTTCGTCCAACATGATTTTGCAAGAGGTAATGGTGCCAAATGAACTAAATTCGTGACGCAGTTGATCTTCATCGACACTGTCGTCAAGGTTCTTGACGTAAAGATTGACACCTACAGATAAGCTACAATTTACCTTGATATTTGCTCAACTTTTCTTCTCTAATCTTTTCGTATTGCTTTCTCAAGTCTTCTTCGCGTTCGTTTTTCTTTTGTGCACGTCCAACGTACAATACCTTTCCTGCTAATTCCTTTTCGTTCATATCATCTACAGCACGTTGAGCGTCTTCGTGGGTCTCATAGTTGACAAATCCAAATTCCTTTGATGCACCGGTTTCGTCGACTGACAACACACACGAAGTAACAGGTCCGAAAGCTTCAAACATTTCAGAGAATTTGGCTTGATCAACAGATGCGTCAACGTTTTTAACATAGATGTTGGTGAATTTTGATCTCATTTCTTCGATCTTTGATTCTCTTTCCTTCTTTGAAACGTGGAGACCGACAAATACTTGGCGATCATTCAACAGCATGCCATTAACAGAGCTAATTGCAGTTTCAGCTTGTTCCATGGTTTCATAGTGCACAAATCCGTATCCTTTAGAAACTTCACCGTCCATGGCAACTTTGCAAGATAGAATGTTGCCGAAAGCAGAAAAAGTATCGTGAAGAGCTTTGTTGTCGATGGATGGATCCAAGTTTTTAATAAAGATATTTCCAGATCCTGACTTGCGAATAGAAGGATCACGGTTTGACCACATAATACGAACTGGGTTTCCTTTAATAAGAGCATAGTTGAGTGATTCCAACGCCTTTTCAGCATCAGCAACGTTCATGTAGTTGACATATCCATATCCTAGAGAGCGGCGGGTGATAGTATCACGGCAAACTCTAATAGAAGCGACTGGTCCAATGCTGTTGAAAACTTCGAAAAGCATAGCTTCGGTGACATTTGGGTCTACGTTAAGATCTAATTACCTAAATCACCAACATACAAGGAGCCTTGAGGTTGTGCTTGTGGTTGATATGGGTAATCTGGTTGTTGTTGTTGTTCATGTTGAACAGGAGAAGTTGCAGTAGTAGCCATTATGATTTTTTGATTTTTTTTGATTTTTAGTAGGTTATGGAGTTGTTTAGTAACTTTTTTGAAGAAAGAAAGTTGACAGAAAGTGAGGTTTGTTTTGATTTTTTGATTTTTTTTTATCTCACGCCACGTAGGGTTAGGGCTATTTTTCTGTGAGTCAGATTATTGTGGTTTGTTTTATTGATAGCATTGAGATATGGAATATTTATGGGAGCTGAGTTTATCTGGGATGCCTGTTGGGCATGGGTCTATTGTATGCGCGAAAACTTTTTTCGCCTTGCACAAGCTCACAAAGCCTGCATGAATAATGAACCACCAATTGAACACGACACGGAATTTTGCCATAATGCTTCAGCGTTAGCCTTACTAAGCGGTTTCCAGATAGTTGGTCGAGATCAAACTACTAACTGTACCCATGGATTATGCAGTTTATTCAAATCTACTTTTTTTAAGTATCCAGCCTCTCCTCTGAAGAATCCTGGCAACAGCCGGCGTAAATATTGCAGTGATGCCTACCCTAACAGGCATAATTACAGTGTGTATAACCCAAGTAACTCCTACTACGGTAGTCCAGTCTGCTTTTCCGTGAGTATCAAAATCGATATTATCCTGATCTGCAAATATGTAGTGTCGCACCTTATTAATTTCGGCAGTTAGTGGAGCTAAATCAACTCCAAAGGAAAGGAGGGTTAGCCTAACTTAGTATTAATTACCATGTGGTGCAAGATACTACTGATACTATTGAATAGGTAATGAAGGTAGCTGGGCCGTACTTCTTTGCAATATCCTTGACTGAAGAGTAGTTTGCCTTGGGTTGAATTCTGCTGGATTTCAATGGGAAAATCGGACTGGATATCAACGACAAATGAAATGGACGGTAGCGGAACATGGAAAGTGCTTTTGGACACGTTCTTTTCTTGAATCAAACATTATTTTGAAAGCGATGAGACAACCCTCCGTAAATTGCGTCTGTATCCCGATTTAACTTTACCGCATTGGTTGTATCCAAAAATTCTGACTTGTTGAAGGCGATCATCAAAGATATGCAGCATACGTTCGAAAAACGGCAGTCTTAAAGGATGCAATTATTCTTCGGTTAATCTGCCTGACATGAGCATGCACAGGATTTCGCACCGTTCGTAAAGTATAGCGTAAAAAGTTTATTTGCCTTTCTTTGGCTTTGCTTTAGAAGACGATGGTTTGGCCGCTTTCGTTGGTTTTCCTTTCGGTTTAGCTGCTTGCACCGGCTTTTCTTCCTCTTCTTCCTCTTCTTCGGCTGCTTCATCTTCCAATACAACGTCTTCTAAATCAGGCACATCCATGGATGCAGAAGGACGTGAAGCTTTTACTTCAGATGAGAATGGTGTTGGATGGCTGGATTTGTTGTATCTAGGTTAATAGAGAATTACGTTCGCGTGAAAGCAGATTTCGTTTTTGAAGGAATGCCGCCTGGATATCCCTGATAGCCCAGTTCCATGATTGAATCAAAATCGTCTCGGTTCAAATAGTAACTGTCCATCAGGCTGATGACATCGTCAACCCCCTCTTCACTGTCAATCATTGGTTTGGTCAATTTCTTTGCTAAAAGTGGAAGATAAGTAAGACGCAATTGGTGTTTATCAGCAGATGTATGGAGTCTAGTGTGTAATTGCAATTCACGCAGCAATCTGCCTCCCTTGCCTTGCTTTGAGTTCTGACCCAGCCAAGACGGAAACTGAATCATCCCCTTAAGTTGACCGTGAGCAAAGAAACAGGGACGCACTGTGGATATTACACCGTGTATTGGCAATAGAGACCATGAGTTTTCTTTTCTTTGGCTGCTATCCAAAATATCACCAAGTGAGATTGAATCTGCAGCCTGTGCCATTAAACTAATCACTTGATGATCCAATTTTTTACCCGATGCTCCAGATTCCCGAGCTAGTTGTGAATTACAATGAATATAATTTTCCTAGAATTATAGCATAAATACTTGAACCATCAATGGAATCAAAGAAAAATCTTGGAAATAGAAATCAATCTTATCATTGAAAGAAGTAGATCTAAAGGAATGCTGAGTGAATAGCCGTGAGGTGATATCGAATGGCGACAAAGAAACATTCTTTGAAACAGAATTTGAACTAGCTTAGCTTTGAAATACATATTTTTGGAATCATCAAAAGACATATTGTTGTGTGATAGTCTGTAGGTCGACAAAAGGTTCAAAATTTGACGGATATCACCAGATGTCGAGGCAACCAGTTCAGCGATTGCATTTGGCTCGAGACTCAAGCCCTCCTTTTGCGCAATAGTCTTCAACCTTGCTTCAACCTGCTGTGCAGTTGCTCTACAGTCAAAGAATACGAACCTTCTGAATCGCAGATCAAGGCAGTGATTGGCCAAAGACCTAATTTTGGGGGACGACCGCTCGTTACAAATGCAGATGATAGGAACATGACTTTTCTTTAAGATTTGGATTATCTCAGCGATGCCACCTCTATCTCCGCTGGACATGCCATCAACCTCACTAACATCAACAGATAATTACTCCATAATAATGATCTTTTTCCCTTTAGATTGAGGTTTTCCAGCGAAAAAGTCTTTTACCGTTCCTGAAAGTGTTGCTTCTCGAACCAGATCGTCCAGTGTCTTTTTGCTTCTCGAATCACTCGCATTAAATTCCAAAACGTCAACATCTTCAAACTTTGCAACTAAATGTGCAGCTGTGGTTTTCCCAATACCAGGCGGGCCAGATAGCAGTGCAGCTCTAAATTGCGTTACAGAATCCTTTGATCCTTTTGGGAATCCAGCCTTCCGGTTCTTGTCCCTGTTGTTTATTCAAATTTACCAGTCCCGTACCCATAGCGCTAATTTTTCAATCAGCGTCTTGTTCGCAATAACCTCCCCATAGTTTTGAGGTTTGTATTTATCAGTCCACAATTGGTCTGATGGCTTTGGCTTAGCAAAGGGAACCGTTGAACTGATTGGTGCTTTGCCTTTATCTTTCATAGGTTTCTTTTCTGTTGGGGCTGTTTTCGTTGAAGATGTTACTGAAGCAGGAGCTGCTCCTGACCCAGAGCCGAATGAATTGATTAAATCGTAAAATTCGTCTTCATTCAGCGTCTTTACTTTCAGATCAGCAATCTTTTCCATCTTTTTTGGTCCAGGATCTTGGCCAACGACAACATAGGAAGTTTTCTTGCTCGGAGCCGTGGTAACGCGGCTAGGTTAAGAATTAGTTACCCTCCATATCTCTTTATAATATCTGTGGAATCTTCTCTTGAAAGCGAAGCTAAATCTCCAGTAAATACAAATGTCATTCCAGCCAAACAGTTTGGAGCTCCAACTGGAGCTGGCCTATGAACTATTGCTTGAGTATGGCTAGCTCTCTTGGCTACATATTCATGGTAACTGGATTAACTAGAAATACTTGAATTTTTTGGGTTCTTCTTTTTCAGTCTCCTTTGCTGCCGTCTTTGAAATATCATGTACTTTTTGAACATTATCCTCTAGAGTCTTTTCCCTTTTTCCTGCTGCTTTTTTCTTTGGTGATTCCTTTTGCTTCACAGGTTCCTCCTTTTGCTTCACAGGTTCCTCCTTTTGCTTTACAAGTTCCTCCTTTTGCTTCACAGGTTCCTTTTGCTTTACAGGTTCCTCCTTTTGCTTCACAGGTTCCTCCTTTTTAACTTCCTTTCCAGTTTTGATCTTCTTTGAGGCAGGACTCTCTTCTGGAATGAAATTCTCCTTACTCTTCTCGTTCTTCTCAACTTCATCCAGTAATTTTATTGCCGCTTCATTGAAATCAACATCCATATCATCCCTATTAACACCCTTGGCGAATGTTTTGTCAGATTGTGCAACTGGCTTGTTGAAGAAACTTGACGGATCAACCAATTTCTTTCTAATATCAGTAGAGAATACGGTTGCGAATCAAATGCGTCCGGTAACTTTCTCTTGGTCGGTGTAGATTTTGGTTTCTCTACTGGTGCTTCATCGTCAGAGTCAACGATTACTACAGATCTCTGTTCCTTTTTAGGCTTTGCTGCAATTAGGAATCAATTACTTTTAGGCTACGTTTTAGAGTGCCATTTACCTTGAAAAAGTCACGAATGTCTTTCTATGTGTTAGTTCAAGATTACCATTTAGATTCGGACTTTTTTCTCAGCAGAAATTATAAAAAGAATGGTTATCAGTCGGCAGGCGAATCGAGCTTGATTGGAACTATATGTTTATTTAAATGAGTTTTTCTTTTTCCAATGCTAGCATTACTGCTTCTTCTACATCATAAACCAGATATTTTGCATTATGATCATGTCCATGCGATTCATCCCAAACACCTGTGCGAACAAGAATTGATTCCCATCCGTGATCGTTGGCTCCTTTAATATCCGAAGCTGGATTATCTGCGTTAGTAAATGGTACCTCCGATAGCGTAGACAGTGCGTTGTAAATGTGTGTGATTTGGCCACAATTCATTAGACAAATTATCCAACAATTCTTCCGCGTAACTAATTCAGGTAAAAATTACCGATAAGTTTCTCCTTCCGGCTTACCAAATCGAGTATATTCTAGGCTATTGCCAGCAAGTCTTTGATAAACTGCCTCCAGCGAAGTTCTAAAAGCACCTTGTGCAAATCTGGTTAAGGGATAATCGTTACTCCAAATAAAATCAGAGTTGCTGAAATATAGCGGGACACTGTTTAAAGTTAATCTACCTCTGCTTATGCGGCTGCTTAGTCAGTGTTCCCAGTTCTCCGTTGTCTGACCTTAAGATGTCGCACATTATCTGCAAATCCTGAGATTAATTTCAACTACTTTTCCCCAATCCCATGAGTCATAAAACATCATAATAGCTGCTATGCGCAGATTATGTAAATCCAAGCCCTTTCGAGGATTGAGAGGCGGGTTCTTGAATGGCCAGACAGTGTGATTCCATTCATAAATGTCATCCGTTGTAACTACATGTTTGAATCCATATGATAGTGCTACCTCTCTGCAAGATTCTTTTCCAACAATCAATACTGGTTTCTCCCTGTATTTTGAAACTAACCGCTGCATCGGAGAGTGCGATAATACAATTTGTTTTGGCTCTAATGTAATATGAAATTTGGATGATAATTCCGCAGCTTTTCTGGCTTCTGTTACCCCTCCTCCATTAGTCAATAATATGAATGGACACTTCTTTTCCTGTAATAATTTCAGCATTTTGACTCCTTGAGGGAGTACTCTGGCGCCTCTGATTAATACCCCATCAATATCAAATGCGAATCCTAATTGTGCAGGATGTGTCCTTAGTCCCCTTTTGAAAATCAACATGAAAAAAATCGCGTAAAATTTCAAATGTCTTTGAAGGGAAATGATATGGGGTCGATGGAACAGCTATCTAGTGGAGGCAGATCTTCAAGTAGAGGAACCTTGGCATCCACGGCAGCATCACTTGATGAAATTTTGGATAAACTAAAGTGTCTCAATTATCAAAAAGAATTTTGTATCCCAAAGTAATACCTAATAACTCGTAGTAATATCCCTCCAATTCATAGGTTCTATTTTGTTTATCCGGATGCTAATCCCAACGAACAATTCTATACATTCGCGCTATTATTCACTTGGTTTATGAAAATCATTAATATTCCATTTGAGAAGCCAGGGCAGTTTGACGACCCTAACGCAACTTGTGCGAATATTGGTATCCAGTATTAATCGATAGCTGCGGAGCTAAAGAAACTGGGAATTCCGTTTGAATACGGACCCCAAAAATTAAGACAGGCCTACGGGGATGCTTGTCTCTATGTATTGCAGAGCTTGGCAGATATTGCTCTGTCTCAAAGGAAAATTGCATTTCAACAGCCAATTCACAAAGTAGACGAGTAATTGCATGCTCAACTAGTTATCCAGAAGAAGCTGAAGTCGACTATGACGCAGAAGTAACTACAGAGACGGTAGAAGAGGTAGAAGCAAATCAAGAAGAAGATGAAAATTTCATGGACACACAAATAGCCAGAAAACAAGAAGCCCAGCCTCAGCAACTTCCAAAAACCGACCCGGCGGAATGGCGATTGGAAGTCGAAAGAGTCACTCCGCTTTTAAAAGTAGTCATTCCAAATGACAACAAAGATTGGAGATTGCATCTGCAACAAATGGATCACCACCAAAAAAACATTCAGGAAACTAAAGTTGAAACACACGCGCAACTGACCAAATTACATTCTGAAATTGAGCAGAGCCTGGAAAAAATAGCCAGCAGAGAAAAGTACATCAATTCTCAATTTGAAACTCAAGTATATCAAGCTAATGTAGATTGAGCAATACAAGAGATTGCAGGATCAAGCGTCGGACTCGAAACACAAGTACACTGTTGCGTCATCAAACGTTACAGAATTGACGAATGAATTGGCCAGAATTTCTGAAGATTTGGACTCGGTTAAAGTAATCGGTATTTGATCATAGTCACGTATGGATGAGCTGGGTAGCGGAATGACAGATTCAAAACCGTTGGTCACAATTAAGCAAGGCTCTGCTAAACTAAAGGTTGAACATAGTTAATCCAAGGGGGAAATTAAGCAAATGGACTTGAGAATTGGTGTTATAGAAAACACTTTGTTGAACGCCAAGCTAAAGACAAAGGGAAATAGCAACGACTTTTCTGTGCAAGTACTATCCTTTTATTAAATAAATGCGAAATAATTTATCGAAGCTCCACGCCAAACTTTTGAACCACTGCGTCGCACAATTCGGCATGGATTGAATCAACTTCCTTGTTGGTCAAGTTTCTAAAATTAAAAACAAATACCTGTCCATTGATCTGTAGTCGATTCTAAAGCAGTTGCTTGTTTTCTTTGTCTTTGGGTGAACAAATGTGTCAATGAGCGCAACTCGTTCAACCAAGTCTCCACAAACAGTGCGCACAACTTCTACAAAGTCATTTTCATGGATTTCATTATTGACCCAGAACGAAACATCCTTGTAGCAACTTGGATATTTGGAAAATGGCGAAAATTCAGAGATTTCACCATCTTTGAATTGGTTCAGGAATCTTTCGTCCTTGGACCAAAATAGCCTGATATCTGGAATATTGAAAAGAATCTTGTTAGAAATTAGTTACCATTGCGATACGTTCCAAGCCAATTCCAAATGCCCAACCGACTTTGTCAACCCCTGCGTTTTGCAGAATTTCTTGTTGAATAACACCACATCCCAATACTTCTAGCCATTCGTTGTTGTAAAATATTTCCATTTCCCAACTTGGAGAAGTGAATGGGAAATAGGCTTTGATCCATCTAATTTGCAATTCCTGATGGAACAAGTTTTTCATTAGCCCTTCCAATTCCGTCCGTAAGTGTCTCGCTACCAAGTCAACATCGTTAGAATCATGAACACTTTGAATAGGATTATCTCCTTCCCTTGAAAGCGTTTCCATCTCATGGTTGGGTAGTTTCAGTGTTGCCAGTTCCTTTTTTGAAAAGAGTCTAATTCCTTCCATTTGATGGAATACAGGGTAGTGAGTTGGATCAATTTCGTCTCTACGATACACATCTGCAGATAAGATATACCCATCCGCAGCTTTGCTCGCAAGTGCTTCAGATTGATGGGCTGATGTGTGGGTTCGCAATACAAGCCCTTGGTTGATATAGTAAGTGTCCGTTGGTTTCCTGCCAGGATGATCTTTATTGATTAACAAGTCATCAAAGTTTTGTTTTGTGGTTACAATTGGGTTCATTGAGTCCAATATTTTGTAGGAAAAGGTGCTGGTGAAATAAGTATCGATTTTATCCTTTAATATCTTTAATGGGTGATTCAAAGTCTTTAGCAAATTAGACTCCAATTTCTGTATAATTGGAGCAGAAATGTTGGTGACATTGTCTGCTTGGTAATTCTTGTTCAGCAATTTGATTTCATTCAGCGTGGAATACCTTGCTGGAAGTGCGAATCTACTTATGCGGAGCTTCATTGGAGTGATGGAGATGAATTCTGTTGTGATGGAGTAATCCAGAATAAATTTGCACAAATTTTTTTTTAAAAATGTTTGGAACCATCCGAAGAATTGCGCAGCCTACTGCATTAAACTTATTTAAAATCAACCGTATTGTAGCCCCGCAAAGATTTGTTGCCCCTGCGAGATTTTACACCGACAAAGCAGAAGAAGGAAAACCAGAACAAAAATCTGAAGAAAAAACTGAAGATACTCAAGAAATAATTAAAAAGAAGGATACTGAAATTGCCGAGTTGAAGGATTTATATCGTAGAGCATTAGCAGATGCTGAAAATGTCCGTACCAGAACCCGCAAGGAAATTCAAGAAAAGGAAGCTTACGCAGTTCAAAGATTTGCAAAGGATTTGCTTGACACTGCTGATGTCTTGACTTTAGCTCTTAATGCGGTGCCAGAAAAGGAGAGAGCGGACAACAAACTAAATCCAGAGTTGAGCAAATTATACACTGGCGTTGAAATGACTAGAAAAGAGTTATGGAAAGTGTTCCAACAGTATGGGATTACATACTACAACCCGCTCGGAGAAAAGTTTGACTACAACTTACACACCGCAATCTTCCAATCTGTAATTGAAGGAAAGGAGCCTGGCACCATTATCCATGTCGACAAGATTGGATACAAGATGAAGGACAGAATATTAAGACCTGCCAATGTTGGTGTTGTTAAAGAGGACTGATTTAATAAACTTGATACAATTCGCGCATGTGGTTTCTCATTTGCTTCGGAGGTTTCAACAGTCGAAATTTAGATTCAAAACACAAAAAGATAGATGCTTTATTGAGGCTGTTTGTATCTTTTCATGTCAGGGCCATCAATGGGTGTCAAACGTCTTTTGCCACTTTGTGGTTGCTCTTCCTTTTCATCTGGTAATCCAGCTCGGTTAAGTTGAGGACCCAGCATCATTTGGCGAGATGGCGGCTGTTGCTGTGGTTGGGGCGGTCGTGGTTGGTTTGGCGGGTTTGGGTTTGCTAATTGAGAGAAAGAAGTTGGACCGCCGCCATTTAATACTGGTTTTTGGCCAGTTTTACGGGGTTGCTGTTGATTGTTCAATGGTCTTTCAGGAAGATGTGGAGACTATATTAGTAGTGTTTACTCTGAAATTTACTGGGGCACTGCCACCAGCATTTGGATATTTGGGAGGAGCCGTATCTTGTGGAGCAGGTTGCTGCGGTTGCAATTGTTGAGGTGGGCTTTCGCCAGTAGGGTTCTTGAGATACTGGATACGCTGTTTGATTAACGTATTGTTGGGTTCTATCTCAAGCGCTTTTGTATATGCATCCAAAGCATCGGATTGCTGGTTTTCACACGATTCGTACAGGGTCCCTAAATCAAACCTGATATTAAACAAAAGTACCAAACTTCTGAAATATATGGATTAATTCTAATTGCCCTACTGTATGCATCCAATGCATCAGAGTATTGGTTGATCTGATAGTAGAGTACACCGATCGAACACCAGAATGTAGGATTACGTCCATCGCGATATACAGCTTGTTGATATGCGTTGTAGGCGTCATTGTATTTTTGTTGAGCCATATAACATCTGCCCAAGAAATAAAAGCTCTGCGCGTCAGTTTGATCAGATTCGATTGAGCGGCTTAGATGGCTGATTGCTGCGTCTTGATTTGTGAAACCAGAGTTGGATATATGGTACAACCATCCAAGTTGCTGTAAAACCTTTGCGTGTTTTGGACTTTCGGTCAGCACTCTTTCATATGCCTCCCTGGCTTTTCCGTATTCCTTTTGTTGTTCATACAAATGTCCGATTTGGAACCAGATATCTAGTTCAGTCAGCGGGCTAGGCGGGCAGTTCAAAATGTACTTGAAACACTCCAGACTGTTTTCATATTTTCCTTCTTGCTTGTAAATAATTCCAAGTCTGAAATAAATTTCGTTAGCTTTCTCAAAATTTGGATCCATCTCAATAACTGCTGAGAATGCGTCTTCTGCATGTTCAAAAGAACCGTAACGATCATACAATATCCCTATTCCATACCATAACTTTGGTTCCTAAATGAAAAAAGATATACTTTAGGATTCGGCAAATGATAAAGCGCTTGCTGGTATGCAGAATATGCCTTGTGTAAATCATCCAGCATCAGATAACAGTGTCCTAAAGCTCCCCAGACTTCTCCATTATTGTCATGTAATTTCAATATTCTTTGAAAATATTCAGCAGCCTAGGGTTAAACCTGCTTACTTTTGCGTATTTCTCTTGAGATCGGCACAGGGACGCAATGATGGTAAGCGTTTTTTCAGAGTAGGGGTTGTGCCGGAGGCAATTTTCGTAAGCCGCCAGAGCTTTATCTGGGTCCGACATGTTTTCAGCTACTTGGCCTACATGTTAGGATCTCTTACCTTATGTTAGATTTCCTATACCTAAAGGTTAATCATCCAGCTACCTAATGATTATGGTTTGCTTACCTATGCGTTATTCATCGTGATACCTATTTGGAACCAAGTGTTCTCATTCATTACCTGTAATTCCTTTACAATCTGTGTGGCCATTGAACGGTCGTTTTTTTGGAGAAATTTTCAAGGAATTTTGTTTTTTCAAAATGAGCATCACTTCAGACGAAGTAAACTATTTGGTGTACAGGTATCTTTTAGAATCAGGTTCAATCATGTTAATATCAGGATTCAATCACACTTCGTTTGCCTTTCAGTATGAAACTGCGATACACATGGCAGAGATCAAACAAGGTTCAGTTGCCCCTGGAGCTCTAATAACGCTGCTGCAGAAAGGTTTGCTCTTCTCTCAAGTGGAAACCCATTTAAATGAGGTAATTTTTGCTAACTGCAGGATGGAAGTGAAAAGAAATGTGTCGCTCCATACACCCTACTAGGCCCTCACGTTTGTCAAATACAAGAAAAGAAAAAGAAAAAGAAGCGCAAGGAAGAGAAGGAGAAGAGTGAAGAGAAACGAGATAGAAATATTGAAATTTCGAGCAATAATGTAATAGCGCTTAAAGAGCATGAAGCAGACGTATGTAATGGTTGATTATAGGTATTATCTCTCTAATTCCAGGTATTTGTGTGCTCGTGGAACTCTGTTTTCCCTTTGTTGGCTACAGGTAGTGCAGATGGCTCTGCTAGAATTTGGAATATACCTGAAGATCCAAGTGTAAAAGTTACAAGTATTATTTTGCCACACAGTAATTCTAATGCAGAGAGTAAAGATATCACGACTTTAGAATGGAGTGTACGAGATATTTAATTTTAGCCCGATGGAAACCTCCTTGCAACAGGATCTTATGATGGATTTGCCAGAATTTGGCACAAAACTGGAGAGCTAAAGTTTGTGATGGAGAGACACGTTGGCCCAATATTTTCACTAAAATGGAACAAAAAGGGAGAGCTATTGCTGAGCGGTGGATTGGATACTAGCGCCATCGTTTGGGATATTAGGACTGGCGACTCTAGACAGCAGTTTTCGTTTCATACAGGACCTACATTAGACGTCGATTGGCGTGATGATATTACATTTGCCACTAGCTCTGCTGATAAAAAGATTTTCGTGTGCCAGCTGGGGTCACTGGAGCCTCTAAAGAGATTTTCTGGCCATACAGACGAAGTTAATTGTATTAGATGGGACCCCAGAGGTAAATACCTTGCATCGTGCGCAGATGATAGAACGGCAAAAGTGTGGTCTTTGGACCAAGACGAACCCATTTGGGATCTTACTGCCCACGACAAAGAGATCTACACTGTAAGGTGGTGTCCAGCAAAACCTAATGAAGACAAACTATGGCTTGCAACGTATTTGTATGCTAACCTAGTGCTTCTTTCGATGGTGCGATTAGGCTGTGGGATATAAATTCTGGTAATTGTCTATATACTCTATCTCAGCACAAAGAAGCTGTATATTCTGTGTCTTTCACGCCAGATTCCACGTACTTGGCAAGTGGATCTGTAGATAAAAGTGTTTATATATGGAACTTGAAGGTAGTTCTTGTTAACCCCAGGATGGAAGTCTAATTAATTCTTACACTGGTCAAGGAGGTGTTTTCGAACTGGCGTATAGTCCCAAGGGGGACAAGTTAGCTGTATGTTATTCCGATAATAAGGTAACTTTGACTTGACCGCAGTTGGTTGTTTTATATACCAATCGTGAAATTGAAGCCAAAAAGTAATCATTTTCAATAAATACACAGCAAATTATTTCTTGATTATGCCCGGCTACTAGAGTCGCTTCAATGCCCTAGCCAAGCTTGAAGACTATCCATGCTGATACTCCATAAGAGATTTTGATAGGTCCATAATTCCCATTGTTGTTTTGGTGTTGCGTTGGGGCTGAAATTTTTCACCAAACATCCATGGCAGACGAAGATTTCGATGAAGGCAACAGAAGCATTATTATGGAGATTATTGGTCAATTGAGGAAAGGAACCGACCTTCACCGAGTCACCCTTCCTACATTTATATTGGAAGCAAGAAGTATGTGCGAAAGATTGTCAGATTTCTTTACATACCAGGACATTCTATTCCAGTACTATATTGATTTAACACAGATGCGCCAATATATCATCACCGCAGGAGAGGATCCTTCAGGTGGTGCGATACTTTCTGTCAGGGTGGCATATTAGACCTAAAGGAGTAAAGAAACCGTTTAACCCAATCTTGGGCGAGTTTTATAGATGTTCTTGGACTGAGGATGATGGCAGCGAAGCGTTTTATATTTGTGAACAAGTGTCGCATCATCCACCAATGTCTGCGTTCTTTTATGGCAACCCGCAGAAGGGAATTGCCATCAGTGGAGAATTAATACCGCAAGCCAAATTCTTTGGGAATAGCGCAGCAACAATTATGGAAGGCGGGTCGGTTATATATTTACCGAATGACGAGTACAGCGTAACCGAGCCAAATATCTATGCGAGATCCATTCTATTTGGAACCATGTTTATGGAGTTGGGAGACTCCTGCACTATATCAAGCAGCAAGTCCGATTACACTTGTACGATTGACTATAAGCAAAAAGTATGTGTATGTTAATGCAGGGATTCTTTGGGGGAAGTGATAGAGATTGCATTGCAGGAAAGATTACCAAAAAGTCTACTGGCGAGACTGTGTATAAAATCTGCGGAAAATGGACTGGAAAAACAACTGCGACTGACAACAAAGGAAAGGAAAGCCTTTTATTTGATGCAACTCAAGCTCCAAAGATAAGACCAAGGAACCTGCACCCAGAAATGGAAGATTTTGAATCATCAAAGTAACTAGTGCTAATTCTAGACTGTGGAAGCATGTAGCAGCAGCTGTAAAAGACAACGACCACACAACTGCAACCCAAGAAAAACAAAAAATTGAAGAAAATCAGCGCACATTAGTAAAAACTAGAAAAGAGGAGTGGGTATCACGTTTCTTTCATAAAAAGAATGATAAATGGGAATTAATCATGCTTGATTCGTAATCCAACACTAATATAGACTTGTAAACAAACCTCAAGAACCAACAGCGTTACGGGATTTCATTTTCTCAAAGCCAAAGATGCCTGTACATGAAGTATTTTGGGTCAAGTAGTGTATTAATAATAAACTTGAATTGAGTCCGTGATTCTATCGCTGGAACCATGAAAGGTCCCGCAAATCAAATTGTATAGCCCGTTTTTTAGGTTTACATTGAGATAATATTAGCCTCATGTTTCATAATTTCAATAAGGCAATCTCACATGTCCACGTAATTACACAAGAATTTCAGCACAAATTTCTAGTTTTTGTAAAATGCAAGACGTTTGATTAATTAGTTTGATATTGCAATCGAAGGGTCCGTTGACATTCGTCATTATGTTTTTACCAATCGGGGCCATGCTAATGAAGGCACAGATTGGTGGCACAAATTGACGAAACGCACCTTCCAAATGCAGACACTAAAAAGAGCCAAATACAAAAATCACAATTACAAAGGCACGCTAGAATAGCACTATTCATTGTGCATGGATAGTTTTAATCTCCAATGAGACTGGCACTCCAAACACTGCTAGACTGATCCCAAATTTAGAATAATTTCTTGATGGATGCAAGATCGCTAGTTGAGCCACTACCAGGATGAATTCCTGGGTACTGTTTCATCAAGTATTTAAAAGGTGACTGCCAATACCAAGACGCACATGTATTCTCCAACAAATACTCAATATCAGTTTGTAGCTTACAACCCACACGAGAAAAAGAGACAAAGGCAGTTCCAACAGGCCAACATCCAATCCAATCAAGTAAATTATTACCCACAGCAATATTCGCAATCCTCGCCTACTTTGTCTTACGTGTCCAACCAATCATACATGTCCCAGCCAGAAGAATTTAGATTAGAAGATTTTATCAACTGTGATGACATTGAATTTGGCCTACCGAGCTTTAAAATAGTTACCCCACTACTGAAACCGCAATTGAAGAACTCTTTTGCTTAATATAGAATGTAATTTGTTAATATTTTTGATTCGCTGGCAAAACATGCTTCACTGCTTGAATCTCCAGGAAACAAGTAAACCCGCCTGATATAAATCGCGGCTGCCCATTGACAACTTGCCAGTCTGAATTCTATTGCCTGAAATAATAGACTCTTGATTCATTACACTAATAATGGGGCGGAGTCGAGTCCCAAGCCACGCTGTAATGTGAGTCATCCAGAAAGGTGAGATTTATTGCATCCATAACTCGTCGGTTACCTATGCTATATGCCTCAAACTAGTGCGTATTTCATTTACAATATGTATTTAACAATGCCGACCTGCTTTTCGGCGAAAATGCCTTTGAAGCTGTGCTCTTTGGAAGATCGTTAAAAAGCACGGCAGTCAGGTGACCGCCGTCGAAAATATAAATACGAGAAACAGAAAAGCCAAACAAAAACCGTTTTCCCGTCTCAGTTCCTCAAAGAAAGAAGGAACTACTTATCACGCGCAGAACAAACGAAACCAGAAACCTTTTTGCTCCCTATCGCCAAAGCAAAGCTCTTCTTCAAAGCTCGAAGAAACAAACGAAAACTCTAACCTCACAAATCTATTCACCATTTCACCAAAAGTAAACGCTCAATGTACCAACAAGTATCAAGCTCAATTATTGTCGCCTGCTGTGGAGACTTATTTAACTACCCCGATTTTGAATCCAATGGATAGTTCTTATGGCGGAACTGTTTTTGGACAACAGTTCCAGTCACCTTTGAACACCGCACTTACATTTGAAGATATTCTCCAAACTGAATTCCCAATGGCAGCAATGTCACCATTGGGACAAGTTCCAATCAGCCATTCCCCATCCTTTGGATCTGTTGGCATGGCTCGTGACTTTTCTGTTGCTTCTACCGCTGGTAAAGTAGCTAAAAAGAGACGCGAACATTATCTTAACCACCAAGAACTATTGGCCGAAGTTGAAGAAAAGAGACGTAGAAATACTGAATCTGCTCGTCGCTCTCGTGCAAGAAAATTGGAAAGAACTTATGAATTGGAACGCCTTTTGGCAGAGTCTGAACAGGCTCGTCAAGAGATGGCCAAGCAATTGGCAGACCTTGTCGCTGAAAAGCAGCAATGGCAACAACAGAAGCGAGAGGGAACTCTAACTTCTGAAATTTTTTAAATAAATTGCTTTAAAATCCAGCTCTAGTTTTGCATTTGCCATCATACTTTCTGGAATCGTGAGCAATGTTAATTGGAACTCGCAGAGTTAGACTGATTTTGCGAGGCTGAACAAATTATTCAGCCTGCAAATTCACCAATTCCAAAAAAACAATCATGTTCCAACTGGTATTGTTTGGGTTCGCAATGTCGAAATGCATTTCAATAACAGAAACAACAGTCTGCTCACCATGGTCTGACATGCAAATTGACGCAGATGTACTTGAACACGTCTATAAGCCAAGTTCACCACTAGATGCGAAAACATGGGAACAGTTAGTGATTCAATCGACTACTGCCGATCAAGCAGAGTTATGGAAATACTGGGCTGGATGCACACTGAGCAGCAAGGATCCAATTCCATATGCACGATCTTACCAGTGTTTAACCGATATCTTTCTCTACTCGAAACATTGCAACGATGGAAAGACAGCACCTGGATTGGAAGAATACGTTTGTGAAAAGTATGGGAATTACTTGCATTCGATGGAATCTAACGAAAATGTATGTCCAAAGTTGGACAAGAATTCACCATCTTACAATTCCATGAGCAGTAACAGGGAAAGCATGTGTCGAGCTACTGATACCTGTAAAGAATATCTCGACCTGTCGCAGTTTAAAGATCAAAAAAAGATTCCTGGTGTAGATGCTGATTCTACTTGTGGTATGGGAACAAGCGACGCAGTAAGGACGTATTGCACAGCGAATCCTGGCGAAAGCTGTTGTCAAATGATGAAATCAAACACATTTTCAGATTCTCTTTCAAATGCAATGAAAATGTGGAGTGCAGTAACTGACGCAAAGAATTCAGGTAAAGGACACAGCGATATGAGCTCTGACAACGTTGGGAATATTATTTTGATCATTGTTGTTGCTCTGTTTTGTGTCTTTGTTATTGGTTTGATGATTGCAAAAGTAGTTGCAATTCAGAAAAAGAGTCGACAGGATGCTCCTCAAGAAAATACCTACAACAACTTGGAAACACAAAGCGATAAAGAAGAGACTCTCTTGACTACTGCCCAGCTGTTGTACAGGGTTAGATTTGCATATACTCCCTCATTGGATGATGAACTGGAATTGATTGAAGGTGATGAAATTGAAATGGAAAGCATTGATGATAAAGGTATTTTTAGTTAACTGCAGGCTGGGGAACTGGCAGAAACTTGAAGACCAACAAACGCGGTTTGTGCAGCATTCGATTCATGCAGAGAATATAAATTGTTTATTTTACAAGTTTACTATTACCAAAAACGCTATTTATTTCCTTCGCCCAGCATTGTCTTTGCAACATGCGCATTAGTCCATGGATGGAAGTAGTTATCCCAAGTCTTTACATCATTGTCATTCTCAAAAGTGATCTCATATCGATCAGTGTCCAAATAGTACTTTCTAGTAAGGTCCGACATTTTCTCGACCTTGAATTCTTTCAAGTTTGGCAATTTCCAGCATTCCCCATCGCCTCTCTTTGAAGCATTTTCATCTTCAAGTGTCAGTTTGGTAAACCTGCAGAATGACACAAATTCATGGGTTTCTTGTACCATTATCCTTGGTTTAGATTCAGAGAATAATCCAGGTCTTCTTAGAATTACTGGGGTTCCAGTTTTGCCTTTCTTTACTTCTTTGTCTTTGACAGGTGTTGCGTCAACTGATTGATTGGTTAAATTGTTGGATGATTTCCCACCACTCTTGGTTGTCAATACATTATCTTGAACACAGTGCACTACTTTCAGGGAGAACGATGATACAAGGTTAAAGAACAATAAATAGAACACTGCAATCATTTTGATGGCTGCTTTTAATCGGAACCCTAATCCTTCTGAAAGCAAGATGGAGATTGCAAATAGAGTAATCTAAATTAAACATCGAGTTACAATAGTGGTGTTGTAGATTGCTAGAGTAATAACTCTGGTCTCGCTGTATTTAGAAGGTATGTTTCTAGTTTGGAACGCAATATACAAGTTCAGTGCCAATATAATACCACAATATACTGACAGTACAGTCACCATTACGTTTTGGAAATCAGTTGAGGTCGATGAGCAAGTCCATGCATACACACCTTTAATAATCGTAACAGCCGCTGGCTTTGGGGAATCCTTGGCATTCCAAATAGCTACCATAATAGCTGACGGAAGTCCAAATGCTGTCCCAACAAGAATGGTTTCGTGAGTTTTTAGTATACGGCTTCGAGGGCGAGTAAAAATCGTGAAAATTCTGTAATTCTTAACACACATTAATCCATAGTAAACCGAGAAAGTGATTGGAATAATGATGGAATCAATTGTGCATGCAGCTACGGTCGGCTTGTTCAGCATGGTCAAAAGATCAAACCAAGTAATGAAAATGCACAGCTGCATTGCGAAACCAACATATACATCTGATGCTCTAACCATTGGTCTATTTCTGTAGAGAATAATACCAATAAGGGAAGCCACACTGGTGACAGCGCCAATAAAGAATAGTATAATTGCAAGGACGCCTAGTCCATCTCCACTTATTTGCAAGTAATCAGCGACTGTAGTAGGATCCAATGCATCAGCTGGCTTTGAAGTTGCCCCGCCAGGATAATAGTAAGGTTGGATTTGGTATTCGATGCCGTCTGACCATTTAGATACTTGAACTAAACTAGCATCACTTCGAATATTCATTATCGCGTAGTCGCCACCTCTTTCGCCATTACTATCAAGTGATACCTTTCCTGTTGTTGTTTCGTGGTCAGGGAAATTGAAACTCTGCGGAACTTGCATCTGGCTATTCAATTCTCCTATAATTAGATACTACGCACCATTGACAAGTTTCGTAATGTTATTTCCGTTTGCTTTGACAAGCGCATCAAAGCCAAGAACCATTAAATCCACACAGCTGCTGTGGAAATAGCCAAAAGGACCGCTACTGTTCGTGGACGAGACATTTGCACCTGGATTGCCAACATTTAATCTGTTTGCCTTCCAATAATCATCAAATGCGTCAGCAACTGAACCGTCAGCTCGTTCAAGAGGGAAAAGATATGATGTGCCTGCATATGCAGGAGTTGGAACCATTTGCTGTAAACCATCGGTTCCAATCCAGAAATATCCTGGTCCGTAGCAACCAGCAAGAGTAGCCTGTTGAACAATAATTTCGTATTCTGCAGCCAACCCAAAATATACTACAATCCTTGCTTCAGCAGATATGATTTGCTGGGCAATTTGGTTAGCAGCCTTTGTATCTACATTTGTTTCTACTAATTGTCGTGAAAGCACGGTAATATTGTAGTCAGACGCGTAATTTAGGAATGAAGAAATAGCACCGTTTCCATAATCTTCGTCCGTGTTGATGGTAGCGATTTTTAACCATCCGTTTGCTGCCAGATACTGAGCCATTGTCAAAGTAGCTGCATTATCGTTTGGGATAGTTCGGAAAAAGTTGGGGTAGAGAGCTTTGTTTCCCAAAGATGGGTTAGTTGAAGAGCCACAGCACATTGGAATCTTGTAGTTTTGCAGAATTAGCGAGCTGACTATTGACATTGACGAGTAACCGGAACCAAAGATGAATAATTCACCATTTAAGACCATGTCCAAAGCTTGCGGAATCATTTCCGCTTTACTGCCATGATTGTTCAACAAAGTAGGAACAATTTTGGCATTTGGATGGATGAGCGAGCTGTTTTGGTTAAGTTGATCAATGCGCACGAAAACACCTTCAATTTCGTCGGATAAATCATTCACGCCATTGAGATAGAACATGAGAATCCCCACTTTAATTTGTATGGTTCCATTGGGGGAAAGGCATTTACATATCCCTAATAGGACAGTAAGCAGGTAGATCAATTTCATTTTAGAAGTTAAGTGATGTCACCTTGGAATCGCGTAAGGTTACAATTTTTCGTATAATATGATGCTCAGAACTCTAATGAACTAAAGCATCTGCAATTTTCGAATTGGAATATCAAACGATGCGGTTATGCTAATAAAATGCCCGTTGTGCAACAGCTCAATGGCGTTTTACGACATCAGAACAAATCGCAATCGATAGTTATTGAAGATTCAAGTTATTGATAATGAAACTAATCAAAAGCTACTTCTAACCCGGAAACTTGCGATAATAACAAACTTTTTTCCAGAAAAATGCTGTAGGCAACTTATTACCTCTCGTAGTGAATTCCGGGCAATTTTATTCTGCTGGAGGTAATTTATTACAACCTGCAGTACCAAATTTTAAATGAAAGTTGATTTGCTGTCAGTGATGTCATACAGATAACGAGGAAACGCGTGGTTGTGTGTCCAAGAAGTAACTTGTGAAATCTCCAATGCCACTGCTTCTCCCCAAATATGGAAATAAACTTGGACAAAATCTTTGCCAATGCGATTAAAGCTAATCACATAAGGCACTGTTGGTGGTTGCCATAAGGAGCAGCGATCTTCACGCAAAGACGACGTAATTTACTTTATTCTTTAGTTGAAATATGAAATTTCCTTGTAGAGTATTAAGACTACTACGGCTGAGTTTTCTCTTTCGGTCCATTGGCCAACAAAGACGTTGTAATGTGTGCGAATGCCCAAGAATGAAAGTAAGCGTCCCAACTCCTCGTTTCTTCATCATTGGAAAATGTGAGGTCTACAATTTCATCATCTATAAAGAATCTTCTGCTGACTTTTGATAAAGCTTCCACTTTGAACACTTTGATGGTTGCCATTCTCCAAAATTCTCCCTTTCCTCTTTTTGTTGCAGTTTCGTCTTCAAGTGTGAGCTTACTAAGCCTAGAGAATGTAACAAAATCTGGTGCTTCGGCATGAATAATTCTGCTTTTTGCTTCTGAAAATAATCCGGGTTTGCGCATCAATACCGTGCAATTACTTTTATCATTCGGCGCTTCGTCTTCTTTCCTATCAGCCGTTCGTCTTCCAACAGATAGCGCAGTAAGCGATTTGGCAAAACTCTTTCCCGTTCCTGCATGTTCCTTGACACAGAAGAGGATTTTCATGAAAAATGAAGAAATCAAATTGAATAGAAGCAAGTAAAAGACTGCAATCATTTTAACTGCAGCTTTTAGCCGGAAGCTCAGACCCTGAGATAAAAGTATGGAAATGGCAAATAGCGTGACCTATATTTAGCAAATTAGTTACAATGGCGGCATTGTAGATTGCCATAGTAATCATTTTCGTTTCAATATACTTGGAAGGGACATTTCTTGTCTTGAACGCCATGACAATATTAAGAACCAAGATCAACCCACAATAGACAGAAATAGCAGTTACAATATCTGTTTGGAAATAAATAGAGGACGAAGAGCATGTCCAAGCATAAGATCCTTTAACAACAGCCATAGCCGCTGGTTTGGGAAAGTCAATGATATTCCAAGTCGCAAGAATAATGGCTGTCGGTATACCAAAGGCTGCACCAGCTGCAATAGTCACATATGTATTAGGCACGTAGTTGGAGGGCTGAGTAAAAATCATGTACAGTCTATAGTTCTTTACAAACATGAGCCCATAGTACACAGAAAATGTAATTGGCAATATTACAGAGTCCAACGTGCACGAAAATGTAGTTGGTTTGTTCAGCATGGTCAAAAGATCTATCCAAGATACTAAAATGCATATCTGCATGGCTGATCCTACAAAGATATCCGATGCCCGTATCACTGGTCGATTCCTGTATATAAAAGTTGCAATTAAAGTTACAATGCTCAATAAAACGCCAATTGCAAATAGAATAATTGCGAGGATTCCAAAGAGGTCATTGCTTGTTCTTAAATAATCGGCGACTGTCGTAGGATCCAATGCATCAGCTGGTTTTGAAGTTGCCCCGCCAGGAT
>JADIIU010000053.1:0-89832 GCA_027603945.1 Terramyces sp. JEL0728 | reverse complement strand
GCTGGTTTGTGGCGGGAGTCCACTTCCAACTGTCCACTTTTTTCATGCCTCCCATTTACAACTATGTTAGGAAAAATTACGAGTCTTATCCTTGAGAAACATGTAGACCATGGAGAATCTTGGAAGTTTCGAAAGACTTGTCAAGAGCAAGAGGCTTTCTTCTTTTTGGCAATGCTGTTGAATAATCTCCAATATATTTACGAGCAATGGTTGGTCAAAAGATGTCTTGAAGAGGGATAAATCGCAGCTGAGGGTCTATGTTAATAGAAAAGCACTTTTAAATATAGATATTGCGATTCGCGATCCAGATTCTTCCAATTCTGCTCAAATTCAAACAGGGTTTTTGGCTTTTCCAATTTGGTAGCATCAACCTTGATTTCCGGCTGGGCCATAGAATTCTTTTCCTGCTTAACTTTACTCATTTCTGGTAACTTTTTTGAAACCTCCTTGGGTTCTACTTTTTCCTCTGCAATTTCAACTTTTTTCACTCTTTCAGCCGGTTTAACTTGTGGTTCTTCAGCTGGTACAATTGTTTCAATAAAAGACTCTGTTGGGTTTGCTTCCACTATTTCTACTTTGGGTAGCAAAACAGGTTCATTAACAGCCACCCCGTTCCTGTCATTTTCTGCTGCTCTAGCAATTGGTTTGTTAATTTCTTCAATCTCAATCCTCTTTCTCGTAGTCTTTCCGTTAAAAATACTGATGATATTTTCCAATTCTTGCAGATCTTTTTTGATTGTGGAATTGGTAGGCTCCAGGATCAAGCAATCTTCAAAATCCCTCTTTGCTTCCAAATATTTCTTTCTATTCTTTCTCGCTAGTCCTCTGCGATGGAGTGCTTTGATATTTTTGACATCTATTTCAAGCACCTTATCGCAGTCCTGTTCTGCATTCTGGTAATCCTGAATTTTCAAATAGCAGAGTGCCCTGTTGACTAGAGGAATAATGTCCATGTTCAACTCTATTGATTTTGTGTAGCAAATGATTGCCTTTTGGAACTTTTGTTTTTTAAAGTATAAATTTCCCTTCTCCTTTTCCACCAAGGCATCTTCGTTATTCTTGATAACCTTTTCTTTGATTTTTACTTGTTCCTATTATTAATCTGTTCAGGTTTCGCAGCGAGCGCCGCTAGGATAGATCTGAGCACTTACTTTGCTTGTTTCGTAATCCACATTTTCCAGCTCCTTGTCTACATTAAAGGAATCCCATTTCCTATAGTCCAAGGAAGAAATCCTGTCATTTTTGACTGTGGTATTGGCAACTGTAGTTCGTATTGGAACATGATAAACTTTCTCTCCCACAGCCTTTTTATCTTTGACTTTAACTTCGTCTTCCCATTTGAGCAAATCCTTGATTGCCGATTGTTGTTCTTCAGCGTTACGTTTAATTTGCAATGCTGTCTCCATTTTTTCAAATCAAATGGAAAAATTTAGAGTGAGCGAAATCCCAAAAACATTGCTGGATAACATTGAATATAAACAGAAAGTCGTTGAGGAGGAAGAGGAAATCAAGGTAGAAGAAGGAGGAATTCCATGTACAACATGTTTAATTTCCACCACCAAATCACATTACAAAAGCGATTTGCACTTGTATAATTTAAAGCGGAAAATAAAGCAGCTGAAGCCGTTGACACATGACGAATTCGATGACAAGTCTGATATCAGTTCAATTGATGAAGAGTCCTCTGATGGTAGTTTGAATTCTAATTCTAGGTACCGAATATTGCTAACCTAGGTACCAAGCCAATTAACCACTAGGTATATACAGTCTAATAATAGATGAACCAGAGCCAGCAAAACAAGGGAGCCCGTTTGCCGATTTCAAAATCAAAGACCAAAACAAAAATCTCTTAGTTTACAAACAAGTGCTATCCAAAGACCCAGCGGAATGGAAGGCGAGTTTAATGGAGTTGCAGCAAAAGAATACTTTTACTCTACTGATGATGGCTTCGGGTCACTTTAGTGCAATGATAATTGATTCAGATAAGCAACAGCTAGCCCACAAGACATTCCATAGATACACTACAAGAAGAAAACAAGGAGGAGCGCAGTCAGGAAATGATAGTTCTAAAGGAAAGGCAAATTCTGCTGGAGCGCAAATTAGAAGATATAACGAGCAAGTTCTCAGGGAAGAGATTCAACAGCTCCTTAAAGACTGGAAAGAAATGATTAATCGATCTAAATACGTGTTTGTCAAATACCCAGCTCAAAGTAGGAGTGTTATTTTGTTTGATGAGAACATCATCGACCCTGCAAAAGTACGATCTTTCCCATTTATCACTAATCGGCCAACATTACAGGAATTACTAAAAGCGTTTGATTTGTTATTCACTGCGAATTATGTTGAAATCAAAGAACAACAAATCAAGACTAAAAAGGAAAAAGAGCTTGTGGAAAAAGTGCAAACCCATTTACAAATTCTAGAACAAGACAAGATTAAGATTCCAGAATTATTGGAGAATCGGCTGGAAGCGGTCAAGAAAGGAAGATTGGAATATTTGATTTCAATTTTAGACAGGCAATCAATTACCACCACCTTTCCTGTGCAGTTTGGTTACACCCTACTACATTATGCTTCGGAGCAGTCACAGCCATTAATAATCAAATATTTGCTAGAGAATGGTGCAGATCCGACCATAGCAAGATTGGGTAAACGGCCATATGACCTGTGTTCGTCAAAAGAAGCGCGAGATGTTTATAGAAGACACATGCACAATTTCCCTGATCAATGGGACTACAAACTAGCGAATGTACCAGGGCCGTTGACTGAAGAAATGGAAGAAAAACAGAGAGAAAAGGAACGAGAAAGGAGAAAGAAGGAAAGAGAATTGAAGAAAAAGAAAAAGGAAGAAGTTGAACCTAAAGTGGAAACAGTAGTTGAATCGAAACCAACAAAGAAAGTGACGTTGGTAAAACTCTCTGCGACAGAAAAACAGTCAATTGGCATGTCACCAGAACAAAGGCAGCGTTTGGATAGAGAGAAACGGTACTTTTTACTAATCCAGTGCTTTAGCTGCTGAGGCAAGAATGCGAGTCAATCAAAACCAATGCGGAACATGTGGAAAGAGTCTAGCTGGGTTGCAATCTTTTGACAAGAATATCTATAGATATTGCTCAATGGAGTGTTTAAAAGTACATTATGCTAATCTAGAAACAGGAAATATTGTTTTAATAAAATTATTCTGCCATTGTAATTTTTGAAGATGCCGCGAAATTATTCTGGCGCTACGATCAATACAGTTTGTAGAATCTCTACTCCCAAGTATTCCATAAATTCCTTGAGATTCATTATAAACATTTTGTTTGATAAAAATTTGTCAATTGGCTCAATCTTTTTGTTGAAGAGTATTTTGGCTTGTGTTAGCAGTTGGGGATTGATTTGGGGTTTTGAAAATCCGTTAATGGACTTTGCGGTTAGATTCCCACCCTCCTGGTGCGTAAGTACTGTGTTTTTCATTTGATCCAATAACGGAATTGCTACATCTGCTCTCACCCAATCAAATGTAAGTGGACAAAGTAGCTGTGACGGCTTGTACTGTGCTTTATATCTCATTTTGGGACAGCTGTGGATATAATAACCTAAAATAAGCAATATTTACCCAAGTAATAGTGATGGATTGAAGGATTCTCCCGGTATAACTCCAGAGTTGTTGAGATTTCTTTAAAGGCCGAAAATGTTCCAAGAGATAGGCTTGAATAGTAAGGATCATATAGAAAATACACCGAAGACACACAGCAGGGTAGAATATCTATGACCCCAATCGCGATTAATGCCCCATCAACATAGTACTTTTGATGATACAATCCACACGCATAAACTTTATCTTTGAACTTGAAATAGGTAGATTTTTGGAATGGAGATTCAACCAGGAAATTAGAGTACTTTTCAGCAGTCAATTCCTCTAATTTATCCCCATGGATGGCCATTTGATACTTTATGTACAATTCGTGCGATTCTTTCGTATACTCTGCAGGTTCTAATTTTACCTGGTTAATCCGTCAGTACTTGAAATTTAATCTTGTTTCTGGGATTGTTTTCAATTGTTTCCACCAGACTTTCTATTCCCGATTTCCTACTCAATATTGGCTTTGATTGCTTCTGCTCTTGGACATTGGGATTTTCGAAAGATGGTGTTTGATCCAGAGCATCTACTATTGGTTGAACAGGCACATTAAGCTTTGGTTGAATAAAATCCGTGGATACATTCTTTGTATCTGGTTTCTCTGCCGATCTATCGCTTTGCTTCAAATTTCCAGTCAGCAAATACTTTTGAACTTTTTTCAGTACCTTGGACTGACTCTTGGTAGGTTCAAATTCTAGACAATTCAGTTTGATTGAATACTGTGGGCAGCATGTCGATCCAATATTTGGTTTGTAGACATAATTCCCTGACCGCCTCCTACCATTATATCACCTGTACCATCCCTTGTCAATCATCACCTGGTAATTTCCGGGAGATAAATTGAATCCTAGAACACCAAAGCTTTTTGAAGTTTCAGCTTCTGAATGGCAATATCCGCATTCATGAGAGGAATTGCCATGCAAGTACAGAATTGAAAACATCTGATAAAAAAGCAAAAAATTATATTAGACAATTGCGTTCTCTTCTCGCTCCTTGTTTTCCAAGAATACAGAATAAATATTGGCCAAGAAGGAATCAAATTCGTTTTTTATCGACTCTGGATCTTGGTCCAAATTGGTGTACACCACAGGGGACTTGCTGAGGACTTTGTTGCTTGGTTTTACCTTTGCTCTAGCTCCTGATTGGGCTTGTTTATGAGCGAATACCGTGTATTGGTTTGGTCTTGGTAATCCGATCGCTTCCTGCCTATTATTAACCCAGATTACCAAGGGTCCAGTTCCTTGTCGTGTCTCCCATCTGCCGAAACAACGAATACGGCTCCGTGAATCTTGTTTGAAAATGCTCTCCAGCAATCCACGAGACTATCATTAGCAATTTCTACTTGATTTCTCCTGAACAATCCCATAATTCGACTACATTAGGACTCGCTTACCAACTACATTTGCCTCTCTCCATTTTTGTCCTTTCTTTGGATCTGCAACCAACTTCTTTTCAATTTCCAGGATTCTGATATTATTTTTTGAGTACCTGACTCCTTGAGTTGGACGATACTCTGTCGACTCTAAACTTTCAGACATTTCCGCCAAATAGTTTGTGATTGCCGTCTTTCCTGTCTTTTGAGGGCCGACCATGAATACCACGAGTTTGTTTGCCATTCTAAAGTCAAAGGCGCGTCTATCACATCTCGCCTAAAAGATAAACCGCAATTGCAGATATATTAAATTCAAGCGAGTCTTTTAGTTGCAGCCTCAATTTTTACTTGTGCTTCAATATTGACAGAATGCATTGAAATATTCCACGCGAGCTTAGGCATCTCTAACCACTTTTGATATTAAAGAATAACCGTCAGCGAATGTATCATTGAGAGTGGGAAAGGTTAATGGGTGGAATTCAGGCAAAACTTCTGCAATATTTTGGAAATCAAGCTCTCTGCTATTATCAGCTGCTTCCAATTTAAAAGACACAGCTCCAATTTGTTTCTCGCTTCCAGATCAACAGGCATTTGAAAATGTCCAGACAAAGTTTGTTCAATCTGAATGAGGGCAAAAACTTTACAAATCATGTATTACAAGTTTAATATAGATGGCATGACAAATTACCGATATTTTCTGTTGATTTCGATCCAATTCGGAATAGATTTGCAACATGCGGTGGGGATCATAATGTAAGAATTTGGAGTCTGAAGGATGGAACTGTAGAATATTTATCCACATTATCAAGGCACTCTGCCGCTGTCAATTGTGTTCGATGGTCGCCAAATGGACAGTACATTGCGAGTGGTGGAGATGGTAGTTGTCAGTTAAGCTAGATGGCTCAATTTTATTATGGGAACAGACTGACAAGAAACAGCAATCTATAGACGACGATGAATTTGACAATCTAGAGCACTGGAGAACCGCAATTATACTACGTGGGACAACATCCGATTTGTAAGATTTGATTAACAAGATATGACCTTGCTTGGTCTCCTAACGGGACGATGATTGCCTCTGCCGGAATTGATTCGTCTATTAGAGTATTTGATATCAAAGAACGTACTCTTGATTAATGGTAGAAAAATGCGTTCATGTTATGACAGAACACCAGCACTTTGTGCAAGGTGTAGCTTGGGATCCGCTATTCCAGTTCATTGCTTCGCAAAGTAGTGATAGGTGATTATTACCTAACAGCAAGAGCGCTGCACATTTACAAATATGAAGAGAAACAAAAGACGATCCCGAAACTGACAGCAAAGCACACCAAAGTCAATCTCGTAATTTTAATTGACGTAGGCAGAGAAACCCAGAATGTACATGGATGAAGATCTGAATTCTTTCTTTAGAAGATTGTCGTTTTCGCCTGATGGCCAGCTGCTGATTTCTACTGCCGGTGTTCATGGCCAGGATTTGACTTCGTATGTCTTTGTGAGACCTTTTACACAGTAATTGATTGTTGATTTAGCCCTGCAGCTCACCTATCTCAACACCAAAAAGCTGTCATTGCAGCGAAATTCAGCCCGGTAAAGTACAGGCTGCGAACAAAAGATTTGTCTTTTGCAAATACGGATTATAGATATATTTACGCACTCGCTACACATGATTCTGTCGTTGTTTATGACACGGAAGACATGGCACCAATTGCTTACTTTAGCAAATTCCACTACGCATCCTTAACTGATATCTCTTGGTCCCATGATGGACAAAATTTGATCATTTCGTCAATTGATGGGTTTTGTTCAATGATTGAATTTGCAGATGGTGAACTTGGAAAAGCTATTATCGAGGAAAAGGTATTTACTCCAGTCGAGCAGCCAGTTGAACCAATCCCAAAGATGGAAGCGCCAAAGCCAAATATTGCGGATGGGAAAAAGAGAATCACTCCCATTCTAATTCGCTGAATAAAAACTTTTTGAATTTCAACTTTTTTGATCTACCAAAAATTCAACAATGAAGTTGGTCAGGTACTAACGATTGCTAACTCTAGATTCTTGATGAAATGTTCTACAGAAACCGTCACTATTGAATTAAAAAATGGGACAGTAATTAGCGGTACTATTACTGGTGTGGATATGCAAATGAATACACATTTGAAAACTGTAAAGATGACGGTAAGGCACAGAGATCCAGTTGTGCTTGATTCATTGTCAATCAGAGGAAATAATATCCGCTACTTTATACTACCAGACACATTACCATTGGATACGCTTTTGATTGATGATGCTCCAAAGAGAAAGGCTAAGCAAACAGGGCCGGCAGAAAGTAAGAATGTCAGAGCTCCAGCTAGAGGAAACCAAAGAGGGATGAGAGGAAGAGGTGGTAGAGGAAGATTACCAAAGCACTTGGATTGATTTGAATAAACGCCATTAATTTGTGATATACGAGTGTTGTTTTCGATAGTCTGGTGTTTGGCTCTGAAAAATCTTGCTCAACGAATGGCAACAAAAGAACAAACAAAAGATGACCTCGCGATTACTAATGAAACCACTAAAAACGGCACTCCACACTCTGCACCATTCCTATCGCTATTGTACAGTACCGCTTCGAATTTATTGTCTCATGTAGTGGAGCTTGAACCGGAAAAGGAAGAGGAAAAGGAAGCAAGTCCAGACGCTAACCAGCCCATCGATATTCCAAATAAAAAGGGGGAAAACTTTCTTTCGTTCATATATGACTTGGCTGGGATTTCTTCCAGTCCAGTCGGTTCTCCAGTCGCATCTCCAATTGTCCATACGCCTCCTGAAGCTGGTAATTAATATTAATACAGTCCCAAATATCAAAGAACCAAAATCAAAAAAGCTGGTTTTATTTGATGACGCAGAGCTGGAAGAATTCGACTTTCCAGAAGCGCTACACGAAGATTATTCTCACCAAAATGTATATATACCAACCCACCAAGAAGTTATAGAATATGAGAAACCTAGTTTCAGCCTAGATATCTTGAAGAAGGTGCGTATTCGTTCATGTTAGCTCCATCATCACCTACCGCCGCTGTTGCAGGAAGCGTCAAATGTTACCCTGCTATATTCCCTGGAAAATCACGGGATTAGTATCCACACATTATATCACAACACTGCGGATAAAGGCCCCTGCTTACTAGTGATAAAAGATACGAATGACCAGCTATTTGGGGCATTTTCTTCTGAGGAGTTGCACATACAACCTGGATACTACGGGAATGGCACCACGTAAGCGATATTAATGTAGTTTTCTGTGGAAAATGGATGGAGACGGGATATCTGTGTATCGCGCAACAGGAAAGAACGACTACTACGTGCTATCTGAAGCGCATTGCATTGCCTTTGGTGGAGGGTAAATTATTACTAACGCAGGCACGGAAAATTTGGTCTTTGGATAGATGATGAACTAAACAACGGACATTCAGAACGCTGTGAAACATTCGGCAACGAGACACTGTCCAGTGCTACCGAATACACGATCGCTACTTTTGAAATATGGGGCTTTATTATTTAATATGATTTTTCAATTTGAATTTTCATCTCTACTTATTTTTTCCTATATCTTTTAAATCTCTGGAAAATGTTGAAATTGTATGCTGGAGAACGAGCAATCGGGATTGACGCTGTTATTAAAGCCAGCAAGTTATGTCAGGCTGTATTTAACAAATTGGTAAAATCCCAAACACTAGTAAAGGAAGATGCTTCGCCAGTCACTGTTGCAGATTTTGGAGCACAAGCAGTTGTAAATTCAATTCTGCACGAAGCATTCCCACACGATCCAATAGTAGGAGAAGAGGATTCTAAAGACCTAAGGGAAAACCAGACTTTATGCGACAAAGTGGTTGAATTGACAAATTCAGTTGTGGACAAACCATTATCGACCAAACAAATTTTGGATGCGATCGACCTTGGAAATTACAAGGGAGGTCCTCAAGGTAGATTCTGGACACTGGATCCGATTGATGGAACCAAAGGATTCTTGCGAGGAGAGCAATTTGCAGTCTGCCTATCGCTGATTGTTAATGGGGAAGTTAAAGTAGCAATTCAAGGATGTCCAAACTTACCAAGGAATATCAATGATCCTGCTTCAAACAGAGGCTCGTTGATGGTAGCAGTTAAACATCAAGGTGTATTTGAAGTACTTTAAATATTGATTTAGCGCTCATTTGAAGATAGAACAGAAACTAGAGTCAAAGTAGTGGACGCTACATCACCAAGCGAAACCAGTTTCTGTGAATCGGTCGAAGCAGCACATTCTAACCAGTCAGATACTGTTAAAATCGCAGATATTCTCAATATCAAGAATAAACCAATCAGAATGGACTCTCAATGCAAGTATGCTGTTATTGCAAGGGGGGATGCAGGAATTTATCTCAGGATACCAACAAGAGCAGACTATCAGGAAAAGATTTGGGATCGTAACTACTTTTAAACATAGATGCTGGTGGTACTTTGATGGTTAGCGAAGGCGGCGGTAAAGTTACAGATATTGATGGTAAGGAATTGGATTTCTCTCAAGGAAGAACTCTAAAAAACAACAGAGGCATAATTGCGACCAATGGGAAAATCCATGATCAAGTTTTGGAAGCTGTCAAGAAAGTATTGAATAAATAGCTTTTTATTGCTTTTGAAATAACTTTGCGATTTGTTTTTCCTTGTCAGTCTTTTTCAGCTGCAGTAGGGTTTCAATGTTCCTTTGAAGGTAATTTTGTTCCTCTATTATTGGTTTCTCCTTTATTGGTTCCTTCTTTTTCAGACTCTTTTTCTGAACGGATTTAAACGCTCCTCTCTTGAATACTTTTTTCTCTTTGGTTTCTACTGGCTTTTCTGCCAAGGATTTTTGAATTAACCTCAGCGACATAGATATTTTGGTTGGAAAAAAAGAAAAACCAGAAAAGCAACATTTTATTATCTCACACATTCTACATGACTGCAAACAGAAATAATCTCCATCCATGGACAGATTGTCAAATGTCGCTTTATTAAATCTCATCTGCTACGACTTAGCAGATAATTTGTCACCTGTCATAAGCAAGAATTACCTTTTCCTTTATAGTTTTTTTGCTGATTGCTTCATACATGTTGGTTTTTGCATCCAATCTTCATCAGCAACAAATTACCGCAGAACTGCGACTTCCTTTAGCGAATCATAAAATTTACTGAAATCCTCCAGCGTATATTGGATCTGTGCATCCTTGGGGTGCAGCCGCTTAACATCACTCTCAAAGAGATCAATCACAGCTGCATTAAAAACAGTTACTTTTGATTGCTCCCTCCTCCTTTTCATACTCTTCCCAGTGTTTTGAGCTTGCGTCGCTGTGTATTTGAAGTATTAATATTGTATGCTCTTGTAAATATTCCAACTACCATTTTATTAGATCTCAAAACCAAAAAATAAAAGTGAATCACTTTGGAAAACAGTTGCTCGTTCAAATCCCATCGACATCAGGGAGTGAGAAGCCTCTCTACAGGAGGATGGGATCGCAACTACGCAATTCCACTGCAACTCTTCTGCAAGGTTCAGAAGCATTGCAATACTAAGATTAATTCAATATTACTAATCTCGTAAAGGGATCTCGTCATGGAGATCTACAAACTGAATTACAATAGTAGAATTAAAAACAAATATAGGAACAAGTCTTGAAGCAATGTAGATGTGCCCCAAACTGGATTCGTTTGGAGATATCTTTGAATAATCCAACGATACAGACGACAGAAAAGATTGCGCTGTATCATAGCCAAAGGTGGGAACAAAGCCTTCACCTCTGCGACCCCATATGGAGTCGCTAGAGGTGCTACCCCAACCATCCTCTTTTATTACCCGTCTACGTCAGTAAATATTACCGTGAAATAAAACATGCGGGTTAATGGTCGTGAGTAGATTGAACAAACTGCTATTGGTTCAGGATAATCATTAGATTCCAGGTCTGTAGGAATCAAGGCGGGCATGTGTTATAATAGTTTAGTAGGGTGTGTTTTAAGATTGCACACAGGGCTATTGAATGAGTTTGACAGCTTTGATATTATAAAAAGAATTCCAAAAGCACTGTTGGTGAAACCAAAGATTTCTTTTCAACTTTTCGGAGAGCAAAACGTTGTGGCATAGAAATGTGGCTGCCACCAGACAAGCAAAGACAGATTACAGGCAAGTTATTCCTTATAAACGTGTAATTTGCTAGACTTATGCTGTTTATAAAGGTTGAGATTAATGGATTTTAGTGGCAAAATTGAGAATGGATTTTCGCGTAATGCTGGCAAACACAAACAACCCGCTGAATCTCTGGCATGAAAATCTGATTCGAAATGCTAACGTATTACCGCTTGCGACTATTAATCACGGCGAATACAAAGCGGGTTTCAAGAAATCAAAAGCACCAGACAATTCCTGTATCCAAACATACCAGATTGTATTTGATTCTATCCTAGGGATCCCAGTGCCCCAAAAGATATTGCACAGAGCATCCAGGTCAAACGCTTCAATCGGATGTCTCCTGTCAATCTCTCTCTTTGATATTGAATCTGGGACTTTCTTTGGAAAGACTTGGAAGTCCAGCAAAATCATACCTCTGATCAGAAAAATCAAAGGAAAGGACACTGCAAATGCAGAAGGAATTGATAATCAACGAGCAATGCTAATAGGAAACAAACTGAACCTTGAACTACGCGACCAGGTAACTTATGTTAATCAAGTGTGTGTATTTTCATAGTCATATCACGAGTAGACATATAGTCGCTGTGTTTGAAACAAGTTTTAGAGTTGAAGGATTTGCGGAATCTGAAGATTTATCTGGGGGCTGGACGATCCTGTATCTGTTTGACCATAAGAGAGGAGGATTAAATCTGACCCGTGAAAATAATACGGAAGAAGCAGTTGGAAACGAGTATAAAACGTAAGTAGATATTCATTCTAGTGCTCCATTATTCGTTGGAACACCAAGAATACTTTCGTTTATCTCACATACTTTGTTTGATTCAATTTCTGGATATTCAGCAATGACGATTTGTCCTGGAACTTCGTTGAAATACTATTTGATTGAAAGACCAGATATTCGTCAGAAATATAGACTGTGGAAAGAAAATACGTTTCTTCCATCGAGTGGCTCGATTCCTGGTATCAAGAAAAGCACAGTGAAAGGTATCATCCTTGATGGACAGACAAAACTATACTTGTCAAATGTAATTTTAATTTGACGTAGATTCAATTGAACTTTGCGCATGGGGTTAAATCATTTGAAGACAGTCTCCTCTCAAATTTCAGAGATATATACTATGATGCACACCCAAATGACATGGTCTTTGATTCTGATGGAAATTTAAAAAATCCAATAGTGAATGAAAGGAGATTGTATATTGGTTATCACAATTCATATGAATTTATATCCACGCCTTTGATTGTAACATTGACTCTCACAGTAAATAGCTTTAACTTTAGGATTCAGAATCAGAACAGGCTGACTTGAAGTTTGAAGGAAAACTAAACATTGATTCGTTTAACAATGAAGATATTCCGTTAGTAATGGTTTTGGAATACAAATTATCGCTAGAAGTGAATAAACCTCCAGAAGAGAAAGGGTCATTTGCAAAACTAATGGAAAAATTTAACTCAACTAAACAAGATCCATCTTTGGAAGAAGCCAATGAAATTGACCAATTTGTCATGCTGGGGTACTCTATATTACAAGGGACAAGCAAACGAGAAACAAATTTTATTCAAGATAACGGATTTTGTCTTACATTTAATGCAGGCACCAAGCTCAACCCAATGTCTACCTTTGCCTACCGAAATAATATGCAGAACAATGAGGGCTCGAGATTCATCAATATCACTTTTAATTTGGACGAAACCATTGAAACCCCGCCTATTGCTAATCAACCAGTCCAGGAATTGCCAAAATTGCCAACTTCAGATGTCGAGCAACCTGAATTTCAAGTTGAAACAGAAAATAGACCTATTAATTTAAAAAACCAACCTCCTCCTGTAAATAAAGAAGAGGAAGAACAAGAGGAATTGCTGGATCTGGAATCAAACAGATCACGAACTAATAGTATTATTCTCTATCCACCTCCTGCCCCAAAGAAAATTCTAGGGTCGAGAAAATCAAAATCGCGGCTTTTGGAAGCTGGATTTGAAATGTTTATGGATAACTTTGGAGACAAACCAAAGGCAGTAGACACCACTACTGCTCAACCTTCTCAGCTCTGGCTAGACTTGGACACCTATCCCAGCGAAGATATTAAAATTCAATTGATGGGAATATCGTTTACTGACTTGTACAAGAGGAAGCACTCTGGAACTACCCCAGACTCTGTGACTTTTAGCTTCCAGTTTTTCACATTCCCATGTTTTCGTTCAGAGAAAATGAAAATATACAATGGCAGCTTGCCTCCTGAATTTCAAAAAACTGCCCGTCATCAAAGAAGTTCCTCGACACCATTCCACTTTAGAGAACGGACTAGTAATTCGGTTGATTCGTTCAGCACAACAAACAATGCCGGAATTGTAGACGATGAGGCGCTGGGTATCTTATATGGCATTGGCTTGGATGGCCGACCAAAATGTAAGAATAGTTTAAAGCTAGACGATGAAAGACCAGGAGTTACTGTTAACTTTAATGTGCAAAGAGATAAAGAAAATAGCGAAAACTTGCGATATGGAAAATCAAGCATTTTGTACTACTTGTGGAGCAAACATCTTTTCATTGACATGTGGGATGGTGAATCAAAGTTCTATCTTGGCCAAGCAAATGTCAAATTAAAACATATATTACGCAATGGCTCAAATGGAGTTGTATGCGATTATGAAATTGAAATTAGCCAAGTGGAAGAGGTAAATTGGATTTTATTGGGCAGACAACAAAAGTAAAGGAGGATGTTGCCGTTCTCTATTTAAGAATATACAATTTGGCAAACAATGAAATCATTAAAAAGGAGAATTATCACTCTGACAGTTCAAATGCCAATTCATTCACGCCGAAACTAGTAATTAGTTCTGATGCTAGTTTGTAAATATAGATCTAGAAACAAGAAAAATGGTCCTGCAAACAACTCAAACGTATAACACAGAAGAAAAGTTAGAAGAGCAAAAAGATGAGAATTCTCTGAAAATTCAGAAAATACTAAGCTTGTCCCGCACAAATGAACCGCATGAAGGTACAAATGTAAATGGATCAAAAAATCACTCGAAATTCTCAAAGGACAGCTTAAATATCATTCAAAGCATGCGGGAAATGAAAAAAGGAAAATATGTTCAAAATGTCCTTCGCAAGCATTTGACAACCACTCGTCATCTGGATGTGTCCCTGGGACAAGGATATTATATCGAATATGAAGTAGAAAATCCGTATGAGAGTGAACAAAATTTGGAAATATACTGGGAGAGTTCAGATTTGCGGTAATCTTTGCTGATTCAGAATATTAAGTGACACGGATGAAATATTATATTTCCGGAAAGCCAGAAACTCAATCGTTGAGGAAAGTGCCATTACGCCAAAGTTTTACGAAAATCAATTTCAAATCTATCTAAAACCTCGGGAAAAATCTTTTATTCCATTCTATTACCAAACATTTGAAGAGCCGGCGTCTTATCTACACAGTGATATCGCCGACAAACAAACTCCAAAATATCTGTTGGTATCAATAAGAAATTCAAAGAGCAAGGATTTGCAATACCTGGAATTGATATTAACCTTCAAAAATTACTACATTGATAAATCTTTCCAAACATATTATGACGAAAACCAAATATTGCAAAGAAGTATTGTTGAAGAGGAGCCGCAAGTTTGCCAGATAGTACGGGATACGCTCGTACATACCAAAGGAGACTACTACATGAAATGTAGTAATCCAAACGTAAATTGCTCAACCACGCTACTTGCTTCACCAGGAAATGGATCTTTTCTGGAAATTATGTTTAAATTTAAAACAGGGGCTGCAATTGACGTCCAAAACATGTTTTTCGTGCTTTATCAAGACAAATATTGCTCAAACGTAATTGCCATTTGGAAGGTGTGTATTCACACAGTCAAAAGGATAGATGTCAATTGTATATATGGCCAAACAAACAAGCTGGATTTGGTTATTCGAGGTGGCCCATCCACCAAGAACGTCATTTGCTATCCAAGTGATCCTAGCCGATTCATGGTCGGTATCTCCGGAACAGTCCAGTTGCAGGCAAATGTTTTAAGTGAAATACCACTTTTGTTGCCTCCATATTCTGCGCCAGAAAACAAATGTCTAATCAATATAGTGGGTAATATGAATATAACCTAGAATGCGAAGCAAGTATTTTGCTCTACAGCTGGCTGGTCGTATGCCATTACTCCCTCCCCCCTATTACTAAATCTTTTGATATACAAATTGAAAAAGGAAAGTTGTCCAACAAGGTAACGAAATACTCTAACAAATAGAGAGTATCGTACACCAATCCATTCTTACACAAAAAGACCTTTATGATGCGAACCGACAAGCCGAATCTCGTTCAATTCAAAAACCAGAGAATAGAATTGGCAGGTGGTGAAACTCAATATATTGGCTTGAGATTCCTGCCATCCGACATACTACAGAGCGCAGATATACTAATCTTCATGAACAACGAATTTGACGAGATTGAGGAGTGTCTACAGATAAACGTACGTTACACATCACGAAAAGAAAAATAAAGTTTAAAAGTCCCTTTTAATCAACAGATATTCGTATGTCTAAAGTATTTGAGATACTGTTGGATTTTCTTATCTTAGTTCGATTTTCATCTTACCCTTACGTAACGCAACACTTTTGCTCATGTCGATCGAGAATATTAGTTTTGGAAAGGACTTGTGGGTATAAAATATTTAATTTAGGATCAAGTGAAGCAGCTGGAGAAATATTGTGAATACGGCGCTGAACAGCTTTTTTCGACAAACGAGTTTTTGAAAGTAATATCGAACGCAGAATTGGAATATGGGAAAGCATTATTAAGAGCTGTAAAACCATACAAGGATGATATCAACAAATTGAAAGATAAGGTGGATAAATATCCGTTTTACAAGGCAGTATCAGAGAGGTTAGGTGTCAATTAATAAGTAGCACTTCTATCAAATCATGGGAAAAAATGCTTGACTCATATGAATCGTTAGGATCGCTTCATGTTGAGACTGCTGAAATATTTTTGAACGAAAGAAAACTGATGAAAACGACTTCTAAAGATATCGAAGTAGTATTCAAAGAGGGATTTGTCAATTAATTCTAGAAATTCGAGTTGATAAAGAAAGGAGCTGCTCAATTGAATGAAATGATTGCTGGAATGGAAAAAAATTACACAGCTTATAAAAAAGAACTGAAGGATTTGGATAGCTGCACAATACAATATAAGAAAAGTCTGAAAGATTTAAAAATGACCAAGAAGGATATGGATAAAATCAAGATGGATTACGACAAGCAAATACTGGCATCTCAAGAAGCAGTTAAAATGTATCGTGAATCTGTAATCGAGTTGAACAAATTTAAGAATGAATACTATTATGAATTGTTACCGCAGTATTTATCGGTAAAACTGATTTAAACTTTAGCAAATACAAAAGTGTGATAATGATTCAAGAATTAGCTTTGTACAGCAAGTTTTTCTCAGACTGTATGCTACCTCATCAGCATTATTGCCGAAGGAACAGAGAATATTAGAGGAAGCAATCGGTATTAATGATACGGTGCGTGTTTCTTCGGACCATGAAGCTCTTATCCAATCATTGAAAACTGGGCTTGATCCTCCGCTTGATTTTAATATTGCAGATACTTCTGAGGTCCATTCAAAGAAAGTTGCACTTCGCAGCTCGAGCAGAGATGAACTACGCTTGGATTATGATTCAGAAACTGAAATAGCCAAGCTACCTGATAAGCAAGGTTTCACGAATACTGATTTCAGGGAAAAAGAAGGCTATGGAAAAAATTAAAGTTCTGGATAAAGAGATTATTGAGGTGGAAAAGCAAAGACAAGGAGTCGATATATTGAAGACTGCGTACAAAGACTCGGTAAAGTGTACACTAATTCCAGGAAAACCCGTTAAAAATCCTTGAATGCACAAGTGAGCAGTTAAATGATGTGGAAGTAAAGCTCAATCAATTGCTAGCTCAAAAACATAAACTACATTGCTATATTGCCAACATAGACGGAAAACCGCTACCTGAAGCTCCAGCGTTTATTGGAAGTCCGAAACAGGTGATTGAGCAATCCCCCAGTTCAAGTTCCTCTACCCCAGCCGCAGCAGTGCAATCACACGAATCAATACGAACTTCTGCTGCTGTTGTCCAATCTCATAATTCAATTCCAGCGCCAGAAGGTTCTGATAGTAGCGTAAAGAAGTTAAAAGTGTTGTATGATTTTGCAGCAGATAGCAACTCACCAGAGGAAATGAGTGTAAATTCCGGAGATCAGCTCACTTTGATTAAAGAAAATGGAGATGGGTAATTATCATCTAAAATTAGGTGGACTCATTGCAAGAAAAGTGATGGTAAGGAAGGGTTTGTCCCAAAGTCGTATCTGAGCTTTGAATGAAATTAATTAACTTTTGAAAGTATATTTTATCAAGCAACTCCACTAGAGGTGGTGGGGGAAAATTTAATTAAGCTAGTTACGAAGATTTTGAATGGAGGACCAGTTCATATTTGTAATAGAAGAAAAATGCTGTTCCTCGATATTTGCCAAATTATCTGCCTCGTTTTCATTAATTAGGTGAGTGATATACTCTGGAATCCACAGCTTTGTCAACTTCAAAGACTTTGAAGGGGACCTGTAATCTTCAGATTTGGCTTGAATAGCTGCCAAATCTTTAGAGGGCAGTAAAGGTGTTGTTGGAGATTTTAATTTTAAGACAGTCACGTCCTTATCTCCTACATCAATTACTTGCGAGTCGGGATCCTCTATTCGAATTTGAGGTACAAGGTGGATCATATCTGCATCTATTTGATTCTCATTTTGATCATTCTCTTTTGGTAATTTTGACAATAACTCCAGAGGAATTAGATTTTGCCTCCCAAAGCTTTTTTCGCAAATATAGTGAAAGTAGATTGTTATTGGAATCAATATCCCAACCAATATTGAAGGATATGCCGCACCTTTTGCTGACAAAATTCCAGCACTGAGAAACTGAAATAGAACTATTCCTGCAACAGATCTGTCAAATGCCATTTTCCAATATTGCCCTTGACCTGCGATTGGCTTAATGTAAACATACATCAACTGGTTTTTGTATACGATCAATGCAAAGCCGAAATAAACAACACCTGGAAGAACTACTAGGGGGGAAATTACCGAGTATGAAATCACTATGATGAAAATTAAAATTTGGAAAGGATATATCCAGCCTGGCATTAGGGTAAAACTACCGTAATTAAGATAACTATTGATATTTGATAGTTCAAGGAATTCTCGAGGTGTGGTGATGAAAATGCGCATGAATAGGAAGTATAATGCCGGCACTGGCCGCAATAATTCAACGCAGAAAACCGAGAGGTTTAATATCAGCTTGAATTAAATCGGTTTTACATAATTAATGAAGAATGCCGACCCAGAAGGAAATGAGTTTGCAACATTTTCCACCCAGCTTAAGGGATGGAGATACAATTCGGAAGACGTTACCCAGGCTGTTGATATGATGGTATACACAAAATGTACATTGAATAAAAGAAAATAGAAATATTGGGACAATGTAGCCTCCTGAATTTCTGTTAAAGAATCCCAACATCCCAAATAGGATAAGTCTAGATTAGTTTAAATTACAATCAAGGACATAGGGCATGATGCCTGTACTTATCAATATCAATATTGGTGAGATACAGCTGGTTATGAACAATGCGCTATCAGGATACTTTTCCATGTAACTTTGCCAAGCTGGAATCCTCATTAATTCAACAGGTATTGTGGAAATATAGTATGTTGGAATAACCCACAAGATGCAAATACACCACACCAACAGTAGAACAGCATTCCTTTTAATGAGTCTATCAAAAAGAGTTCGTGATAAACTATCCCAAATTACGTCGTTCGGAACAGGTGCCTGGTCAACTTGCATTGTAGTTGTGTCCAAAGCAGAGTGCAGTGAGAGCTGCCGCGCTATGATAGCGTTCCGTCTGTCTTCGAATGTAACAAAAGCTGAAACCGAGTACTTTTCCAAATCCTTATAAATCCTGTTTAATGTTTCTGATAAATGGGAGGAGCTACTTCTTTCAACACGTTGATTTATGAGAAAAGTTTGATTTCGAAGGTTATCGATAGCATTTTCAAGCAAGTTAATTTTGTAAGTAAGAGAATTAATCACATCATATCGCTTTATAGTTCCATTCGCGGCTTGGAAAAACAGTGGGCGACAATTGAAGGAAACTTTCGATGCCTCCTCCCTTACTGATTCAGGCATTGGATTTTCATGAATTTCAATCAACTTTTGAGGAGACAGCTTTGTCCATTTCCCCTTATTTTGAACTGTTTTATAGATTTGAATTGCCCAATACATGTAAGCGGTTTCTAATTTCCTCAGATATTTGTTGTATTGATGTAGCTTTTGAAGAAGCCGATAATCCTGCGATGTGTTCATATTGATGTCTGTTACTTTTCCGATATCCAAATCTTCAAACCACTTCTTCAACGTTGCTTTACTGCACAATTCCGGACTTAAATTACTGATTAAAATTGTTCTTTGTTGGAGATTTTCCACAGCTCCGATTTCGTTCTTTGCCACTTGCCTGTTGTATGTTGCGTAGATTTGGTATTCCCCATAAAATAAATAGCAACATAATCCAGTAATGAGATAGCAGCATAGTACGTGAATCCACAGCAAACTGGAACCATCTGGAATCTTTGTGATTGATAGATTCGACAGCCCATTTGCCGAGACTTGCAGTATTGTTCCACCGCTTAAAACAATAGTTTCGTTTGTCCCGTTGTTAGCGGGCTGTAGTATGTTTATCGGTAGCAATACAACTATTACCAACATCCAAGTAAATAGTAATATCCAGAAACAAATGTATAAGTATCGCAAAAACATAATCGCATCTAACCCAATTTCATGTAGCAGCTTACTTTCCTGAGTCGAAAACACCGTCTTGATCCATTCAAATATTCCATATGGTACTGTTAAATTCGTGCCTGAAGTATATTGGATCCTAGTATAATAGATTTTCTGAAGACTCGACTTTCGTCGTACAATTTCAAATACAATCATCGACACCGTGCATACCACGACTAATATAAGGATCCATAGCAATACTCCTTGAAAAGAGTCGTCTGTAATTACAAGCGTGTTTTGTGAACTCATTTTTTTCAGTTAAAAATATACGCAAATGGAGGAAATCTTGGCCAGACATAAGAAGGAAGTAAATATCATAATAATTCAAGCTTAAATTATTACAAGGTGAAGTCATGCAATTGAAGAAATCCGTTGGAAAAGGATCGGCAAGCAAGAGCAAAAAGAAGGAAGTGGAAGAGCATATTGCCAAGATTGAACTGGAGTTGAAGGAAAGACATGCCGCTGAACTGAATCTTGCTCAAGAAAGTACAACGAATATAGACTCCAATGCAGAAATATTGAATCAGGTACAAGAAAATCTGGAAGAGCTGGAAATTCAACAGCCAACTGTCAAGAAAAGCAAAGCGAAAAGGAGAAAAGTGTTTGCCTATTAATTCAAGGAAAAAAGAGAAAACGAATTCGAAGCCATGCGTGCGGAAGCAGCAAAGGAAGCGGAACAAATGCCAGATAACAAGCAGCTGGAAACTCTGTCCATTGACAGCTACCTGCAACCGCTTGGTTTAAAGATTAAACAGGCATGTTGATTCTAAATTAGATAAAAGCAGATGGCCACTGTCTATTCTATGCCATAGCTGATCAACTTTACCTGCGCGATCCAGAAAATACATTGAATTTTCAGGATTTACGGAAATTGGCTACGGATTACATGCTGGATCATAAAGATGATTTCATGCCATTCCTCACAAACAAACATGGCGATATTCTTAATGACAGTACAATTGCTTTTATGTAGGCGAATTTGAAGACTATTGTGAAGAGATGTGCACCGGAGCAGTTTGGGGTGGACAAAGCGAACTTCAAGCACTGTGTCAATCCTTAAAGGTCCAGATTAATATTGTTCAGATGAATTCTGTCTTAGTGAAGCTGGGTGAAGAGTTTGACAGACTCCCCCCACTACTCTTGTCGTATCACAGACACTCTTTTGGACTGGGAGAACATTACAAGTAATTTTATTTAATATTAGTTCTGTGGTTCCAGTTTAGCGTAATGCACTAAAGAAATTCATTTGAAGGTTCCAAATTTTCTTCTTTACAAAACAATTTTTCTAAATAAATAGAGACTTACCAATCGAATCTTTAATTATGCTACTGGATTTGTGCTCCTGGAAATCTTGTGCTAGGGTCATATATTTGATTGCGTCCTGTTTTGAACCTAGCTTTGCAAAGACTCTTCCCAGCATGAATAGTACTTGACTATCGGGCTTTGTATTCGCTATTTCTTTTTCCAGTATCATTTTCACTGCATCGTATTCTCCCATTTCAAACAGTAGCTGCGCTTTGTGCCAAAGATAGACGCGGTGTTCTGGCGCCAATTCAAGTGCCTTTTCATAAAGTTTTAGTGCTTCATCGTTCCTGGTCTTGTCTTTCTGTATCGCTTGCCCCAATACATCCAACAAAATCGAATTTTCTGGGGTAATTTGAAGTGCCATGTTGAAAAAGTGTTCGGCGACAAGATATTTCTCCTGCTTTAATTCAATCAATCCAAGTCCATAGCTATCATTAAGCATTCTGTACATGGCATTGTAATGTCTGGAATTAGTCCGCATTGCGATTCTAAAACTATTGGAGGAAGCCTCCAGATCTTCATTCGCCAGATACTCGTGTCCCAACAGTGTGTGGGCATAGGTAAAATTCGGGTCCAATTGTATCGCTCTCTTGCAAGCTTCAATCGCCGAGTCATGCTCTGCCAATAATCTTCATTAATGCTAATTACGAAAAGTAGTTGCCAATAACGCACCATGTTTCCGGCGCTACTCTATCGATATCCTCTAGTTCCTTTCCCAAAATACATAGTCCGACCTTCTTTTTCAAGTGCCAAAGGCATGTTGCATATATGTCCATATCCTTTAATCTACAGGGGTCAGTTACTCTACCATTAAACCAAACTACCTAATGATTTGAAACAGTTCGTCAGCCTAAATTAGTGAAAAATACTTGATGATATTGTTGAAGCTCATAGTGACATTTTGCTTTCTAATTTAACAAATATTTACGACAGCCAATACAAATCCACTATTCAGATGCTCTTCGGGCAGTGAATGTAACACCTCTAGTGCATATCTACAGCGAAAGAGAGAGAGTGCATTGTACGCGGTAAGGATTTTTTGCAGGATTAATAACATATCATCCATTGAATAATTTTCCTTTTCCGATTTCGCAGAAGCTTCTGCAGTTTTCTTATTTAGTAAAAACTCACTTTGGCCGGATTTTTGTTGACTTGACCTCTTTTTCGAGATTCAACAGTGAATTTAGAGGATAAAGGCTCTCTACTATTTGGCTTGATTACTTTCCCATCATTTGATCTCTATGGTTAAAATCGTGTCCCTTTTTCGAGAAAGTTTCCTTGGACAGACCTGGCTTTCTACAATTAGCTAAATATACTCTCTCTTGGACATTATTTTCTGCAAGTTCAGTGTATCTGATATTTTCAACGGCGTCCCTAAATCGCTAAGTCCCAAATATGATGTAACATATGTTGGATTATACTTGAGTGACTCCTGAAACGCAGTTTTCGAGTCCTCAACTCTTCCGACTAGTCTGAAATGTTACACGAGATTTACCGACATATATTTCCAATTAATGAATAAATCGTTGCTAGATTTTGTGGTGACTCGTTTCCATTAAAGTCAACCCATCTCCTTAGCGCACACTCTCCATCCTGATACAATTTCAATTTTAAACAACAGTTTCCATAGAGTATAATGGATTGCGGGTGGTTTGTAGCTGAATCCAACGTTGAAATTGCTCTCTGGACATTTCCACCAAGATATAGTGCTTTTGAAAGTAGAAATTTAGCATCTGGACAATTTGGATCAAATGAGAGCAATCTTTCCGCCAAGAATTCTCCCAGATCAAAATCGAAACATTCGATCGCCATTGCTATTTGATTTTTCAAATACTGTTTTACATCTTCCATCCTGATTTTGGAAAAAGGAAAAACCGCTACTGGACAACAATGACGATTCATCAGGTTAGAGATTTGAATTCAATTTGTAGCAAAAAATCAACATTTTATTTATTTTGTTCATATGCTGGATCTGCTGGATCATGACACTTGAAAATATTTGCTTTGTGGGGATGTTGTTCTTCGGGGAAGATTAGTAGTCGGTTCATCAATACTTTGCGAAGGTTATTTTTGGGTAGCATCCCCCACACTGCTTTTCTAATTGGACCTGTAGGATGTTTATCGACGAACTTGTCATATTTTACGGTTTTCAATCCACCAGGATATCCAGAATGCCATTTATATTCCTTTTGCGTTTCCTTATTTCCTGTCATTGCGACATATCTTGCATTCTTTACTACGACATAGTCACCAAAATCAACTGCAGGGTTGTAATTTGGTTTGTATTTTCCTCTCAGTGCGATTGAGATTCTCTGAGCCAATTTCCCTAATACTTTATCCTTTGCGTCCACCTCATGCCATATTTTTGCATGCGTCAAACCGTGCTGCGTTAGTGAAAGTCTTACTCTCAGCATTAAATAAATTTGAAAATTTTTTTGTTGGATCTGAATCAAAGAATGCGGCTGCCAGCAATTGTAAAATTAAGTTTATTTTATCATATCTCCAGAGGATACTATTGAGGAATATTTTACAGGTTCTGGGTTGGATTTATTTTCGGCCTCCTTTATGGATTTTATGAATATATCGGCATTAGGTTTTGAGTCCGGGTTGATTCCCGCTGCTGATGCTATTTTTTTAGTCTCGACTTTGGGCTCTTGGAATCCATATAAAATTGGGAATGACACTGAAGTCTGTGCTGGTTTTTGTCCTTCAGGTAGATAAATCAACGAAACGACGCTTAATTTCTTATCATTTGCTACTGTTGGGATTTCAAATGAAACGACGCTTGATTTCTTTTCTTCGGCTGGAGATTTTTCTTGGTCTTGCAGACTTTCATTAGTGTTTCTCAACAGAGAATCGCTCTCTGCTGGTATTGGTGTTTGCTCGAGGGAAATGGTTTCTAAATATTTGTGCGAGCCTGTTTTAAAATTGTGTGAATTGTCCTTTTGGTATGGGCTGCGTGCTTCAGCGTTGGAGTGCTGACTGTGAAGCTCTATTGGATTTGCAGCTTGAGGTTGGATGGGAATTTCTTTGCTTGCTGAAGGTGAATTGGGGTTTTCTGAGCTTCCCACTGAATCCTTTGATATTTCTTCAGGAAAGTTCTTGTCGATCAATCTTTTCTTTATATCGTTTATATTTTCGCTTTGGATAGTTTGTTTAGGATCGTTGTTGGTGATTTTGTTTGCAAAAAATTCAACTGGGAATGGTGCTGATGTGTAATTGCTTGGATTTCCAATCCTTTTCAAATCCAATACTTTTGTAAGGTTTTCATGGGGATAAGGAGAGCGAACATTCTCTACCAGAGTCTCATTCTTCATTTTGTAAGTAGTAAACGATTTTCTAAGAGGTCTTTCGTCTTTTTCAACTGTTACAGAGTCGGTCTCGTTTGTTTGTTCCGTATGGATTGACCCAGCAGCCGAGAATATTAATGGGGCGAAACAGATTGAATTATTGGAGGTCCAGATTTTTTGTAATGTTTTAACATTTGGGTCTGATGATTTGGTATTGCTATCCTGGCCCTTCTTGATTAACGAATACGCGTCTTTATAGGCTATTGGACCCTCTGCTACATTATCCGGTACTTGGAAGGCCATTGACGACGCACCAGACATCATTCCTACCTTTCTGATCATCATATCTTCTTGTTCATCTACAGTTATATTTCTTGGAAGCGGCTCTTTTTCTGGGCAATTTTCACGTACATTGCTAGTGCTTCTGTCTGTGATGAGAAATATTTGTTCTGGAGGATCTTTCAGTTCTTCCAAAGAGCCGGTGGATTCATGGAATTTATATCGACTCCCCAACAATGCCGGACCCTGTATTAGCTTCCTCTTACTTTGTTTTTGCTCTGAGAGGAGTTTGTAAAGTTGTGACTAGCACTTGCCGACAAAGCAACTGCCTCGTGTTTTGTCTTTATGAATTGCTTCAATTGATTTGTATCCACGTCTTTATGAACAGTGGTGGGTGTATCTGCCTTTACTGACTTTGTCCCTTGCTCCTCTGGATACACCTGCAGAATCTTGGAATTTTGACAACCCATAAAATTTGGAAAACAAACAATGAAATTAAAAAACTCTTCAACAATGCAATAATTATAATTTGAGCTTGCTCTACCGCCATTCAATTAGCTAAGTGAGGCTCATTTTTTGGAGGGACAAATTTCAACTTAATCTCAAAAGCAAAATTCAGCGATGGATCATATGGATATTGATGAAGCTGGGGGAGAAAGGATATCAATCAACATTTCACAAACAACATTAGACAGGGCGACAGCGGTTAAATACCGATTATCCCACTTTTATACCAGCTTGCTTGAAGAATGTGTGGACAGAGAGAAACGGTTTACTAAAATTAACAACAGAAGAACAGAATGTGATGAACGATTGGCATTGGAGCCGTGGTCAGAGGATAAGAAAAGAAGACAGCTTGCAAATCTTGGACAAAAGGAATCGGACTTTCTTAGGTTAAGGAGAGTGAGATTAGGGGTGGAGGATTTCCATACAATTCAGGTTATAGGAAGGGGAGCTTACGGAGAGGTGAACTCCTTGCCAATATTAGGTTAGATTAGTCCAAAAGAAAGACAGTGGAAAAATATATGCTATGAAGTCGCTCCGTAAATCGGCAATGATTAGCAAGGATCAAGTAAGCATTTTTGATGTAGATGGCGCATGTTAAAGCTGAAAGGGATTTGCTTTCACAATCTACCAAAACTGCATGGGTGGTTCAGCTATTCTACTCTTTCCAGGACGCATTGAATTTGTATTTAATAATGGAATTTTTGCCAGGAGGCGATTTAATGTCCATGCTTATCAAATACGACAAATTCAATGAACAAATCACCAAATTTTACATGGCAGAGTGTTTGAGCGCAATCAACGCTGTATTTTTCTTTGATTTTAGGTGCATGAATTGGGTTACGTTCACCGAGATATCAAACCTGATAACCGTATAGCTTGACTAACTTAGTATTAATTGACCGGGATGGGCACATAAAGCTATCTGACTTTGGATTGTCTACAGGATTTCACAAAACCCACGACTCAAGCTACTACCAAAGATTCAAAATGACGGGACAACTACCCTACGAAGATGAAGCGCCAAAGAATAATATTGATTTGACCCTTTCAAGGTTCTTTGGATTAACTCTAGAGAGGAATCTATCGCTACCTGGAAAAAGAATAGAAGAGCATTGGCTTATTCGACAGTTGGAACTCCAGATTATATCGCTCCAGAAGGTATTTTGATTTAATCCAAGTGTTTGCGCAAAGCGGCTACTCAAAAGAATGCGATTGGTGGTCCCTAGGCGCTATAATGTTTGAATGCTTGGTTGGATATCCGCCGTTTGCATCTGACAATCCTCATGAGACTTACCAGAAGATTATCAATTGGAGACATACTCTATTTATACCGGAAAGTGTTGTATTGTCGGAAGAGGCTGAAGATCTACTTCAAGGGTAATCGGCTTTAATTATAGTTTGCTTTGTGACGCAGCAGATCGACTTGGATACGAACAACTGATCAGACATCCTTACTTTAGAAACATAGACTGGGATCAATTGCGCAATTACCCCGCTCCATTTGTACCTAACCTGGTTTCAATTACAGACACCTCGTACTTTTCTGTTGAAGATGTCAAAGGTATTCCACCACAAATATCGCCGCCCAAAGAAGAAACTGAAATTGGGCCTGCGACGATGGATCTATATCGCAATCCAAACAAGAACTTGGCGTTCATCGGATATACATTCAAGAGGTGGGAAACACTCAGACAAGATTTATAAAGATGGATTTTATTTCTTTTTCTTTTTAATCAAGTTTGTGATATCGGCAATATGCTCTGCTTTTCTCTTCACTTCTACCTGAACTGATTTTTCGGGAAGCACGTTTGAAATTGAGAAAGCTGCCATCTTGACTTTGTTTTCCTTGATGAATTCGCCGGTAGACTTCCTTGCCACATCTTCATTCGCAAAAGAATAATCAAGGAGATTACAACAATATTGATCCATGCTGTGATATTCTTGATCCTCAACCTGATATCTGCTTTCTGTTTTATCTATTGATGCAGTGAGTAGTGCCCTGACACCCGAAGCTGTTTCCATACAATCCATTACTTCCATTAATTCACCTACAGTTGCTTCAGGATTAGAGTACTGCAATCCTTTTGTAATCAAATTGTCTTCAAACTGAGGCAGCTTGTTTGCTGATTCATTGGCGGATATCGGAAATCCCCAATTCCAAATTGTATCTACCGGTATCATCTTTTTCATAGTAACTATACTCTCACCAGGAACAAATACATAATTCTTTTGGTTTGCGTGCAGCGAAATAGTTTTCATCCACCATGAAACCAATTGTCTATCAGTCAAAATATTCTTTGCTTTGGATTCGCAGCTTTCATGAAATAGGTATTGCTCTGAAGTAGCACAGTAAACATGTACCTCAATCTTGTCCAGTGAAGAGAAATATCCAATGATTCCTTGCACCACCGTCCGTGCTAATCTTGGGATCTGCTTGTATCCTGTTGTGTCAATCTTGTTCAAGTACAATAAATTGCTAGTTGCATTGGAATAATGTGAAAACAAGGCAGAAAAGGCAAAAGTATCTTGATGGGCAATCACTGCCAAATAATCAGTTTTTGCATACTGAATCCCTCCCATCCGTTCATTTGATTTGCTCGTAAAAGTGGCGATTGATAGGGTAACATTGGCATCCAACTTTTCCTTCAAATGTTGAATCACAAAATTCTGCATTTTTTTTTCTTTTTTCCAAATGCCAAAGTCTGCAAAAGCTGCCAAAAACCAACGACATGACCCTCTGCACGTACAGTTAAGCAACGATGTGTCTGTGGAAAGGGATGTTAAGCCAATTAAAGGCAAGAAGAAGAAGGAACCAGTCCAGGACTCTACTGTTGTTGATGCCAAAACCTCTAGAAAAATTCTTCAAATGGCCAAAGAGCAGCAAAATGAATTGGAGGTTGAGAAAGGAGAGACTAGACATTCGTATGCCTTCCAAGATGTCGAAGAAGACGAAGCGGAAGTCGAGGAGCAAATCGAGGAGGAGGAATATGAGGATTGGGATGAAGGCAATGACCTAGTAATGCTGTTTTAACAAAAGAATATCGACGAAGCAGACAAAGCATTGATTGAAAAATTTATGAATAATGAACCGAAACAAAAGCTTAATTTATCAGAAATGATCATGAATAAAATTAGTGCTGTGGAAGCAAGTGCAGAATCCAACCAGGCAAGCAAAGAACCTACAATCAATCCAAAAGTAGTAGAAGTCTATACAAAGTAAATATCAAACTGATTTCAGGGTTGGCATGTTGTTATCTCGGTACAAGTCTGGAAAACTACCAAAAACATTCAAAATTATTCCTACTTTGCGTGACTGGGAAGAGGTTTTGTATATCACCGATCCTGCGAGCTGGACACCACAGGCAGTCTATCAAGCTACAAGAATTTTCACATCCAACTTGAAAGCAAAGATGGCGCAAAGGTAGACGTTCCTAACACAGATTTTTCAGTATTATTTTATTGGAAAGGGTGCGCAATGATATTCAAGACACCAAGAAATTAAACGTTCATCTTTATATGGCGCTGAAGAAATCTCTTTATAAACCTGCTGCATTCTTCAAAGGATTTCTTCTCCCACTATTGGAATCGGGGACATGTACTTTGAGGGAAGCTGCGATTATTGGGTCGGTGTTGGTAAAAATTTCAGTTCCTGTCCTCCACTCTGCAGCCGCACTTTTGAAAATAGCAGAAATGGACTACACTGGTAATTCATATCTTATGCTAGGTCCAAACAGTTTGTTCATTAGAATTTTGCTGGACAAGAAATATGCGCTTCCATTCAAAGTAATCGACGCTTTGGTGTTCCACTTTTTGAGATTTAAACAAGACGATAGGGAGCTACCGGTATTGTGGCACCAGTCTTTACTAGTGTTTGCTCAAAGATACAAGGAAGACATGACCCCAGAACAGAAAGAGGCGATATTGGATCTGCTAAAATACAAGGGTCACCACGAAATAACTGCTGAAGTGCGAAGAGAATTGCAAAATTCAGTGTGCCGTGGCGAAATGAAACCAGAGCCAGAGATGGAAATAGACTTTTAACTTTTTAACGCGTCCATGAATAAAACCAAGATATTTAAAGCACCGTTATTCTTTATTCTGACAACAGCAACCTTTGCTTTTGCAGATTTACTGATTACAATATTTGGAGACCTGATGCATCGCACTGTACACTACTCTGTAATCATATACATGTTTGTTATATTAACAGCAGGGCACAGATACTATTTCTGATATTCAATATCACATGCTTCATATTCCGATTTACATATACGTTTCCGTTCCGGGCTGGGATGATAAAATTACTTTACAATGAATTCATGATTGAAATGCTTGCCGGAATACTCTATTTCATCATATTAATAGTGGCAAGGATAGTGGCGGTGGTAAAATTCGTTAATCAAGTCGGATTTATTTAGTTGTGATTATGATTTCATCTGCTATCAACCAAAATCAGATGGCAGGTATTTTCTCGATTTCCTTTATCGCGTTGGTAGCTACGGTTTAATTTCAGCGTCGATAATGTACTATTTCTATATACAGCAAGGTGTGGTGAGGTTATGCGATGAAAAATATTACTACTATTCCGACTGGTTTGAAGAGAAAAGCCTAAAATTACTTTCCTCAAATTAGTGCTCTACAATAAATTTGATTTTAATGGACGAGATATCCGGTCAATCTGAGTTGTTCCGTCAGAACATACAATCAGGAGCTGATATGTGCAAATACTTGAAGGGCTCTTTTTCACTGATAACCCAATGATAGGCTGCTGTTCCTCAGGAATGGAGATGAATTGCTCTACAAACTAATATCAACATAAGCTTACAATACCAATCCGCTTCTCACATCTAACTAGTCGAATCAGCGCAATCTTTCCTCGTTGCGACACACATACTACTAAAGACAATTCTGGTATCCAGTCAGCAATAGAAATCCTTTCCATCCCATTCAAAGAAGGATCGAAATGATACCGAGGAAACAAGTTTGGAATGCAGCAAATTGCGCCAGCCATAGGGTCAACAATGTAGAAATCCCTAATTGTGCACAATATGACAATATTTTCCATAGAGCCTGCAATCTGACCTATCGGTGTATTGCTAAAGCCGTCCAACGCTTCCGAGTGCGTTGAATTTTGGAGAAAATCGCCTGTCGTACTTTCAATATTAATTTCAATGTCCGCATTGGCATTTTCATTGGTTGTTACATATTCTTCACTGTTCAATTCTTCTGCCGTGTGAAAGGAAAGTGATGCATCAGAATCCGCACTCATCAATTGGTCGCCTGTATTTGAACAATTATCTGAATCTATCGGTTCGCTGCGAGCAGATGACCACGATGCAGTAGAATCTTGAGAATAAAATGAGACAGTTGAAGCAACTGATTCAATTTCAACATCGTTTCCACTGCCTTCATCTGTAGAAGGCTCAAGATCTGCATTCCTTGGGCTTGCTCGTTGACCATCCATTAGAGAGTTTCTAGCAGATTCTCTTTCCATGAAAAGAGTATACAGACGCTCCAAATACGGTAGAGCGTCCTGGAATGATGGTTGTCTGTTTGAAAATGGGTTTTCGGATTGCTTTTTGATATCGGCCCATATCGCATCCATCTCTGACACAACTTTTATATCTCCAAACTTGATGAAATTACACTGCCAATTCCATTCGGGGTTGACTGCAATTGTATTTAATAGTTCTCCAGTTACAACATTCCAAATCCGAGTTGTTTTATCGATGGAACTTGATACCAAGGTTAAGCCATCATCAGCGAAATCTATACACGGTATATTGTGTTCGTGTCCTCGTAATACTCTCTTGTATTGTCCAAGGATATCGTTTGATGTTGATAAATTCCAAATGGTAATTTTGAATCCATTATCCGAGACTGCAATTAGAGAGAACTGTGGGCAAATTGCCAAACCCCAAGTTGATTCATAGTTCATCAGCCGTATTGGCTTCAGTTGCAAATTATTGGTATGGTATAAAGAGACTAGCCCGGCATCCCCAACTGAGGCAAGAACCTCATCTATTCCAAAATATCCAACCAATATTGCATTTATCTCATCCGTTTGCTTGATTAAGTCTCACTTACATGAAATGTTTCGATTAATTGGAAATTCTTGTAGACTTGAATTTTACTTCCTATCGCAATGAAAATGTATTCCTGGCTGAACTGAACCAGATTCATCTTCCATGGTAATACACCTAGTCGGTTACTTCCAAATCACCATCTACATCCAACTGCAATTTAATTTGCTCAGGTATGTGCTCTAATGGGGTGTATTCCATCCTGGAAAAAAGGTAAAACTAACACGAATACAAAATTAGATTAAATTTTATTAGGTTTCCTTTTTCGATTGGGTCTAGCACCAAGTCTATCCTCGACCGTATTTCCTAACCTTTCAGAGAGAGTCTTTCCCAGCCGGTCAGATAACGTTGGTCCAAGTCGTTCAAATACATTTTTAGGTCCAAGTCTATCTGTTATTTGTTTTTTCGGAGCTGTTTTCTTTTCTATTCTTTTGGTGGCCTTTGCTTTGGTTATCAGTTTGGCTTTTGGTGGAGGAACTATTTTTTTTGAAGCTGCTCTCTTTGCTTCTAACACTTCAAATCTGGGTTATCAGTTTGCGTACCTTTCAGATAGAGACATTGTAACGGGTTATAACACAGCTGAACTTTTCAAAAGATTTCAAAATTTTTCAATGCTTTATAAAGGTTTTGGCGGATGATAGAAGCGCAACAACAAGCTGCTGGTAATAACAGACACTGAGCTTAGTGCCATTGCCATGCCTGCAAACATAGGGCTCAATGTGATTCCCCAGAAATAAAAGCAACCAGCAGCTAGCGGTATTCCAATGATATTGAATCCAAAGGCCCATCCAAAGTTCAATTTGATTCGGTTAAACGTCTTGTGCGAAAGATCTAGTAATGTGAGCACGTCTAAAAGATTTGCCTTTATCAAAATAACTTGAGCAGCTTCAATTGCAATATCTGATCCACTGCCGAGAGCAATTCTAAGTCAAGTATCAAGTACCCAATATCCGCCTGCGCCAGTGCAACGGAATCGTTGATACCATCCCCAACCATTGCTACCTTCCCTTTCGAACTCAACTGTAGTTCCTTGACTTTTTGGTACTTTTCTTCAGGTAGAACTTGGGAAATAATGTGGTTGGGAAGTATGCCGATTTGGGACGCTACTGCTCTGGCAGTGGTGTCATGGTCACCAGTCAACATCCAAACATCTATCCCCCGTGCCTGCAAGGCTGCCAAAGCACTTGGCGCTTCTGGACGAATTTGATCAGAAATTCCGATAACTGCAACCACACTTCCTTTCGAAGAGTCTGTTACATTTGGAATACTATCTGAAAATTCACTTATTCCTACCATTACGATTGATTTTCCAGTCAATTTCCATCTATCCATAATAGGCTGGTAGCGATCTCTATTTGAATCGCATCCATTGCTTTTGATCCATCTTTCATTCCCAGCATAGATATAAAATCGCTTCTCGCCGGTTTGGACAGTCGCAGCTAAACCTCTTCCGCTCTTTTCTGATATTTCAGACAGAGTAAATTCTTGTTCTTCAGCGGATTCTACAAAGTTATTTCGAAAATATTCGCAAATAGCTTTTCCAAGAGGGTGATCGCTATTTGATTCAAGGCTAGACAACAGCTTCCAGCATCCCAAATCTGTATTAATCGAAAACTGAGCCAAATCAAACAGTTGAGCGTCGGTAACCTGTGGGGTCCCCATTGTAAGGGTACCTGTTTTATCAAAAACCATGGTTTTAACTGAGTAGGACGTTTCAAGTGCTGCACCACCGCCTTTAATCAATATCCCAAGCTTAGCTGCAACACCAGATCCTACCATAACGGCTGTAGGCGTTGCTAAACCCAGAGCACACGGACAGGCAATAACTAAGACAGAAATAGCATGTTCTGTGGCAAATAGCAAAACTGATCTCCCTACGGGTAGCAATGTTTTTGCGATAAATCCAAACTCAAATGCAGACATCCATCCGAGCCACGTCAATGCAGCTATTCCCAAAACAGCAGGAACGAAAACAGCAGAAATCTTGTCTGCGTACACCTGGATTGGAGCTCTTGCGGATTGCGCTTCTTGAACAAGGTTAATGATTCGAGCCAAAGTTGTTTCTATTTTAATTGATTATTACCTGATCCAGTTTTAGCGACTTTAATGAACATTACATTCGATTGATTCACGGTTCCAGCAAATACCAAGGAACCTTTAGATTTGTAAATAGGCAAACTTTCACCGGTCAGCATGCTTTCATCTACGTAGGAAGATCCGTTAAACACAAGCCCGTCGGTTGGGATTTTCCCTCCAGGCAAGACTTTTAAGATATCTCCCACCTGCACCAGTGAAATTTCTATTATTTGTTCCGAAATAATAAAATAAGGGTCTTCTTCAGATATGGCAACTAACATGGCGGTATCAGGAGTGAGAGTTAGTAAATGTCTGATGGCATCTGTGGTTTTACCTTTGGCAAAAACTTCCAGGGACTTTCCTACCAAAATAAAGAAAATCAAGAATATGGACGTTTCAAAAAATTGCTGCACCAAATGCTTTCCATATGAAATGTTTAACAACAAGGAATAAATTGAAAATAAATACGAAACCGTGGTGCCTAAAGCTACCAATACGTCCATCTACAGTTAGCAAACGCTTACATTAGCTGTTTTCAAATAAACCAATGATTTCCAAGCTCCGTGATAAAATCTTCTACCAAGCCAAAATTGAACTGGGGTTGAAAGAACAAGCATTGCTAAATCTTCAATCGACAAGCCAGGAATAACGTCTTTCATGAAAAATTGATTGATTGGATGGTTGTGCGGCAACAACATCATAAATATCATACTGACGGCAAATGCTGGTATCACAAAAAATAAGGCAAGAATTGTGTCTTTTAAATAATTTTGCAATTCCTTATTTTCTTCATCTGTAGCAATTGAATTATCCGATTTCAACTTTGCAGCGAACCCAATCTCTTCAATAAGATTGATAATATCCCGCACTCCGATTTGAGAAGAGTCAAATTCAACCACAGCCTAGATTAACGGAAAATTACTGATGCGGTTAGTAAATTCACTGAGGCAGCAACGATCCCGCCTTGCTCTTTTAAAAACGATTCGATTGAATTGACACAGGAGGAGCAAGACATACCCTCTATTGAGATATTCACCACTGAAGCTGCTTTAGATCCATCTTCAGCGTTGTGAGATACACTGTTTTTTAAACTAGCATCAAATCCCATTTCTTCAATTCTTTTGATAATACCATCAGTAGTTAAGAATGCTGCATTATGGGAAATAACAGCTTGCGGAGGAAGGAGTGTAACCGATAAAGAATTGAAGTCTATACCTGGCAGTTTTCTTAAATTAGCTTCGATTGAGGCAACACAAGATGTACAAGACATCCCGCCTATAATGAAAGTGGATCTATGAATATATCCAGCGTGGTTTTCAGTTACAATTTCAACATCAGTTGGAAGGGCTCCTTCGTAAACTCCATATCCAGCATTTTGAATTGCAGAAATTATATCCTGAGGACACAGAATTGCTGTGTCATAGTCAACAGCGGCCTTCTTTACTGTAATTTCGCATTTACGAATCCCGGACAGAGCTTCCAGTGCAGTAGTTACTTTCTGCACGCACGATTTACAAGTCAACCCATATAAATTAGCTTCAAATATTCCAGGTAGTGAGCTTATTTCCGGCGATGTTTCGTAAGTGACTGGAATATCTGGTTCTGCTTGAATTACTTGATACTTTCCAAGTGTCAGCTGCCTACTGATGAAATCCTGCGGATCTTTTCCAAGCTCTTTTGTAAACACCAGGTCAATCTGTCGTTAGTATAATGTACATTGATATATGGTCCATGTCCAAGATCGTTGCTGGAGAGAGTGATGCTCCTTAGAAATGATAGGCTGCTCAATCTGCTTAATAAATCCGCGATAATCAAATTTCGATGCCGGGAACACTTTCTTTTTTCTGCTCCTTTGCAGTCATCAAGTGTATGGGCGAATGAATAAGTATGTGGTTGAGATATAATGATAGATTTTACCATAAACCCTTGTTTCTTTTGAATAGATATGTAGTGGCAATTACAGTTATTACATTCGCAGTCGTTCTGGTTGATTAAGCTTTCAGAGCATTGACACACTCCCGTTTTGCATCCACATTTCATTTTTGAGAGAAAAAATTTAAGCTTGAGGGAATTATTCTATTGGGCATATTTGACTTAAAGGAGGGAATTATTCTATTGGGCATATTTGACTTAAAGGAGGGAATTATTCTATTGGATCTTAGGGTGGAAAATATCCCATTCAACTAAAGAACTACATGCAGCTGAGCCGATTCAAATAGGAGGTCATTGGAATTCCAATCGAGTGGGTAGCAGACATTCTCGTATCTGACCATAGTATTTCAGGTGAGGATATCCAGTGGTAATATTCAAAAGCCCTTCTCCCTTTAGCGAGCTATACTCTAGCATACTTTGCTCAAGATCTTGGAGCTCATTCCTAATTCCTTTTCCAGCTCGCCTGCAAACAAGTTTGAGAAATTCAATTATTAATTTATCATGTCCGTTTTTAGGAAAAGTTTCCAAATCTTCATATGTACCCTCATCATGGACATCATAGACCAGAGGATATGGATCCAAGAAGACACCAAGAACGATGGCAATATCCTCCTAGGCTGCCGCCCCCACCTATTCACAGAGCTGGATGGGAATTACCGCCAGCGCCAAGAGTATGTTGCCGACATGAAACAGAAGTACATAAATTAAATGAGTATATTGACCAAGTGCAAATGGATAAAACTCGACAAATAGGGTCTATGAAGCATACTATCAGTATATTATTTTAACACCAGACGATTTGGCGCAAACACTGACAAGCAGGGACAGCTCAATAATACAACTGCAAACCAATTTGGAACGAGCAGAGAATATCCTCAAGCAAAAAGATGTTGATATTGCGAATTACGAGAGCAACTTGAGGACATTGGAAAGTCAACTGGAGACTTGCAAAAAGACAATTGAAAAGCAAAAGTCGATTATTGGAGAATTTGAAAGGGAAAGGGAAAGAAAGAGAGAATCGCTCCGTTTAGAAGATATGAAGTTTAGAGTAGCCTATTTTAATTATTAGAGGATTGCAAAAGTAGAGACAGAACCAGAGGTGCCAGTTCCACCTTCACCAAAAATTGGATGGAAGTAAGTAGAACCAAGTCGTGTATTGTTTGAGAGCAATAGCACTTCATATGACTAAACCTAGGCCTTGGACTGAAGTGGTACGATCCAAATATCCTACGTTTAAAACTACTGCCACTGCTCATTTCTCTACCTTTTTCAAATCCTTTAAAACTGAACATAAAATTGAGGATGTAAATATTGCAAGACAAGGGTTTAGGGCTTCAGGTAACTTTAGCTAACTTTAGGTGCTTTACCAGAAGAGTACCATGAAATGTATATAAAAGCCTTTGAAAAAGAATTTGGAACTGACTCGTATAATTTTGTAAGACAAAAAGAAAGGGAAGACGCTGAAGATTCAAAAGAGGATGTCCAAAAACTAACCGTGTGGAAGGAAGTGATTAAAAAAGGCTATCCGTCATTCAAATCAGATGCGACTATCGAAAAGCGAGTTAGATATTCTCTTGCGGACTTTTTAAAGGAAAGCTGCAGATCGGTAAACCGGGATTCAAAACCATGTTTACCAAATGGAAACTCTCAAAGACAGTATTTGATCCCAGACGAACTTGCGCAGACGTTTGTCCAATGGTTTAAAGAGCTGGAAAAAGAAGGATTCAAGAGACCAGAAAAAAGAAAAGCAGAATCTAGCAATGACCCTAATAAGAAGCACAAAAAAAGTGATGACGAAGAGCCATTTGCGTTATTTGATCTTGCTCTTGCAGACACACTGGTGCAAACTGTGAAATACAAAAAGTAGCTTTTGCTAACAATAGAGTGCTAGAAGACCTCGGAGTGGATATTAAGAACAGAAAAGAGTTTAAAAACAAATTAAAACTTTGGCTGACCTTGAGAACGGGAGAAGAGTTCTTTAACTGCTTGATCACGTTTGAAAAAGATGGGAAGCAACAAACAACTTTTGGAATTCCAGTTGCCCTGGTGGATGAGTTTAAGCAGTGGGTATCCAACGACAGTGTTTTTTAATAAAGAATGGTATCTGTGGCTTGTTAAAAAATTGTTAATCTTGAATAATCTTGAGATGACTTTACAAGACACTGCAGCGACGTTCAACAATATACTGAGCATTGGTGCATATCAATTTGCCATTGCCCTTGAAAAGGAATTACTTTGGTTGAATGAAAAGTTTTAAAATACTAACAATAGAAGACAGGATCATATTCCAGCTGTTCTTGATAATGCTGAAACGCCAAATGAAACTGTATCTTCAAAGGAAATGGAATCTTCAAAATCCAACGATCGGAATAAATTCAACAGAACAGTGCCAAAACTGATGCGATCGTCTACAATCTCAATAGAAGGAGCTTTTGGAAAATATCACGAAGATTTACATGATCACAAAAGAAAGATGGATGAGGTGGAGAGTGAGTTCAGAAACCAAAAAAAAATTAAAGATTCTTCAATTATAGATCAATATATATCAGATGGAGATGTGTCAATGAACGAATCAATTGTTTTTAAACCTGTAAATGATAATCTTAAACCGTCTGTTTCAGCAAACAATACTCATCCACCAATTTCATCCAAGCTCAAAAATCCAACAGCAAATCTGCCGACACAAAAGGAGCTCAAACTTGTGGATGCAAGTATCAGCTCTACTGTGGAGAAGAGCTCAAGTGATATTTCTCCTAGAATTGACACAGCAATGAAAGTAGACGCTCAAGATGTTTCTATTGTCAAAGGGAAAAGTTCAAATTCATGCTTGGAAGAAGAAGGGTTTTCATTAGCGCAAATCCGTAAGGATTTGGCAGCAAAGAGAACAATGGCAAAGCTTGCAAAACCTGAACCGACCAAGCTTACTTTTGTTGATGGCCAGCAAAAGGTCACAGAATTGAAACCAATCCAGGATAGTTTGTCAGTTCGCACACAACTCCCAAGCATCGATCCAAGCACTATGGAGCGACAGAATAAAACTACAAAAGCTGTCACTCAAGGTACTGGCGCAAATTCAAAAAGAATTGTGACGGTAGCTGCGGAAAAGGATGATTCACAGACAAATGCACTTTCAGATAGGGACTCGATGATTATTGACGACAACATGTCTAGACCATTATTCAACTCGTTATCACCAATAGCACCAAAACAATTCACTTCAATTGATACTAATCTAAGCGATGATGACATGATCCTCGATGCGGATATGAGCATTGATTTTCCAAGTGCAAATAATATTTCAAAGGAAAGTAGGATTGCAGGTATCACCCGAACACAGGAAAGCAAGCTAGCGGGTGATTCTCAATCACTGGGGACACCCAAAGTCATAACAACTTCTCAATCCAGTTTATTGACTCTGAATTCACACCCTAAATTCCCCCAACCAGTTCGAAAGTTGGAATTGCCAGTAAAAACTACCATGAACATCTACAAGGGAACCGCTTCATCTTTTCTGCCTCCAAAAGAACCTGTTCTAGTAGAACCAAAAAGTGGAATTAGCTCGTTCGTCACACAGCAAGCTAAGACAGTTGTAAAGCCAAAACCGCCTCCAGTTAAAGCACTGCAACAGGCCGCCCTGGCTGCCAAAAGAGTAAATCTTACTTATTTAGGAAGCAGAAGAAAAACAAAAGAAATTGCAACAAAAAGAAGAAAGAATGAAGCTTTTACAGAAAAAGGAGGAAAAGAAAGGAATCCTGAAAAAGACTGTTGAGCTTGCAAAACCAGAAGTCTCCACAAAGATGGCAGCTGAAAAATCAAAACTAGATGAACCATTGAAAAAGAAAATTGGTCCACCGCTGCTGACGACAAAGCCAGTCGCAAACGGCATTCCAACCTTAAAAGAAAAACCAGTAAGTTTAGATTGACTAGAAATTACCGGTGTATTTGGATAAGACTAAACAGCTAATAAGCAAGTTAAACCCTGCGTTACCCCCAAAGGCATTAGAAAAAGAAGCGAACCCCACTATTGTGGATCCAGAAGGAGACTTGCCTGATATACCTAGGTAATGCGAATTTAATTTAGCTCTGAAGAAGAATCAGAGTCAGATATGGACACGCCAAGGAAACAAAAGATTCCCAAGTGGGCTCAAACGCCGTACCTAAAAGATCATTTATCTCGCCAAGAAACCGTTAATCCAGACAATATATTTGACGAAATATCTACTCCCAATATCAAAGGTAAGTAGGCTTGATATTAGATATGATGGACTCAAGAATAAAAATGCGCGAATCGATGTTTATGAGTGCAAATGAAAGGATGGACGATCTTACTGCAGAAGAAATGAGAGAATATAGGATTAATATGGGCTTTGAATAGTAATTACAGTAATAAACTTTTATAGTAATCAATCCAATATTTTGATTATTGCCGATTCACTCTCGTATCATTTCTACAATGTTTTCAAGTAGAAATCAGATTCCCATGCATCTATTTGTAGAAAGGCTAATGCAGAGTTGATCATCTCATAAGAGCCCAATGGCAAATCACCACCAAAGATCGAGGCTTGGTGTAGCAGCACCAGCTTCGCGCATCCTATATCACACTGATCCTAGTTCTTTTGTCCAGCACGATCCAGCATGGCTTTCCCTCCAAATTCTTTGTTTCACTTGCGGTTTTTTCCAAAGCGTGGAACTCTGCTTTCTTAATAACGTCCTGTCGCTTATTTCTACATTCCTCTATTCCTTTGTGCAAAGCAACATACCCCACAATTTCATTTGTTTTGCGGCAAGTGGGTCACGCTTATTATCCCCCTCCGCCTTTTTTACTCCAAAATAGTGAAATAAAGCTGAAATGAATGAAAACAACGAAATGCCAAAATCCCTCAAAGAACTAGTCGCTCTCATCAACAAAGAAATGGGAGAAAACGGTCTGGACGCTGCCGACGTGCCAAAAATCCAGCGTTTAATGGCCAACTACCAGTCAAACAGTAATGATTGGAAAAAGTATGCGCTTGTTGATCATAATCGCTACACTCGCAACCTCGTTGACGACGGGAATGGTAAATTCAATTTAATGATCCTGTGTTGGGACGCTGGTGCCTCAAGGTACACTTTCCTAATTGTAGCCCCATCCACGATCATTCCAATAGCCACTGTGTCCTCAAAGTGTTGGACGGGGAGTTGTTGGAATCTTTATATAACTGGCCAGAGAACTCTGATTTGTCTGCACCTCCAAAGAACCTTACTCCCTCCAAGGAAGCATTGTATTATGAAAACCAAGTTACTTACATGCATGGTAAGCTCCAACGTAACAGTAGACAAGATTGGTTTGCACCGAGTAACAAACCCTACCAATAAGCCTTCAGTTTCTCTTCACTTGTATTCCCCTCCCTACGATTACTGCAAGACTTTTTGCGAAAAGACTGGTGCTGCAAGACGATCTGGAAAGTGTGTATTTTACTCTACCAAAGGCGTCAAGAATGAGTATATCGAAGACTTGAAAGAAAAAATGTCATTTCCAATTGTTGCTCCAACAGTGGAGGAGTCTGGCAGTTGTGCCAGAAACAAAAAAGCTCTGTAATTTGTTAATAAATCAATTTTGCCTGATTGTTCCTTGGTTTGAGTTGCCTCTGACTTGCGCAATAAATGTTTGGTTTAATTCGCAGAGTGTGCACTGCAAATGGGTTCAATCAACAGCATAATATAATTGTTACATGTCCATTAGAGATACAAAAAGCAGTAAATTCTATGAGTTTTATTAAAAGTAACTGTCGCCAGTTTCTTTGACTTGCTCTGCATTTTCTTTGCGCGCAGCTCTCCCAACACTTCCAAACCTTGGCAGTGTCGCAACATCTCCCTGGAAATCCACTAAAAAGTATGCAGCAACCGCCAATGCGGTATTAAATATCAGAGAAACAATGGTGAACTTGAATCCAATACCGTAAACAGCTCCGGAAACATTTGGGAAAATGATTTGTCCAAATACTCCCATACCTACAGACATACAAACTAAATTAATAATGGCTATAATCAGAAACAAGTTACCATTTAGAGCAAAGAAGGCAATGGCAAGGTTCTTGGCTTGCTTAGCTCTGAAATCCAACAAAGTTCTAGAGACGATAAGACCCAAAAGTACAAATGAAAATATCGAAAAAATGATTGCAAATACAAGTAAAACACCGTCCGCCAAACGAGCATCGCAGACTTCAACTGCACTGCTGCCTCTTGCGTTCAACACACACAAGTCATGCGGAAACGAGTACCAATGTTCATTAGTTGCTGAATTGAATAGTCCCATTTTGTAATAACCAGTTTTTTGTCTACCGTTAACATTCAAATTACGTTGTTGAGTCAGTTTGAAAGTATTCTGCCCAACTTCCAGACACTGAAACTATATTGAAGGAAAAGCAGAACAGGGAAACCAGCATTAGGAAGCACGAATATGGATCCCTTTTTAGAATGCGCACTGAGACGACTGCGTAATGCTTAATATCATCCACCTCTATCATTGTACAACTTGCAATTGCTCCTTCCCATTTGGTATTTATAGTGCGCCACACATCTGAAAAAGAAGAATACAAGGGACTCGAATTAGGTTCTGGGAACAGATTGAATACAATCATGGGATTTCCTATACACTCACAATCGTAACCGTATGCGCGAATGCCGCCTCTAAATTTTAAATCGGCGGTTTATTCTTACGGTGGTTAAATGTGGTGTCTGCGAGCTAACAATGTGGCCACGTTTCACAGGGCACAAAGTTTCAGAACTAAAAACAGTTGATTTATTGTTTCTTGCTAATTGACGGTAGCGGCTCTGGTTTCGGCAGCTGATATGAACCGTAGGCAGGGGTAACGATCTGTGAGGGAATTAAATCCAACATTGTATCGTAATTGCCTTTTTTGGTTCGTGGTTTAGTTTCCAAACGATGGATTGTGTTTGGGTCAATGTTTGAAATCGTTGGTCGCAGTATTTTAGATGCAACGTAATTGTTAATCAGCAATGTCACTGGTGGTTTAAACTGAGGTTCCTGCCGTTAAAAATGAATACGGTGCTAATATAATTGCCCTTTAGCGGGAATGCACCTGTCCCAGTGTACTGAATAGGAGATTCTTTTGGCATTGATTCTTTTCTCTCTGCCGCCTGATATTAATTATAATTACTAAAAGTTTCTGGGAAACATTGCCTGGATGGATATCCCATTCAAAAATCAATTTGTGATCTCTTGGAGCTGTTTGTGGTTCAAGCATCTCTTCAATTGAAATTGGCTGAATCTTTTTCTCTGGAGCTGATTTCATTGCGTTGATAAGAGGTTGTTTTCTCCCATACTGCGACCTACAATTAGAATGCATTTACCATCCAATATCATCTCTTTCCTTTATACCTTCAGTGTATCTACTTGCTGAATCGAAACTTGTAGCGTCCAATATACTAGGATTTACGTTATTTTCAAATCGATCCTTGAGGTTACTTATGTTGCTATTTTGTAATGCTTCAGGTGTGACTGCAGTTTTAGCATCGCCGACTGTCGATTGTATTTCATTAGGGAACCCATATTTACCAAGTCTAGATTCACCACGGCGGGTTTCACCTAGTAGTGATTCGGTGGTTCTACCGGGAGCAGTTTTTAACGGACTTTGGGGAAAGGATATTTCTCCCAGGCGCGGTACACCAATTCTACCTGTTGTTTTTAATGGAGTTTGCGGTTTCATGATATCGTCATTTGTAAGATGTCCCGTTGGGGGCAATGTATTTACCAATTTGTTAAACTACATCAGTAATGTAATACCTGTCGATTTAAATTGATCATTATATCATTTCTTTCTTTAGCTAGCTGTACTGTGTGATGTAAATCAACAGTTGGGGGAGAAGGCGGGCTAGAACCGGTCTCTGACCCTGAAGTATCACCCCTACCTTCTGAATCGTACTCATCATCAAAAAAGTTTTCTTCGTCCAACTCTGCATCGATATCATCTCTAATAACAACTATTTTATCCAGTACAATGTGGGAAGACGATGCTTTGCTTGACGTTCTATAGCCTTTTCTATCTTTTTTAGGGGGTTTCTTTTTCCTCATTCCTGGATAGTGCACTAGAGATTCATTCTCTAGATACTTTTTCATCTTCTTGTCAAATTTCAGGTCTTCTTCTTCTTCCAGCCACTTATTTATATCTGCAATGTCCTTATCCATCATTGCATTTTCCAGGTCTTGCTCAGAAACTGGCACGGGCCTGACAAGTTTTATGGCTTGCTCTTCCAAGTCTTTCTCGTGCTGAATGCGCATTTCCTCCAATTTCCCCCGCATCCTAAACCCTACAGTTATTTTCATGTACGTTTCCAGTGTTTTTGGATCATTATTGCTGCATCAGCTTCAAACTTTTCTTTCTTTAGCCTTCGGAGGATCCTTCTCGGCTCGATGCAGGCAAAGTAGTCTCTTAATCGCCGTTGGATTTTCAACACTTCTTTTTGTTAGTATCGCTTTACTATTTCTTAGCAAAACAAATTTCCTCATCTGTAATTTCATTCTCCATATTGCTTGTAAATGGGTTGCGCGATAATTATTAATCAGGAAATCCAGATGATGCAAATAATAAATGATTGAACCATCCCTGCAATTAAATAGTGTTACGAAGTTGGAACTGGCATTATTTCTGAATCTTTTAGTATGTCGGTTATGGCATCAGAAAGCCAAAACAATCTTCGTTCCTGAGCAGCCAAGTTTGACATTGGGTTAAATTTCGCAGCAACCGAATTGCTAGTGAGATATTTCAAATAAGGAGAAAAATATGGACCCATATAGTTCCTAATCATCTAGTATTAATCTATTTTACTTTGTCCCTCGAAACTGCAAACTCCTTCCAGGTTTTCATCATGTCAGCGGTGTCACTAATTGAGCAATATTTACTCTTTTTGATCATCAATATAGTATACAAGTTGGGTTTTAACTTCATTGAAAAATTTGATTGCTTCAAACACGTTTATCAATGTATATATCCTTTTCGTTTTGTGCTGATGCAAATTGATTTGCATATTGTTTAAAAGCTACACTAAGCTAAAAATTACCCGAATATGGGGGAATAACATCCCAACAGCCACTGGGAATGCATGGTCGTACATTACTGGATTTCCGGTTAAATCTAAAACTTCCAGATTCTGACAAATACCAATATGATAAATGTTTTTCACATCTACGTTAATACAGTCCAACCTTTGATAACGTTGTGTCCCAGGTATAATTCTCTCAAGAATGGAGCCATTGCCAAAGGCGAAATGTCGGATATCTGATTGTCATATAGATTCAGCACTCGCAAGTTAAACAGCCATGACATTCTATTCAGCTGCTGCAATACATTCTTTGTCAAATGCAATTCGTTCATAGCCAGGTTTGGGATATCTGGAATCACTCTAAAATGATTATTTCCTGCTTCCAGGCATTGTAGCTGATGGCAGGATGTCAATTGCATCACTATATCTTCTGACAATTGAGATTGCGATATATCCAAATAAAGTAGATTTTTCAAGAATTTAATTGACACCATATCTTTGACCTTGGAACTGCTAAGGATCAATATTCTAATATTTGGTGCTGTTTCTAAACCTTTCAGAGTAGTAAGCTTGTTTGCACTGGCATTAAGGTAGTGCAATCTGCTGCTTAATCCCTGCAATGAGCCCAAATTACCTCAAGCGTTGTTAGATTATTCGATGCAACAGAGAGTGCCTTTAAATGTGCCATATCCTTAAAATTAACTTGCTTGAGTTGGTTAAACTAGATTAAATAACGAGTACGTCGGATACAATAGCTTCTAGTTCCGAAAATGCTCCCAGTGCATTCAAATTCATCAGCTGATTCTTGGCAACGTTTATATATTTCACTTTTTTCGCATCCAATTGTGCAACAGGTAGCTGTTTTAGCTTTTAACATACTCTGGTCAAGTTAAAGTCTTCCAGATCAACGCTATCCAACTCCTTGATGGATTTTACAGCCCCTCCATTTGCTCTCCTTCGTTCTAACGCAACTTCCAACAATTCCAGCTCCTTAATTTGGACAGTGTTATCAACAACCATCCTCTTTTTAATCATCTGCTTCTTTTCTCCTCTTTTGAAATTCACCTCTGTGTTTAACTTTTCATAAGTAGCTTTCAAAAAATCTACATCATCCTGGGCCTTATTTACTTCAACCATCACGTCATCTCGCAATCCTTGCACCCCTTTCAGATTTTTTAAAACATCATCCTTTAATGCAACGTTATCTTCCCAGTGGTGTTCAAGCGCAGCGTTTCTCCTGATGATTTTTTGACGGTATTCATAGGCGGTAGCTAAAAGTTGGTTGTTTCTTAATCTTTCTTTTGAAAACTGGATCCGGAATTCCTCCTGCAAATACTGGATTAAAGATCTTTTCTTTTCCTGTAACAGTGGCATTTCCAGTCTCAGCTCTCTTAAATCTTTTGTTTTAATTGATTTTGAGGATTTAATCGACTCCAGCTGAAAGTTTTTACTGTTCTGGTAATCTTGTTGTTTCTTAATTTTGTCCTTTAAGATATCTAATTCAGTTTGAAGCTTGTTGACGATAGCATTCAGTACTTTAAACTTTGCTTCTTCCAGCTGAGCAATATCAAGATTTTTCTTTTCAAATTTAGAAGGCCGAGCTTCTATTTCGGTATCAGAAAAGGAACGGTATGAAACTCTTGGTCTTTCTGCTTCCTCAGAATGGAGCGGGAGTGTACTAAAAGGTCTTACCGGAATAGTTCTAGGGTGAGTGCTGTAAGTACGCTGGGATTGAAACATCTCCTTGAAGGATATCCTTTTGATATTTGTTTGATTTTGTGAATTTATAACTTAAATCTCTGTCGCTGTTCTGCTTCTTGATGTTTTTTAAAATTTCCTTCTCCTTTTGCTCCTTCACTTCAAACTCTCTATGATTAATTAATGTTACTTTAATCGCTCTTTTAATTCAAACGAAATTTCATCAAACATTTGTTCATTATTCGTAATGTCAATCGAAATGCGTTTGTTTTCCAATTCCCTACGTGAAATCCAAAGTACTTGCTTTCTGAAAATATTTTCTCTACCTGAGGTTATTGCACAGTTACCACTTCGTCTTCCTTGTTTGGGGATGCGGATCTGGAGGGCAAATTGGCCGCTAATTTAACCCCTTTCAGGTTCAAATTCTTTACAATTCCATCCGGTGATTGCGGCATATTTACTTTTTGTAGCACTTTTACAAAACCCTTTTTAACTTGACCCCTTGTTTTTGCACTCTTGCTTGGCTTGTCAACATACAAATCAGTGAAAAAATCTTCGTCAAAATCGTCCTCCAGACGGTTAAGCAGTTCAGAACTTTTTCCACTCTCGCTGGTATGGCCACTTTTTGGGGTGTGAGTTTGTGGCCTGGTCTTTGCAGTCGATGCATTATCCAATTTATCCAGAGATTCTCTGGGAGCATCTTGTACAACGCTATCACTAAATTGCACTTTAGGCTTACCAGATGCAGCCAACTCTTTTCTTTCCGACTCAATGGTACTGTGCTGTATCGGAGAGCGATTTTCTTTTTCGAAAGTAGATGGCAAATTATGGCTGGTTGGAGCATAATTTTGTCTAGCCAAGAATGGCTGACTTGTACTATCTGGTGCTGAAAGCAGCGATTCGTCAACACCTTCAAACTCGGATTCATATAATGCCATTTCAGAGAGACGTTGTGGATTTAAATTTGGCTTACTCTTTCCTTCTTCATGTACCTTGCTTTCTCCAGTCCCCTCGTCATGATATGTTTTTGATTTATTTCTGTACATCTTCAAAGAACTCAAAGAATGGTTTCTAGAATGAATGGACAAATCTTTGGCTGACGCTCCACTTAGATTTGCTGCTGATCCTACACCTGAAAGCCCTCTAGATGAATTATAGTCCAATTGAAGAGGCGACTCTGAGACTATTTGTGAACGGCTGGATTTTACGGATATATTTGAAATTTCTTGAGAGCCTCCGTTATCGTAATTCTTGATATTTGGTTGTTTTGTTTTTAGCAATCCTTTCCCTAGCACCGTATTAAATTCATTATTTCTGCTCAAAATATCATCCAAACTTTCCGTTTTAACACTCCTTGAATTATTTGACTTTTCGTCTTGATGATATCCAATTCTCTCCGGCTATCATAAATTCAATATTACATTGGCCAGTGTCCCTTTTATATCCGCGCTGAATCCAGATTTCTCTAGCACTTCCTTGGCGTAGTTTTCAACCTCCTCTTCATCATCTGTCAGTTGAATCGTCTGATTTTTGAACGAAATGTGATCCACCAAGTCATTCCATGAATTAAGAGCCTGCATTAACTGTAGTTACTTGGATTGGTGCGATATCTGGAATTGCTCCTTCCTCCAGTATTATTGATTTATTTTGTTTGTTTAAATTATAAATTATGTCCTCTACAGATATTTCCTCTCCTAGCTCAGATTGTCCAGCTTCATCTAATAGGACATTTTCCAATTCTTGAGATATTTCCCTTTCAATTGGATCCACTTCTTTGTCAGAAGCCTGAACATCCTCTCCTTGATTCGTGTCGAATCCTGTTATCTTTCCAGGTTCATTTTTTTCATTGGTGTCTGGCTCTTTATCACCTTCAGACATTTGACGCGAGTTAATGAAAAATTTCCCCACAGCACTTTTGAAAGGAATTTCAATCAAGATATTCAACAACCACTCGGACAAGACACTTGTATTCATTCCAGGTTACAACTCAACTATTGAAAACTCTGTTAAAGCAACAAACTTGATTACCTTTTCAGAAAGGCAATCCTTGAATTTAGTTCTTTTCGATCATTATGGACATGGGAAAAGCATCGGAGACATTAAAGATGCTTCGCTTCAGCGATGGGTGGCTGATGCGGAGAGGATAATCAATCTTGTTGGAGAAGAGAATGTTTTTATCATAGCCGCTAGCATGGGATGTTGGATTGGCTTATTAGCAGCCAGAAAGGCATTTCAAACAAATAAATGTAAAGGGTTCATTGGGCTTGGGTCAACCTGTTTATTTACCAAACGGATTTTAGATTCATTGTCACAGACTGAGCTAATACATGTGCAAAGACAAGGATATTACTCTAAACCGTCACAATATTCAAATTACCCTTATGTCTACTCTTACAAACTGCTCGCAGAATCAATAAATATGATACCAAGCGATTTGAGCGTTGGAGATTGTCAAGTTGATCTTATTCATGGCATGCAAGACACGGATGTTCCATACCAGGATTCTGAATATATAGCGCAGCGCATCATTGGAAATGTCAATGTCAAACTAATAGACGGCGACCATCGACTTAGCAGCGACAAAGAATGGGAAACTGTAGATAAGCATTTGACAGCCATGATCAACAAATACTAAAAATTATTTTATTAAATTACAATTACGAGTCTGCCAAGGACGCCTTCAAATCCTTCTTTGACAGCTTGGTCTTTTTCTTTAGCCGTTTTTCTCTCTTCTTTGCAGTTCTTTCGGCAGCCAACTTTTTGTTCAATTCAAGCTTGGTTGTATAATCCTCCTGCTCTTGTCGCTACAATAAGTCAAAATTTACAATCTCTGCTTCAATATCCATCAATTTTCCTTTCGAATGATCTTTTTTGAACAAGACTCTATAAATTGAAGAATCTCCGTGTCCAGATCCCGATGATTGAGTTGGGATGTTATGGACGTAATCTACTTTAGCCCCAGAGTACCTGGCTGAGCTTCTTCTTTGTAATTGGCAGGTAAGTCAATTGGGACGTCGATTCTTTGAAATAGTTTTTCGATTTTTTCGCCTTGTTTCTCTGCTACTGACTTTGGAACTCTTAAAACTCTTTCGCCAACAGTTTCTTCCACAATCCCTTCTTTTAAATGTCTTTTTCTCTCCTCAGGTGTTGTTTCTTCCAGATATCTGAGAGCTTTTTCTGCTTGAGATTCCCTTGCCATTTTTTTCAAAAAATTGAATGAAGCTGGTGCAATATGATTCTGATTCTGATGAGAGTGTAGATAGAGCACCGAATGTCAATCCGTCACTGCCGGCAACTAATATAGCAAAGGATCCGCCAGCTACAAAGAAATCGACAGAAATAATCGATTCTCCAGCTCCACTTACAAACCAAGATAGTTTCAGATCTTCGCCTTCTTCGAGGTTTGAAAATGAAAACTCTGCCCAAACCCAAGCATCATTGGATCCATTTGAACTGGAATACCAGAACTTTGCAATGGAAATTCAGGAAGAATTGGATAGAAATGATAACCCAGATTCGAATGCGTTCAAAGTAAAGCATATCCTTCAAAAGAAAGGAATCTTGGAGTATCATAAAATACCCGTGTGTACTGGAGAATGCTCACCAGAGTTACATGTAACATATACTTATTGCAGGATAAAATTATACTGTGGACCGATTTAAGGGAGAAAGGGATGCATTTCAACGAGAGGTTGCGGAATACACATGCGTTTAGGAACCCCCTTATAATGAACAAGATGCTCCAGTTTATGGAGCTGGATCAATACGGCACAGAGTTCAAAAAAGATTTCTTTGATCCCCAGGCATTATTAAAGTTACCAAATTACAAAGAACTAGGTAGGTTATCTTAATATAGTGGAGAGGAAACTGCCGGCAAAAAAGAACGATCTGTATTCAAACTTCAGACCCGCTCAAGGAGTCTCAAAGAAATCTAAACCAGCTCCCCAGAAATTTCAGAAAAGAAGAATTTAATAGTACCCTAGCCATATTTATTCTAAAATAAACTTATTGTGCCAATCGCTTTTGCTTATAATGTCCAGCCTCTATTTCTGCAAAGGGATCAATGAATCCAAATCCCTCTTGGCTTTCTTGTACAATCAAGTCTGGTTCAAACCCTACAAACTGGCGCGGCCTATTAGGTATTGTGAATGCTTGATTAGCAGATTTTGAACGCAGATGGTACCTATTTGCATTGTTTTCTGCAGTGACATGATTTTGCTGTAAGAATGAATGCTGGACGCCGTTCTTTTCCTATGATTAGATTTGCTTACTTCTTCTGAAAGCAGATGCTTTCTAGGTTGTACAGGGATTGATAGCTCTTCGATTTGTTTAGTTGACACTAGACTTCTTTCTTTTTGGATTTGTTTTTCGTATTCTTCAACTTCATTCGCAGTTCTATAATTCTTTATGTCTCCTGGAGCATATGATTCGTAGCGCTTCTTTGCGTGGAACACAGGGCGATCTTGTACCAATGATTGGGCTGGTTTGATAACCACCTGTCCAAATCTGGTTAACGGCAGCGGTTCTACCCAGCAAGAGACATATGGAGGCAATTTTACTGCAGGAGTCATTTTCCATAGTTTTGATTGAATGCTATAATTAAGCTTTTGGATTACGCTTGTAGATAGTTTTGTTGTGGCCCGACAACACTTCCAGGACGAATTATTCTCATAAACGAGATGATTTCACATGCTGTTAGTCTATAATGCTTCATTAAATATGCTGCTATTAGTGATCCTGTTCTTCCCAGCCCGGCTTTGCAGTGAACTGCAATTGCGCCTACATAAAATGTAAAATACCAGGTCTGGTTTCACAAATTTCCAAGAACTTCTTTAATATCGCATCTGGCGGTGTAGATCCATCGGGGAAATATAATTCAATATGCTCAATCCCTGCTTTAACGAATTTGCTTCTATCATAAGTCTTATTATTCAGGCGGATAATAGTACGAATATTATTTTGCAGCATCCAGTGGATCAAAGGCGTCATTCTGTAGGATGAAAACAGAGGTTTTCCTTGCTGAGTAAAACGGCTGATAGTGTAGCTCTGTTGTTCCTGTAAATCATCCTTTGGAGCAGCCAATGCAACAAATTTATTTGTAATCCAGTTATAGTCTCCGTTTTCTACTTTTTCATAAAACTCATATTCTTCCAAATCAAATGACTGTAAATCAAATAGTCCTAGCTGCATTGCTCTATTCAATCCTCGTAAACAATCCAATACAGTGATGTGATAGGTTGCTGGGCCATAACCAGCATCGCGATAAGGAATCAAAGGGGGAGTGATTCCAAGCAAAGATTGATACGCTTCTTCTGGTGTTTTTTGGTGTACGACCATCTTCATTACTATCATTTACCATGTAAGCCGTCAACAAGAATGCCGCGTTTGCTCGCCTATCGATCTCGAACGAGGAATACAAGCACAGGGTCTTGTTTGCAGTTTGCGGATTCTAATATCAGTGTGAATTACCTGGAGTTTGTCTTGCATAAAGTAACAAAACCTAACTAAATGAGCCATATTTGACGGTCCAAAGTCCGCATAAAAATTGGTATACACAAACGTGCTATCAACTGTAAAGAAATGGATTTTGTCAGTGTCTTGAGGTGCTCTGGACAGACATACGAAAAATAATTTGTCTACATTACGCTTTAGCTACCCTTTATGAATTCTTTCGCGTTGGCAAGCTCGCTTGCTTCGCTGGAAATTTCTGCTTGTGATTGGATGTTGCTATGAAATGTATATTGCATTTGTATCCAGCAAAGTTTGATTGTAATGTAACTTGTCTTCACAAAGAATTGGCGTGACTTTGGTGACATCATTGTGCCAATCGTAAATACGATGGCAGATAAATAGGATCGCTGAGCGACGGAAAGATAATTTAAGTGATTGGTCCGCATATAATCATTTATCCTGCAAACAGATCTTTTGGATAGACCTTGGTCACCAACTGAAATGTATTGGATCCCAAGTAATTCATGCATGCCCAAGAGCGGTTTCAGTTGCTCCAATTTTTTACTTTTTAAATGACAGTTGAAGACGAAAGAACTAATCTCGAAAATCTTCAGCTTTCTCGCCTAATTAAAGAAAATCATGGGGAATGCTTGGTGGAATGTTGTTTTTTCAAGTCTGAAATCAAGGATATTTATAATCCAACAAATCTGATGGCAGTGATTGGGGGAAAACAAGCCAATATATACGATAATGAACATTGCGGGACTCACTTGGATATCATGTCGCAATATAACTGCGATATTAATCTGGTAATCTGTTATTCATCCAGTCGTGCTGCTGTTGGATCAAAGTGGACTGTGATGTGTGGTTAGCAGTGGGAGATATCAATGGATCTATACATATACTCAGTATTGCCGAGTCTGAAGAAATTGTTACATTTCATGGACATTCAGGGCCAATCTATGATATAATCCCTGGGAAAAAGAAGCTGATTACATGTGCAGATGAAGGAATATTTATTTGGGACCTGCAGGGCAACATAAACCAAAGGATTGCCTGCGATGCCACTAGAATTGTATTTTTCAACTGATATAGACTGTCGATCGTTCAGGCACCTGGCTGGTTGCAGGAAACTTGTCCGGATCGCTGTACAAGGTTAGTTTGACTGGTGAAAATGGCGATTTAGATATCAACACTGTATTTATATCACACGCAACTGAAATAGGTATTCTATATTTCATGCAGACTATGTGCAAATAGTTGGCGATAATGTCCTGACCAAATCCGTCGATGGAAAAATTGTGTACTGGAATCTGGAGACTGAATCAATTATTTTCACTTACAATACCCGCCAAAAGAATAAATGTAGAATAGATATAAGGTAATTCTTACTAAGGTAGTCGCCAGCAAAACTATTTCTGTGTGGGCACTGAAAATGGCCAAATCCAGATATATTCTTTGCTTGACGGATCTCTAGTTTCCACAATATCTCACAAGAGATCTGCCAAATCGATAAAATGCTGCGCATTCTCACGAAATTGGTACTGGATCATTTAAACTTAGTGATAATCTGGTTTTTGTAGGGGAAGATGCTTTAGTTTGGAGGTAAGATTTTGTTTACATTTAGATTTGATTACAAACCACCTACAGACAATCTTAAAGAGCCAGAGACTGAAAATCAAGATTTGGATCCCATTGTTCAATAACACGACTTTTTGTGTCTGATTTTCATTGTAATGACATTTCATGTCTATACGAACTGCAAAGCTGAGAGAGCACAGTTTCCATATATATACCATAAATGATGTTTGCGATGAGAATGGCGATTGCTACCCATCTCTAGTTTGAGAATTATAATAATAGAGAGTCACATGTTGATGGACAATGGGAGATGTTCCACGCTCAACAATCTTACTCTTCACTTCAAAAGCCATAATGGGACACGATGATAGATGTATCTGCAATGTATGCACATGTGGGAGACACAAGTTATGTAAACCAGTTCATTTGACAGACGCGCACATTGATGCACACACAGGTTTCGCCATCCTAATCTAGAATATGGGGACCACTTTCAAACTTATCCGACCCAGGTAGTCAGAGGAAAGCCTGCTCCCCAGGAGCTGTCCGTCGGAGGTGATTTCTATGCGAGTACCGAAAAGTAATCATGCGTTAATTTAGTCGCGAAAAATTCGTGTTGCACACTCTAGGGCCTCGTTATCAAGTACTTTGGGATTAACAACAGATTGTAAAACCAACTTATCAACCAAATAATGCCAAATTGGAGTCTTTGACTACCCAGCGTGATAATTACCAGCCTTGGCCAGGAGTCAGTCCTCCAAAGAGAAGACAACAGCCAAAATGGCAAAGCACCAGCGGTGCCTTTGATGGGTCCACTACCACCAAGAGAGATTACGTTGAAATGGTATTGCCAGCCAAGTATGTCCGCAAACAACAGCCATACGTCAAAAGTGATGAAAAAATGGACGGGATTTCTACTCAAGAAGCAGATTACAAACCATGGCAAGTGTCTTCTATTCCAACAAGAAGAAAGACGATTCCAGCACCAGCTAGAGGAGCCGAAGACAGGTAATCGCATGATTAATTTCAGAGATTTTAAATCCACTACTGATGCTTCTTACGTTGCTCACGAACCATGTCGTGAATTAGTAAAAGCACCACAAAACTTGACCACTGATAATAGCAGCAAGTTTGAAGGTAGCTCCACCGCAAAAGATGCTTTCAAGGCTTGGCAAATCCCGCCAAGATATCAAAGACACCGTGCAATGTACGCACCATCTACTGCAGAATTTAACGGAGATACTACTTATTCTAATACTTACGTTCCAAAAACAGCTGGTAATTCGAAACTAATCTAGAACGTTATATTCACCCTACGCCAACTTATGTGCCAAATCTTACCAAATTTGATGGAAAGAGCACCAACAAGAGCGATTACATGTCGCCTGGTAAACAAACAAGGGCTGTAGATTTTAGTCCTAGAAATGTCTACGCTCCTACCAGTGATGACAGAGATTTCCTCTCGACTACTAGACGTCAACATGATCCTAAGCCATTGCCTCAATGTGAAGCAACAAAATGGATGGGCCAGCCAAGGCAACACGCCAGAGATGGACACGTCCATTTAGTTAGACCAAGTACTGTTGCAGTAGATCATTAAATCATTAGTAGATTCATTTTAATTTTCTCTTTTCCCGTTTCCATCGTAGATCCGACGAGGTGGATTTGCTTCTTATTGACAGTTGATATGGATCATTACTGAGCCATTCCACAGACTGTTGCAGCAAGATGCGCATCCTCTTTATGAGACAAAAGTAGGGCAAGCGTTAAAAGCCAAAATTTAAATTTATTAGTCGTTAGCGTCAGTCATAATGTTGATAAATTCTTGCTCATTTACTAGGATTAAAAACAAGTTACTTTCCCCATCTTGGTCAAGATCAAACTCATCAATCATCGCTTGCAGCTCATCATCGTCCATATTCTCTCCGATTTCCTTTGCAACTCTTCTCAAATTTCTCAAATTAATCTTTCCAGTGCCATCATCATCAAACAGTTTAAACGCTTTCCTGATCTCTTCAATAGGATCACGATCTATAATCTTTTCAGTCACTATATTAATAAAAAGTACTGATTTTTTGGAAATCTTCAAATTGAATAAGTCCTTGATTTGTCTTATCAAAATCTCTTAGGATTTTGAGTACTTCTGGCTTCTTGGCGTCGAACCCTAAGGCACGCATAGCTACCTTGAGTTCGTGGTAGTCGAGAGCGTTGTCTTTGTCTGTATCGAATAGTTCAAACGCCTCCTTGATTTCTTGTTTTTGATCGTCAGTTAGTTCTGGCCTTGGTTTTCTCTTTTGTTTTTGGGATGTATACAACAACGACATTAGATTCGGACAAGATTTTGAAAAATAGCGGCAGGCTATCGATGAATATTATCTACACACTCTGGCCATCGCAATCAGGAGAACATCGGTAAAATGGCTACACCTTTAAGACCTGCTGGAAACCAGACCATTTGTTAGGCTGTTGATCGTGGAATAAAACTACAGCATCTTAATTCTTTAAGGTTAAGTCATATGGCTAGACCTGTTCTGGGTTATAAATAGCAGCAAAGTATTTTCAGTTTGCAATTTCGGACTTTTCAATCTGAATATGTTGGGAGGTAGCATGAATTAATATAGATCAAAACAAGAGATTAATCATCTCAAAATTAGTATTGACAAATTTCAAATCATATGCAGGACAAGTAGAAATCGGACCATTTCACAAATCATTTTCATCTGTAGTTGGACCAAACGGAAGTGGAAAATCAAATGTAATCGATTCGCTCTTGTTTGTTTTTGGATTCAAAGCAAAGAAATTAAGACAAGGAAAGCTGTCTGATTTGATACACAATTCAGCGAAATTCCCTAATTTAAAAGAATGCTCTGTCCAAGTTCATTTTCAAGAAATCGTTGAAAAGATGGATGATGAGATTGTAAATAGGTTTGTTGTTTCAAGAACAGTCAAGAAGAATGATGGAAAAGAGTCTTCATCCTATCACATTGATGGAAAAACTTCAAATTTCACTCAGGTTCAAAATCTATTGAAAAGCTTTGGGATCGACTTGGATCACAAGAGATTTTTGATCTTGCAAGGAGAGGTTGAATCCATCAGTTTGATGAAACCCAAGGGACTAAATGAAAATGAAGATGGATTGTTGGAATATCTTGAAGATATTATTGGTACTAGCAGTTTCAAACAACCTATTGAGGATTTAGTAGGGCAATTGGATACATTAAACAACAAGTATGACGAACAGCTGGTAAAATTCAAGCATATTAAGAATGAAACCAACTCATTACAATCAAAGTCCGAAGAAGCAATCAAATACATTCAGTGGGAAAACCAAATCACTCATTTGAAGAATGTTATTTGTCAATTAAAGAAGAGTTTGCTTGTACGAGATTCTGCTGAATTGGAAATGCAAATAGTGAGTGAAATTTTAACTTTAGGCTGAAAATAAAATCAAGCAGAAGGAATTGAAGAAAATCCAAGAAAATGACCACCAAGCGAATCAAGAATTGGATTCAACACTGAAAGAACTTGAACAAGAGTTGACTTTATTCCTGCAAGATCAAAAACAGCAAAATAAGATCTTGTCTTCATTAGAAAAACAAGAAATTGAATTAAAGGAGTTTGAAAAACATTCGCAATCCCGAAAGCGAAAGTTGATGAAGTCGTTTTCTGAAGACAAACACTTAAAGTCCGAAATTGACAATTTTATTGGAAACTTTGAACAAGATGTCAATAGGGCAAACAAAGAAATCAAAGAACTAAAAGAAAGATTAGCAAAGGAAAGTCAAGTGCTACAGGAAATGCAAGAAAGCTTGTCAGACAAGACTTTGGTGTATCAACAGGAAATCGAGCAATTGCAAGTTGAATTACAGCCATGGTTGGAAAAGGTTAACGAAAAAAAATCAAAATTGGACACTTTTAATTCTGAATCAGAGTTGCTGGACACTAAAATCAACAGCGGAAAGATTTTATTGCAAGAAAGCGAACAGAGATTATCTTTGTTGATCTCAAATATTGATACTGAAAAAGAAGAGTATAGAATCGCTGAAAAGAATTTGAAAAAAAATGAAAAAGAGTTGACTGAAAAACAATCACAGCTTTCAAAGACTGAAGCTTTAGTAAAGTCCAGCAAGCAAGAATTTGCTCAATTACAAGCTAAACATGCCGATGCACTGGAGTACATAAAGTCTTTTAAAGAACGAGGAATTATATACAAGGAGTTGATGAAGCAAAAACAAAAAGGGACTATTCAAGGGATTTGTGGCAGATTAGGCGATTTGGCTACTATTGACGACAAGTATGATGTCGCCATCAGCACTGCATGCGGCGCCTTGAATTCGTTTGTGGTGGACACAGTTGAAGCTGGGCAGTTATGTATCGAGTTTTTGAAAAAGCACAACTTGGGAAGAGCAACGTTTATCTGTCTTGACAAACTGCGAAAGTTTAACTTTGAAATGATCAAGACTCCAGAAAACGCACCAAGATTGTTTGATCTAATCAAGTCTGAAGACAAGTTTTTGCCAGCATTTTATCAAGCTTTGGGTGATACACTTGTAGCCGATAACTTGGAGCAAGCCAATCGAATTGCCTATGGTAGACAGAGATATCGTGTAGTTACCCTGACCGGCCAATTGATTGATAAAAGTGGTACAATGAGCGGCGGTGGCAATAGAGTTGAAAAGGGCGGTATGCGATCTGCAAAGACAAATGCTGAGCAAGCCAATATTGAAGATTTGGAAGAAAATGTACAAGGAGCAGAACTTGCGTTTCAAAGATACTCTAATGAATTTAGTCAAATTGAATCAGATGTGCAAGAAATACAAAAAAATATTCAGGACTTGATCAACCAAAAGAATCGATTGGATTTGAATTTGAAATCATCAAATGACCAGTTAGAAGATGCAAAAAACGCTGTGAAACTAGCAAGACAAAATAGCCAGCCTGAAAAGGAAGATGTCGACCGCTTTAACGAATTAAAGAAATTGATAAGGAAACTTGAAACTGAAATGGAACCAATCCAATCTTCAACCCAAGTTATCCAAGACAAAATCAAGCAATTGCAAGAAAAAATCATGGAAATAGGTGGAGTCAGACTTTGTTCTCAAAGACACAAAGTCGAATCTCTGAATGAACAGATTGAAATGTTACAGTCGCAAGTCACCAAATTATATGGAGAGAAAACAGCCAAAGAAAAACAGAGATTAAAACTTGTAAAGAATATCGAAAAGAAGACACTTGAAATTGAAGAGATTGAAAAAGAGATTGAGCAACAGCAGGAAGACTATCAGCAAAAGCTCCAAGAAACGCAATCAAGTAAATCTAAAGTATCTGAACTTGAAAATGTAAAATTTGTTAATTTGAGGAAATTGAATGCAAACAGGATCAAGTAAACGAGCTAAAGCAAGAAGCCACAGAGAAAATGGATGCAAGAAACAAAATGAAGTCGCAACAATTGGAATTGGTAACCGAACTCAAACAAATGGAACAAACCTTTACCAAAAACAAATCTCTTTTGAAAGATATCGAATTCCAAAAAGGGCAGCTGGAATTGCTATCCACCGGTGAAGATGACGAACAGCTCAAAGCATATCATGACGACGAACTGGAGAATTTGAGTCTAAAGTCTTTAGTATCTCAATTGGATAAACTAGAATGTAAGAGTTGCTAATATAGCCGAAAAACAAGACAGCCATATTAATTTAGGGGTTATTAAAGAGTACAAAGCAAAGATGGCAATCTTCAATGAACGCAGCAGCAAAGTTGAAAAGGCTGCCAGTGAGCGCGATGCATTCAAAGCTAAATATGATTCATTACGAAAAGAAAGACTGAATACTTTTATGGATGGGTTTACTAAAATCTCTCAGTATCTCAAGGAAATGTACCAAATTATTACAATGGGGGGAAATGCAGAATTGGAACTGGTTGATTCTATGGATCCATTCTCTGAAGGGGTACTATTCTCAGTTATGCCTCCAAAGAAGAGTTGGAAAAACATTTCAAATTTGTCTGGCGGTGAAAAGGTAGTCTAAACTAACGGAGACATTAAGTTCTTTAGCTCTAGTATTTGCTTTACATCAATTTAAACCAACCCCTCTCTATGTGATGGATGAAATCGATGCAGCCTTGGACTTTAGAAATGTGTCTATTGTTGCAAATTACATTAAAGAGCGAACACGTAACGGCCAATTCATTATCATTTCGTTGCGTAACAATATGTTTGAATTGGCCGACCGATTGGTTGGTATTTACAAGGTAGCCGATCTTAATATAGACAGAGAATACTTCCAAGAGTATTACTATTGACCCGCTATTAGTCGAACAGGCTGCAGTTTAATAAATTTTTGGTTTGCATCCATTTTGAGCAGTCTTTGTATTGGACTACCGCTCTGCAAGACTCTGGCACTTGGATACTGCAAACTGGGCTCGGGGACGTAAGAGTGGGTTTGGATACTCTTGGATCCATTTCGCAATTTGGCAACAATCACTAAATTTTCAGCTAAAACGAAAAATGACATCTGACGAAGCTATCGAGCAATATGAACAGGAACCACAACCAGAACAAAAAATTATTCAAAAAATGATTTACGATTACTTGGTCCACTCTTGTTTTTCAGAAACTGCAGCAGCGTTTGGATCGACGTGCCAACTAATCAACACTGAAATGGATATCGATTTATCTTCGCAAGATCCAACAAGATCGTTGGAACCACGAAAGATTTTGTCCACAATGGTTAGAAAAGGAGAGATTAAGGAAGCTGTCGCTTATTGCAACGAGAATTTTCCAGGGTTATTGAGAAATAAAACACCGGAATCCAACGAAATTAACTTTATTTTAACGTGCCAGCAGTTTATAGAATACGCCAGGACTGATGCTGCTAAAGCGCTAATGTATGCCCAAACAGGTAATTGTTTACTAAGTAGAACTGGGTGTATTTTCTTCAATAAATCCAAAGTATAACGACACATTACAGGATATTATCGCACTGATTGCTTATCCAGATCCAGCGTCTTCACCAATGTCGCATTACCTATCTCAAGATCAGAGAGAATCGGTGGCAATATCGTTCAACAATTATATTATATGTAAGCATCGTTAATTTAGCCGCTTGCGGTGGTAAACCGGATAGTAGCTTGGAAAGAGTTGTCCAGCAAGCTACTGCTGTTCGAGAAATATTGTTTGCAGAAACTTCAAAAGACAAGAAAATGCAAAAGGTTCCATCAATCTAATTTAGACTATTTATAACCGCTGGAAGTTGGCTCAATTCCTATCCTAATAATAAACAATTAAACTTGGAGTTTATTAACTTACATTTTCATTGAGGTACGGTCATTGGTTTATTTTCTTGATTTCCTGTTGCGGCAGATTCGCTAACAAACCCGCCAGGCACATTAGGCGCTGTGAATTCTGGTTCTTGTAGGTAACTTGGCTCACTTTCTTCCAACAGTAATTCGTCTCCCAACGCATCCAGTTCTATATTAAAAGCAAATACCAGCTTCAAGGTCAGCCTCATCGATGTCATCCGGAACACCATACGTTCTGCCCAGAGCTTCTTGAACTTCATTAGCCTGTTCAAGTAAATCTTCCATTTCATCTTGGGCTTTCTTTGTTAGCAAACTGTACCTCAATCTTGTCCAAGTTGATATTTTTGTATTGTTTCTTCAGCTCCTTGTTTGCCAATTGCATAGCATCCAGTGTGGTCATTGTATTCTTTAGATTTTCTGTAGTCATGGATGCTACGCGTTAATTGCAAGTACCTTGCTCCATATTGAATGACTGTTGCTGGAGAGACTCTAATTGCGTTTCATAAAGTTTCTTTTGCTTTAATACCCGAACTGCTTTTTGTTTAATTGCATTCTTTCCCGGTCCATCTCTCATATTCGCCATTTGATCCTTGTGCCGCATTAGTTCTGCGTCCAATTTCCTTATTTTTACAAATACCGCATCCGCTCTTTCATCTGTCTGATATTAAATTAAGGTACTTTGACTATGGCATCCTGGACAGTTGGTTTTGGTTTTTGTGGTTTTGAAGACCCGAAAATGCGATTCATATTTCAGTTGTGAAAAAATGGATCCACAAGAGCTGCTGGATGGTACGGTAATTTAACGGCAGGATTACAGCAATACAGAGAAAAATCATCCAGAGAGGATTTTATAGAAATACTTGATCTAGTGTCAAAGAGCAATGTGTCCCTTCCACACTTGCAAATAATCATACAGGAGATTCATGAATTTGAAATATTTGACAACATCAATCTGATTACTGATGAGTTGTATCCAAATGTACCACTAGATTTATCCAGGTTTCTGCCCATCTCTCGATCCTGCTTTCATTGGGACACGCAGTGCCAAATATATACAAGAAACTGTGTGATATGGATTGGTTCAAGCTGCTAGTGGAAATACGGCCGCCTTTTGAATCTCATTTGTCATTCCTATTGTTAGTAGAGCTACTCCAGTGTCACGAGTTAACAACCAGAGAATTGGAAATATTTGACTTGAATTACACCACAAGAGTATGCCAGGCGGTCTATGAACAATACTATCAAAATGAAGAATACACAAACTCTGCAATTACATTGTTGCTAGTATTGCAAGGCCAGTATTCAAAAAAGAGCGGGGAACAGTCTCAAGTTTTGCTCGCTGTCCTAGTGTCGGACAGTATTAGCTATTTGCGAAAGGAATTGTCATTGGGGATAATATTTGTTTTCAATCGAGAAGGTAGCTGCACTACTAAGATAGAATCCGCGTTCATGCAGGAGCTGATTGTGGATTTGCTTATTGCGCTATCACTCAAGGATCCAACATTCTTTTATACAAACGATATCACAGTATTATTTGACATTACGATGCGTGAAACAATGAGGATCCAAGATCACAATGTACAAACGAATTAATCCTTAGCTACGGCAAAAATTCATTCGGTTACTGCCACTATTGATAGATTGCATACCAGTAGAATCGCCAGGATCAAAGCAGCATCTGACAAAGCAGTTGCGAGACAAACTGGACAAGATCAATTCATCACCAATGACCCCAACTTCAACTAGTTTGTTGGCCCAAAAGATTTTGAACCAAATAGAATAAAACAAGAATTTATTGAATCTACTGGCTGGTATACTACTGTTTGCTGAAATATCGCACCATCGTCACTTCTTTACGAGCAAGACCGCATTTCTCATAGAACCCAACGTTTTTTTCTGCACAGCTCAGTAGAACTTTGTAGCAGCCCATCTTTTCTCCTATATGGGCCAATTGGTCAATCAAACACTTGCCAAGCTTCTTTCCTCTTGTTGATTCACAGATGACGATATCCTCGATATGACCGACTATTCCACATTCATGTATAAACTTTCTTTCGACAATGATGCTGCCACATCCTACCAGTTCACTGGTTTCGATGTTTTCAATTACTAGAGAGCGTTGGGTATCGCTGTGACTAATTAGCCAGTCGAATTGAGCTATATTAGTGTAAATATTACTGGAGAATTGCCCTTCAGAAATATTACCAACCGTAGTTAACTGGGATAGCAATGTTAGGAATTTTTCATAGTCAGATTTCATTAGTGGGCGAAATCTATATGGTGCTGGGATTTCTACTTTAGCGCTGATGTCGGTGATTGGGAATTGCATTTCAGAAACCATATTTTTCATGGACTCGTTTCAATCTCCCATTTATAGCTAAATTGAAGTCACACACGCATAGCTAAGCCATCAAAAAAAGAACAATGCCAACATCACAAGAAATACGCCCCATAACAGAAACTACAATGCAGGAGTAAATGAGTAATTTATTTGAAGATCTTTCCGTCGGCAAACTTGACTCCGTCAATCTTTTCATCCCAAGCAAAGACCGCATTGATACGTTCGCGGACATCCTTGTTGTTGGTGTCGACCTTTTCAAAGTTGTAAGATTCGTAGTCAACAGTGTCTTGGATTCCAAATGGAATTTCAGATCCACGGATGACAAAGTAACCAGAGATCTTGCTGTTGTTGTTTTCTCCTAAAACGAGCAATGATGCGAAAAGGTACTTTCTCATGTGGTCGAGACGTTGGAAGAATCCACCAATGAGATTAGAAGACATGAATACAAGGGTCAATTCGTCGTTGTATTTGTAGTCTACTTTGTAGATAGAGTAGCCTTCAGAGTCGTATTTGTCCCAGAACCAGTTGACGGCGGTTGGTCTAGTGTCGTTGTTAGAGTAGAATCTCTTCCATTCGTCCAAGACAAAGGAAGATTTTGGTAAGAGGTCTAATGGGTTCTTTTCCTTTGGCTTGGCGGCTTCAGCGTCCAAAGCTTGTTGTAAATCTGCGTTAGCATCTTTAGCTGGTTTAGCTTCCTTGGCAGGCTTTGCTTCTTTAGCTGGCTTTGCTTCCTTAGCTGGAGCAGCAGACTTTGGAGCAGCAGAAGCGTCAGCAACACGCATCTTTTCGCAGAATTTAACTTCTCCAAGAACAGATTTGAAGTGCGGTTGGTTTACACAAGTAGTGAACCAACGGTGTACGTTCTTGAATGGAGCCAAGAAGGATTGGTCAAAGACTAATTCGTAGAATCTTAAGAGGGAGGTGACCAAAACGATATCAGCCAAGGTAACACGTTCGCCGACAAGGAAGGTCTTGGCAGCCAAGTGTTTGTTGAGAGCAGAGAGGGTGCGCTTGATATCTTCCTTTGCCTTGTTGGTGGCAGCTTCGTTGACTGGGTAGAAGCCCAAGATTGGGTACAACCACGCAGCAGCAGTTGGGCCAAATTCGTTATCGGTAAAAGCAACCCATTGTTGAACCAAGGCAGCTTCCTTGCGGGTCTTTCCTAAAAGTTGAGTTCCTTCCTTGTTGGAAACATAGAAAGCAATTGCACTGCTTTCAAAAAGGGTGAATCCATCAGCACCTTCAAAAGCCGGAACCTTTCCAAGTGGGAACTTGGCAAGGAATTCAGTGGTGGTGTTGTCCTTTCCAATGGCAACAATTTGTTCTTGAACGTCAAGGCTGTTGTATTTGGCAGCAATCAATGCTTTTTGAACACGTGGGTTGTTTGGATAAGTGTAAATTTTTCTAAGGATTAGTTCTGCTCTTGATTTCAGCTGGAACTGAAGATTACTTACCCGAAAGGCATTTCTGTGATCTGTCGTAGAAAAAAAAATTTATGTTGCTTTTTTCCAGACTGTATGTGGCTTGGACGAACTGTCAAATGAATCAGATTACTGCAAGAATAAAGGGAAATGTGGCTGCTTATGATTTATTCAATGATATGCCGTTATTGTTGAGCAACTTTCATCTTTTGGCAAAATTTGACTTCACCAAGTACTGCCTTGAAATGCGGTTGATTGGCTGCTGTAACGTACCAACGTTGAACATGCTTGAATGGAGCCATAAATGCAGGATCAAAGACCAAGTCAAAGAAATCATAAAGGCAAGTAACCAAAACGATATCAGCCAAAGTTGCGCGTTCGCCAACAAGAAAAGTTTTGCCGGCCAAATGTCTGTTCAAACCAGTGAGTGTCTTTTTTACATTTTCTTTGGCTTTGTTTGTAGTTTCTTCGTTGAATGGAACAATTCCGAAAATTGGATACAACCAGGCAGCGGCAGCTTGAGCGAATTCGTTATCTGCAAAAACAACCCATTGCTGGACTAACGCAGCTTCCTTTTCATCTTTCCCCAACAATTGAGTTCCTTCTTGATTGGCTACGTAGTATGCAATCGCATTGCTTTCATAAACTGAAAATCCATCTGCTCCTTCGAAAGCAGGAACTTTACCTAGTGGAAACTTAGCGAGGAATTCAGCAGAAGTGTTTTCCTTGCCAACGGAAATTATACTTTCTTGAACATCCAAATTGTTGTACTTTGCAGCAATCAATGCTTTCTGAACTCGAGGGTTGTTTGCATAAGAATAGATTTTACCTTAGTATTAGTCCTGCTCAATGATCAACAAGATCTTTACTTACCAAAGAATGGAGCCATGATTTCGATTTAAAAAAATATTTTTTTGAAATTACAATTTTATTATGAATTAGAAATAGTTTTAGCGACAGATTCCACTAATAGGTTCTTTTCTTTGATGGTGTTGCCTCTAATTAGAATAGGCGGCCAATTCTGAGTTAATGCGGCATGGAAATTGGCTGGAACCCATGGGAGGAACAAATCCAAAAAGAATTTGGGATCTTCAGTCCTATCATTAGTGTTCATTTACCATTTCTCAACGAGGTCGGACTGGGACGCAATTTCTTCCTTGATTAGCGTATTTAATAGATTGTACACCTTGGGTTGATTCTTTGCCCAAGACTTGCTTAAAACCCCGGGTTTCGTTGTAAGGTGAGGATGGATCTTGTAAAATACATTTTTGGATTGGGGCAAGCCGAAATCTATAGTACCTTCCAAAAGCGCCTTGGCAAACCAACAAGCTGCTGAGCTAGAGTCTTCCATGTCAATCTCAGTAACTGGCAACTGCCACAGTTTCGGCCCAAATGTTGGTGAGATATATCCTTGCACACAATCCCTTTTCTTTACATAGCGCGGCTCTGGTTGTTCAAGGAAGCTGCCAGGGTTAAGTAAGGGCTTTGCTTGGTTGAATAGCCACTTTTCATTGATAGCGGTAACTCCTTTGAGCCATCTCTTTTCAATAGTTTGATTCTTGTCTCTAAGCTGGAGTAATTCGCCGTCAGGTCCAAATATTTGTTGTTTCCCTTGAACTTGGTCATAAATAATCCATTTAGGAGCAGGTCTATTTCTAAATATACACGAGGAGGGATGAATTACGAACTGTTCATTGGGCAGAGACCATATGGTAGAATAGCAAGGAACTGCATGTTTACCGAAACCGCTCTCTTTATCGTCTAATTTTGCTACACAATCAACATACCCGCTGAGTAAAGCCTGTCTGATAAGTGCTTCTTGCTTGGCACTTGGTGGACTGAAATTGAAATCAAACTGGCTTTGAATGCTGAATGAACTTGACGCAATATTTGCCAACTGCTTCATTAACTTGACAGTTTCATCCATTGCTTTTGGACGCAAGTAATTGGCTTCACAAAACTTTTCCAGATTGGCAGACTTTCTGGACTCTGCTATGTATGCCCCGATAGCACAAAGTAACATCAACATATCAGATGTCGGACTAATTCCAGAAAAATTCTGCTATTAGCTTTGGCTTACCTGCATCTTTTTGTAAAAGTGTCCTCGTTTTTTCTTTCGTTCTTCCTTTTCGTCTTCGTCGGCTTCATCTTCTTCGTCGGTTGTTTTCTTGTCAACCAGCAAATCCATATCACGAACAAATAATTCACCAACACTCATACCAGCAACAATAGCTGTTATATAGGGTAAAATATCCAATCCATACTGGCTAGCCACAACAAGCATTTTACCGTATCGAGGATGCACAGGGAACTTGGCCATCATTCTGCCCTCTTTTGTAATTTTTGCATCTTCACCAATGGCTCCTAAATATTTAAGTACGGTCTCTGCATCTTTCAAGTGATTTCTATCAGGCGGTGTCGGGAAAGGAAATCCAACAACCTGGTTCATTCCCATAGCTTTCATGTTCAAAACAACACCTTGAATTGGGGTACGCAAAATTTCTGGCTTGGAAAAGTTTTCAAAGTAGTTATGGAAAACCGCTGATGAAAATAGACGATAACAGTGTCCAGGCCCCAATCTTCCAGCACGGCCAGCTCTTTGGTCTGCAGATGCTTGAGATGTCCACGAAATTTGAAAGTTTTGAATTCCTGTTTGCGAATCATATCTTTTTTCTTTTGCCTTGCCACAGTCTACCACATACTTGATTCCAGGGATTGTTAAACTGGTTTCTGCAACATTCGTGGCAATCACAACTAATCTTGCGCCTTCTGCAACTGGTTCAAATATTTTCATTTGCTCAGATGTTGGAAGTAATGAGTATAATGGTAGAACATGCAATGGCACCCGTTTAAGCGCTTCACCTAAAGCATTTCGCGGCAATTGTGCTTCGATTTCCTCATCTTCTATTGTACCATTCAAGATTTCTACTTTTTCCTCCTCTTCATCGGATAATTCTTCGTTTTTCACCATTTCTTCAAAATCATCGACTCCTTTTCCGTCCCATTCAAACTCACCTTCAGCCTTTGCTGCATCCACATCATCCACATCATAGATGTCCCCTCGTTCTTCAGTGAGATTAGCCTTGTCCAAAGTATTTTGTTTTTCATTTTCAATGGGGAACATCTTTTTAAGTTTTCTGCACAAGATTTGAACTTCTTGCTGGCCAGTAACAAAGACAAGAATGCCGCCATGGGGTAGCTTTGTATGGATCTTGACAATCTTTTTGAACGCGTCCGTCATGAAATCTAATTCAGGAGTGCGTTTGTTGTAGTGAACGACTACTTTGTGTTGTCTCCCATCTACCTTAATGACAGGTGGGGGAGTGGCAGGGAAAAGGGTGGTATTAAGGGTAAAATCTTCCACTCTAAGGGTTGCAGACATGATTACCAGTTTCAACGGCCTGACACCCTTGATTTTCCCTGAATTTCTTAGAGCAACAATTCTTGTCAACCATCCAATCAATATATCTGTCCCAATAGTTCTTTCGTGAGCTTCATCAATGATAATACACGAATAAGCAGTCAACAACAAATCCGAGCCTTTTTTAGATTCTGCATTCAGTTCAGCAGCAGAGCTAAGCTCTCTCAGCAAAATACCATCGGTCATAAATTTGATACGAGTGCTGCCTCCAGTTTTACCTTTATCATATCTTATTAGTTAGATCCTACCTTATTTGATAAGAAACTTGTCCATTCTTCAGCTGCATTTCTTCAGCAACACGATTCGACATACTAACAGCTGCCACTCTTCGTGGTTGCGTAATACCAATCATTCCTGGGTATTTAGGGTGGTTTTTATCCCCAAATCCAGCTTCATACAGAAACTGGGGCACTCTAATGTTTAAACAAAAGTTACTGAGTGGTTTTACCAGAACCAGTTTCACCGCACAGAATTGTTACGTCGTTGGCCAAAATGGTTTCCATAATAGGTTGCTCCTCACCGACAACCGGTAGTGACATTCTTGCGAGTTGAATCTCTTCAGTGCGATTTACTGCCACATGATAGGATGCCTGCTTGTCTTCTTCCGTAATTTGTGTAGGAGTAAACTTGAAGACTGTTTTTTTGGGCTCTTTAAGTGTCTGTTTCAACTTTTCACCATCAACAACATTTGCTGCCCATAGTCTCTGTTCATCTGTAACTTCCTCATCAGATGAATCTTCAATTTTGATTTTCTTTGTTTCACTAGTTTCGTTGGTTGGATCTTTTCTTTTGAGAGCACTCCCCAGCGATGGTTTTATTGCAGTTCCTGACGTAGCTTTTGCCGATGCTACCAACGGCTGTCTCAGTGCACTTCCTAACGCAGGTTTTAATGCAGTTCCGGAAGTAGCTTTTGTGGTAGCTCCATGAAGACTAGATTCAAACACTTCTGCTTCAGTTTTTGATCCAAATGCCTTTTCCAATAATGACAACTTTTCTTCCTCTCTAACAATCTCGTTTTCAATCATTTCCATTTCTTTTCCGTCGATATCTTTGTCTTCTGAATCATCTTCACTGTCCAAATCTCTGACTTGTATTTCCTTCACTAATGGCACAGATGAATCAGTCCTTGGAACTCCAGCACGTTCTTCCTTTAATGCCTGAACTAATTTCTCCCTGGCACTTAATTTCTAAATCAGTAAATAATTACAGCTGTTCCCAACTTTTTGCTGGACCGTAATAAATCTGACGAAAATGTATTCTGAGCAAGCTTTTCATAATAATCTCCACGAGCATCTTTCTTTAGTTGCTTTGCTATGAACGCTTCCATTCGCTTCTTCTTCTTTGCATTCATTTTAACCGTTTTGGGATTCTCTGGTAATTCACTCGTTGGTCCGGATGGCCCTTTTTCTCCAGGTAATAGCATATCTGGGACCGTTTCTCCGGTGCTTTTGGAATGCCCAAGTCTGGCTTTTGCATTAAATCCCACACTTTTTAGTTTCTTGTTTTTCATTCAAAATATTTCAAAAAACAAAAAAAAATTATAATTGAAAATGTCGAAAAATTTGAACGAAACAATTGCCAGTATCAATGAATTGCAGGAATTTATCAGAAAATATTCGTGGTTATCAGACTTTTTTGCGATTGATTTCCTTACTTTTGATTACTGGAATAATAATTTCCCAGACGATTGGAAGTTTCTTCAATTCGAGAGCATAGACACATTATGCGATATGGTATCCAAAGGGAGATTGAATGACGAATGGCCGGATTCACTAAAAGAGTTTGTCCACCTTGCTTCGAATTTGGGACTGAGGCGGTTTCCAGACTCTGATTTGAAATACTGCCAGCTGGATAGAGAAGTACAAATTGGGATGAAACAAAAAAAGATTGCCGAAGTCAAAACCACTGCTGTTTATATAGATGACTTGTGTGCAAAAAACCAAGTGACACATGTCCTGGATTTTGGAGCTGGACAAGGATATCTATCGTCTGTATTGGCTTATCAATACGGCTATAATGTTATTGCACTGGATAGTGATATATTACAGACCTCTGGTGGTGAACAGCGCGCAAATAGGATTTTGAGTTTGTACAAACATCATAAAAGGAATATTAGTGGAGTGTTGCGGTTCATGACCAGTACAATATCAATCGAGGACGGGTTTGAAGCGATCTTTGACAAAGTCGAACGTTGTTTTCCTGATGTTGTTGGAAAGAAATGGATTATTTGTGGATTACATACTTGTGGAGACCTGGCGGTTGCTATGCTGAATGGATTCAAGGGCTATCAAAAAGAAAATGTTGTCGGGTTGGTGAATCTTGGATGTATGTTGAAATTGATCGTAGGTTGTTATCAATTATTGACTGAGAGCGAGAATCAAGGCGATAGAGTTGGTTTCCCACTGGCGAATTCTATGAAACCATTCTCTCTGGGGTTACATAATCGGATGGTCGCGTGGTAATTTAGTTTAATGTAGCCAAGCAACACAGAGGTGGGAAGATACCGATGCCATTAAAGAATCGTTGAGGAGGCTGTTTTACAGATCTGTTTTACAAAAGCTATTGATTGACAATAATATAAAGATGGACTCACAGACCCATTCGGAAGCTTTGAAATCATCTGGAGGGGAGGTAGCTATAAAGAAACTGGGTTCTCAAGCCTGTGCAAATCCTATAACCTACACAAAAGCAGCTTTAGAACGGCTAGGTTGTAGCCAAGCACTGGAAGATGGATTGGTACTGGGAACATTTGACTGGCATTCGTCTGCATACCCACAGATAGCAGCAATATGGACCTTAAGAACAATGCTGGCGAATGTCATCGAATCGCTTATTTTGGCGGATCGGTGTATGTACATGTCTGAGAGCAATTTCCATGTTGAATTAATTGCAATGGCCGACCCAGATGTAAGTCCAAGAAATATGGCTATCATTGTAACAAAATAAACTTAATTGTACATCTGCGGATAGGCTTCATGTTGGTACAATGGCAAGGCACTGTCTGCAACGGAACACATTCTTTATCCAACAAGTAAAATTACAAATCTGCAGTTTATTTAACCTTGGAGAGATTTGACTTTGGCAATGTACTTTGCTTCAGCATCTGCTTGGGAAGTACCTTTGAGAGCATTCCATGCGTCCCACTTTGCTCTTCCAGTAAAGTCAAGCATTCCTGGGCGGTCGGTATTGCAATCACCAACGGAAGCTTGCTTGAACAAAGAATAGAGAGCTAAGAGGTCGTCGTTTGATGGCTTGGTAGTCAAGTTCTTTGCGTCTTCAGCGGCTAATGGTTAATTGCAAAAAGTACCTTTGTCGAATTCAGCAGATGGCATTTCAAACTTGGTTAAAATTCAAAAGACCTCTGCAAATTTAATGTGAGAGTGGCGTGGGACAGATCTTGAATATAGGACAGAGCAACAGATAACTAGGTCCAAGCGCAACAGATTAATAGTACATTAGCCTTAAAATATCCAACTTGGACAGCAGTCATGATTTATTGAAGATGGGATGGAAATTATTTCCCCGCAAATGTGATTGCGTAACCGCCCACTAAACAGCACTAACCTGGCCTCCAACATCAACGACATGAAATGCGTTTGGATCCAACCCTCGTTTTTTCATTTCTTCCAGCAATTTAACAGGAGGTTCATTGACTGGTTCATTTGTCAGTATAAAAGTGCCCCAGTGCATCCCCACAGACTTTAATGATTTAATATCTAAATGAAGATCGACAGCGTCTCTTGGATTGCAGTGCACAGCAGACATGAACCATCTGGGAGAGTAAGCCCCAATAGGAATTGCAGATAAATTAAATGGGCCATATTTATCTCCTATTTCTTTGAAAGCTGGGCAAGTAGGAGCAGTTTCCTCGTCCATACCTTCTCTAACAGTCCTATACCCAGTATCTCCACCGAAAAAGAATCGTTTTTCGCCAGATAGGACAACCCATGAACTCCACAAAGTTTTAAATCTGTCAGTCAAAGATCTTCCTGTGAAATGCTGGCAAGGAGTGCAAGCGATCTTGATGTCAAACCTGTCATTTGATACTTGGTATTCGTCCCACCAGTCGCACTCGATGACGTTTGAAATACCAGAGCTAACCAACAGCTCTTTGTTGCCCAAAGGCACAAAAAACCAGGTATCCTTCTTGGCAAGTTTCTGCATTACAGGCAAATCCAAATGGTCGTAATGGTTGTGACTGATAACCACTACATCAACATTTGGAAGTTCCTAGGTTAAATTAGAGTACTTCAAACTTGCAAGGCGGCGGGACAAGTCTCTTTGGGCCGGCAAAAGATACTGGAGAGCATCTTTCAGATAAACAAGGGTCGAATAATACATTCGAGCCTTTGACTGATAGTAGCACGGCTGCATGTCCCAACCAGGTTGCCTAAATAAGATAATATTCACCATCATGGTTTCTCGTGCCTCGCCATCATTAATAGCCTTGATTTTCTTGAAATCTACGTCAATTACTTTTGGCAGTTCGTTGGCTGTTGGTTTAGGAGTGGTCGACATTACACTCCCAAACATTTTGAATACATCCGTGAATGAGGTTGCTATAAAACTGCTCCACGGATTTATAAACCCTCCGCTTGGGTTATGATGAGCCGGCAAAGCGTTTGGCTTTGGAATTTGAAATTCTCTGCCTCCGGTTTTCGTGATTTTTGTCATTAAAGTTTTAGCTTTCATAAACCCGTCGGGTAACAATAAAGAAATTATCCGACATGTAGGCAACACCTGACTGAGCAAAATTATTTATTATGTTTATTCAAATGCAAGCTTGCATAACAAATTGATGATATCAGAAGGAGCTGACACATAAAAGGCTGCGCGGGTCAACTTGGTTGCTGAACCCAATGTACAGGTGTATACATCATCAGGATCTAAATCTGATTTTGAGAGTGCTTTAAACATATCTTCGTCAGTACGGTCGTCTCCAGCACAAATTGCGAAATCGCAGTCTGGTTGTCTGCTTTGCACCAGCCGTTTGACAATTTCACCTTTATTCATAGAGGTTGGACGAACCTATTATTAAAATCAATCACCTCCAGGTTTTTCTTGCCCACCATAACTTCAACTGGTAATTTGGAGGCAATATTATTAACCAATACATTTTCGCACTCTTTTGCCTGGAAAAGACCAAATGTGGGGTCGGCTAGTCTATAATGCCAAGTAATCGAGCAGCGCTTGTGTTCAATAAAAGAGCCGGGAGTTCTGTCGGTGTAGCGATCAAAGATTTCAATGACTTCATTTTTCCACTCCAAATCCAATTCAGCGGCGAGATTAATCCACTTTCCTCCAGGATATTTGATGAAAGAACCATGCTCGGCTGATAAACCTAAGCCAGGTATGTGGCCAAGCCAATCGTCCAAGCAATCTTGGTCGCGACCAGAAATAATAAAGATTACATTGTTTTCATCATCAACAAGCTTCTGCAGTGCCTCAAGCATTTTTGGCGGAGGAACAGCATCTTTTGGGATTTTGACAATCGGAGTTAGGGTTCCCTAAAGTTAGAGAATTTTACATCGTAGTCAAATAGCAAAAGCCTCTTTTTCCCTTTATCATAAGATTTCTTTACCCTTTCGAAATCAAGCCATGGTGTTGGGTTGACTTGATCAGGTATAGATGATTTGACTTGCAGCTCTTTAATGAAGCTCTTTGCCCAGATTTCAGCAGTATGGCTGGTAACATAGTCATAGAGATGCTAAATTAACACTGCTGTACCTTGTGCTTTACCGAACGCTCATCAAAGGTTTTGCAAAGTGCTTCGTTGATGGCACCGGCGACACCAGGAAAATCCCAAGGATTTACAAGTATAGCTCCTAAAATAAACCATATTTTACCTGCCATTGCACCAGCTGTGCCTGCAAATTCACTAAGGATTAGCACTCCCTTGTTTTCTTGCTGACATACAACAAAATCATGGCAGGTTGTGTTCATCCCATCTCTTAAAGGGGTAATCAAAGCAATATCTGCTATACTCATCAGAGCAAAGTATTCTTCAGGATCCAAATTGTGGTGATAATGGTGTACCGGAACAGATTCAAGGGAGCCATATATTCCATTGATTCTAGCAACTACTTTAGACACTCGGGAAACAACCTGCGGATTTTCCTTTTGCTTGCTGGTCGATACTTGTACTAGTGCAACCTAGAGTTATTCATAAGTACTTTGTTGTGCCATTCGGGATATATTTCCAAAAACTTTTCGAATGCTTCCATTTTGTGGGCGATGCCTTTGATGTGGTCCATGGTGTCTCGTGAGAAAATAATCTTTTTTCCTTCATACAACTGTCTGATTTGTCTCACCTTTTCATGCACCTCTGGGTTCGAACGAAACCGTTGAAGGCGTTCCAGGTCGATTCCAATAGGAAAAATCCCAATAGACACAAAAAACCCATGGTATTCCACACCGCTTGGAGTCGATTCACACCCAATCACCCTGGTACAGCTACTGATAAAGTGTCGGGCATGGGAATATGTTTGGAATCCAATCAAATTGGCTCCAAGAAGGCCGGATAAAATTTCAGTCCGTTCTACTTTAGCGAATTATTACTTGTCAGACACCTAAATATCTCTGAACTCGGGAATGGGGTATGTAGAAAGAATCCAAGGACTGATTTTGGGAAATTGGCACGCAAAAGAGAAGGAAGTAGCATCAAGTGATAATCATGAATCCAGACTAGAGTTAATGGCCGATTACTTTGATCGCCTTCCTCGTATGCCCGCGAAATAACATTGCAGAATATTTGGTTTGCTTTCTTGTAGCAATCCCACTTTTTCTGTTCCACAGTGCCATCCGTAGCGTTATCCCATAATATGTAGTGGAACATTGGCCATAGTTCTGCGTTAATAATCGATAACCAGTTTTGCAGTATCCTTCATAATGTCCCATCCCGATATTCAAGTCCATTTCAACGATAATTCCTCTTTCCTGTTCCCATAGCTGTTTCTTTGCTTCATCTGTCCATGATTCTCTTGACCATCCAACAAAGACCAGTTCGAATTCAGATTTCAGAGAATAAGCGCCGCTGGATTGTGCAGAGTGTCCTCGGCGTAACGCGAGCGTAATCTCGTTGTTGTCTTCCTTGTATATCCAAGGGATTTGGTGAGTAACGACTATTATTCGCTTCATGTTTTTTCAGTAATTTGCCAAATTGGAAAAATGGCTGTGATTTTTACCAGCGATTTTTCCTTAAATATCGCTGGAAAACAAGGTAGGCTGGAGATAGAGATGAAACATTCTGGCTCCAAATCTATAAACTTGCGGATACATTCAGGCTGCAGCTCAACATCTTTTCATTCTGAAGCTGCATGCATTGCCCAGCATAATTTCAATACCACCTGATAACGTGTTGCATAAACTGAAAAAGTCCTCCAAGAAATGCACTGATTCTTTATTTCACCAACCGAAATGCGATGCATAGCGTACCAAATTGCGCTTCCCTTTCTTTATATGAAGGAAATCCTCGGTACAACTCAACAGCCCCTTCCAAAGCCAAGCCAGATTCAGGAAGCATTTCTTCGATGCCTTCGGTGGCTAGCAACTCTGCGAAAGAATTGTACTTGTTTATGCCAGACACTTGCACCAAAAGTCTTTCACTTTTATCATGCAATTCAAATGTAATGAGATCTCCAACGTTTACGGATGCAGAAATCCCGGAATTGGTTCTTCCTTCCTTCTTCTTCTTCCCTTCCTTTATTAAATTGAAATAACGTTCTTGCAAATGTAGGAGATGAGTTGCTGAAATTTTGAAATGGTCTGTTTCACTTTGAAAAATCCGAGAAAATAAAATGGGAATACACGTAAATGACTTTTTAATCCAGGAACAAGGACCTTTTGATTTGACCTATTTCACAAAAAGTGCGCTCTCTGGTGGTATCTGCTGCGCTATTACTCATGGAGCCCTAACACCTGTTGATGTTGTTAAAACCCGTATTCAATTAGAACCTACTGTATACAACAAAGGTATGGTTGCCGGGTTCCGCCAAATTATCGCAAAGGAAGGTGTTGCAGCTTTAGCAACTGGTTTTGGTCCAACCGCTGTTGGCTACTTTGTACAAGGATGGTTCAAATTTGGCGGTGTCGAATTCTTTAAAATCAGAGCTACTCAGGCAATTGGGGACGAGAAAGCATGGCAGTATAGATTTCCGATATACTTGGGTGCAGCTGCTTGTGCAGAATTTATTGCAGATATTTTCCTGTGTCCGCTTGAAGCTACTCGTATTCGTTTGGTGTCCAACCCTGGATTTGCTTCTGGATTAGCCAGTGCTTTCCCTAAAATCATTGCTCAAGACGGTGTTATCAAAGGCTTCTACTCTGGATTTGGTCCAATTTTGTTCAAGCAAATTCCGTATACTATGGCTAAATTTGCTGTCCAAGGATATACAGCTGAAAATATTTACAAATTCACTGGAATCAATCAAAAAACTGCAAAGTCTTCAACCAACTTTGTGGTTAACATGGCATCTGGCGTTGTTGCTGGTGTTGCAGCCGCTATTATTTCTCACCCAGCTGATACTCTCTTGTCCATGATTAACAAGGAAGGTGCTGGCGGTAGCGGATCTATCACTTCCAGATTATGGAACTTGGCCAAGGAAACTGGGTTCCGACGTCTCTGCTTGAACGGGCTAGGACCTCGTTGTGTGATGATTGGTACTTTGACTGCTGGTCAATTTGCAATCTATGGTTCTATACTTGACATTACTGGGGCAAAACAATTCCACTTTGTAAACCCAAACGAATCTCATTAAACTGATAACAGTGACTATTTTATTCTACTTTTTCTTTTTTGGTCTTCCCCTCTTCTTTGGTGTAGGTGTAGTTGGAGTAGACTCTGGCGCTGTTTCAACTGTCCTTTCTTTCTTTTCCCTTACCTTTTTGAACTTTCCATCTGGCCCAGGTAGTTTCCCAATATCAATTAAATGTTGAACAGTGCTATCATTAAGTTTCCCATCTCGCTTTAATAACAGTAAGGTTTCTGTAGGTAATTCGTCTATCTTTACTGCACGTTTTTCAAGTTCTCCGTAGCGCTCTTTCAAGTCTACCTTTGCAACGTACGGGTCGTCCTGGTGGTATCTGTTTCGTCGTTTTCTGAAAAAGCAAAAGAAAATCAAACCTGCTATGAATATTACTGCACCAATGATCATTAGCATTTCGGTGAATTCCAGTGGTTTTGTTTTTGCTTTTCTGGGCATTAGATTGACAAACAAATCGAGAAGATTTTTTATTACTCTTGCTTTCGTCGTTTGCCATTATCTTTGTCACTGGATAATTTCATTACTAACTTTCTCTTTACAACTGGAGACTTTTTGAGCTCTATCCCTTCCTCTTCATCTTCTTCTCCATAGGGCACTAAAGGTTTACCTCTTACAAATTCCAGAGGGGGCGAAGGCAATCTCTTTGCGGGTATTGGTGCTGGCTCTTCTTCATCAGAGCCGTCATTAAAATACGCTTCTTCATTTGCATCGATTTTGTCGTAACCGTCTTTAGGTTTTTCAACTGGTTTTACCCTGCCATTAGCTAAAATTACTTTTCTGGAGATGTAGTGGGTATTTCCAAGCCCTGTTCATATTTAAGCAGAATACCTTTAAATACTCCAACATAGCTCAGAGTTTCAAAATATTTCTTGTAATTTGTAGCAATATGTGTAATTAGTTGTTTGCTTCCTTCAGACTGGGTTAAATCAAAGCTACTACGCGTATAGATTCAAACAGTTCCAAACAAGCCGAATTTAACAGATTATTTCTTCCTTCAGTTGATAATATACATGCAAATATCTTTCCAAAGACATCTTGCTTCATTAGTAGTCGTCTGTAAAATTCATCGTTGGTTCCCAAGCATACCCGGAATACACGAAGCGAACCTTGTAATTAGCAACATATTACTTAATCGCAGGAAAGTATCCTTGGATTTTAGAAGCACGCCGCATGCTTTCAGGATATCATTATGTAATAAATAGTTTTTACTAAACATGGCATGTTGGGTGATAATAAAACTGAGCATCTCGCATAATGTGTTTAAAATTGATGATAACTTTGGATTCAGGTCCAGAGATTGAACGTCATTTTTTGTGCCTGCTGTTGCATTTTCAATATCCATCAGCGGTTTAAATAAACTATTGCATTGGTTTTCGTAAAAGTAATCCAAGAATTTATCTAGATCAGCGTCTACTACTCCTGGGAGAGTCTAGATTAGAAAAAAGTACTTGGTTGGTTCCAATGCCAGAGGTGTCCAGTAATATTCGGATATTCTCAGCCATCTGCGAGCTAATCCCCATATCTTCTTCTTCCACAAATCTTTCAATCAAAAAAGCAATCAGCATCTTTTTTTCATCTGCTGCTTGTGAAAGACAGTAAGATCTAACCGGCGCTGGATTGTTTTCCAGCAGATTAGTCAATATAGCAACAGAGGCGTTTCTAATCTGGATACTCTTGTCTGCTATCGAAGTTTCGATTAGATTGTATAGTCCTTGAGATCAAAATTAGCTCTGTTGTACCTATATAATGTTGCTTTAGCTTGTTTTTGATATGGTTTAGCCATTGTACACAAATCTTGAATAAACATTACTATATCATGTTTCTTTTCAATAGGAGTGCTTTCGTTTGCATACAAATCGAATACATCATTCAAATAATATTCCTGAATATGCAACAGTATGTCTGCTTGCAAGTTATAAATCATTGTATTTAACGCTGAGAATGTTGAATCTTCCAAATTCCTCGCTAGAGCAACGTCTTTTATATATGAAGCACGGTATACGTAATGAATTTTGGTGATGATATCTGCATTGATGATTGGAATGATTTGTTTGAATGTTACATTGTCGTTAAAGTACTGTCTGTAATTCCCCTTTTGTTTTGGATACTCCCTGTCATCTATAATTAGCGTAAAGTACATTCGAGCATTCCTAGAATATAATTAAAATGTTTTTCTTCGAATAGTATACTGTACACCCGGAAATTGTTGAGAAAGAATACGACTCTGACGATATTTGCCAGGCGATATAAATCCACCCAGTTCTCCAAATCCTCGCAGGTTTCTAACAACGGTATGAGTTTATCTATAAAATCCTATCATTAAATCAGCCCGACTGTTTCTAGTATAATTTTTGTAATCAATTCTCGCTGTGATTCGTGCCTTGAACCAATCATAAACATTCTTTCGATCTGCTGCAAATTACCTAGTTCAACTTCTGGTAAAATAAACTCCACTTCAACCTGGTCCTCTTCCACTTTTGCAACTGGAAGTTGATCAATATCATGTTTATCGGCGGCCATCCTTTTTTGAATCTCCATCAGTTGATTCCTATATTAATGAAAGGTACCACAGATCTTCACACCCTTTAGGTTCTTGAAAAGACAGAGCCAATTCTAAATTATCATCACTCCATAAAATGAGTGTTTCTATGTAAGATAAACGGTACCTTGCTGTCGAACATACTCTGACAGCTGCACTTTTGAATTCATAATGCCAGATCCATCTGTTTCTGATCGCACTAGTATTGCATAAGATTCTATTTGGTCGACATATTTACATTCCACATGTCCAGTACCTTTATCAATCCACGTTCCGGTATCTGTCATTTCATAGACCTTGACTCGTTTATAAATGGAGGAATCGATTTCTTCTTCTGTTTCCATCTTGGATCTTTTTTTTGAAATTTGAAATTCCCAAAAATCGGAAATGAGGCTGCGTTAATGTTAACCTTAACTGAATGCAATAACTTGATAGCACCTGACTATTAAGGCTGTGCTAAAGCTTAAATCACTATATAAAGAACGAACAACATCTTTCAAAATATATTAAATCACTTAAACAACGACATTTGTTTCTACAGCAACATATTCCTTAAAGAATCTTTGTCGGATTAAATTATTCAAGTAGTCGCCTAATTTTACAGACCAATGTTCCACTATCCAATACAAGAGAGAGCCAATAGCGTAGTATACAATCAAACCAAAGAGCAAGTTGTCAATCAGGATCAAGCTGTTCTTGCTAAAGATGCCAGTCCAGACATTGTTGTATTCAAACAAAGCAACTGGGAGAACCAAGTACATGGAATAAGAAATTTCGCCAGCATAAGTAAAGATTCTCCATTTGAAGAATTTCATGAACGATCCTTCTCTAGCTGCGTACCCAACCAAGAACATCACAAAGGCGCACATGAATCCACACAAACGGGTGTTGGTGTACTTGTTGTTGAACCAATCTTGATCATAAACATGAGCATGATAAAACACTCGGGAACTATTGTGTGCCCAAGGTGCTGGCCAGTTCTTATCGAACGGAACATTGACGTTGAAATAATTTCCTTGATACCATGGGAATTGATAAATAGTATAAACCAAAATAACCCAGCATCCAGCATCACAAATCATGAATGGAGCTCTCTTTGAAAGTCTAAGGAACCAATCACCCCAAGTGTCAGATTTCATTAATTCTTTAGATGGTGGACTTGGGAGCAAATCATTCCTTTCCAACAGCAAAACCAAGATTGCAGCCAAACACCCGAACCAAAACTTGTAGAATTGAGGCGGAAGATGGTTTTGATTGTAATAAGTCATAGAAGTCCAGTAGCTGGTATCCAATACTCCAGGAAGTGCAAGGACTGTGAAAATTACCAAATGAATCAGCCTAAAAATGCATGCTTTGGCTGAATGGAACACTCTAGGGAAGAATGCTAATTCTTCGTACTTGATTTTATCAGAACCAGAAACAACCGCGTCAAAGTATTCAGCCCATTCATAAGTACCGATTATCAATGGGAAAATCAAGTAAAATTCAATAAGCGGAGCCATAGTCCAGAAAGTAGACTTTACATTCACGCAGAATAGGTAGTTGATGATGCTGGCAGACCCGATTGGCTGTAAAGTATCAAAGGTACTGTAATACGCACCAGTAAACCCTAAAAAGTATCCATTTTGGAATCTAGAAAGTTGAGAAAAGCACAACGCAACCAAAAACGCAGGGTAGATTTTAAAGAATCTTCGGATGTAGTACGCAATCCATCTGTAGTTGAGAATCGTAATGCTAGTTTTTCCAAATGCAATCACTTTGACATCCGAGGCTTTCCTGTTTGATGTGAATAATGAACGATAAGTCAGTAGAAACCCGGTCAATACGTAGAACAACACCACTGCAATGTAGCCAAACTCTTGGAAGGTATCCCAGCCGCCCATAGTTCCTTGACCGTGATCTGGTTTATTCAACATCAAGTAGAATACAGACAAAGTAGCGATCCCTCTAAACCCAGTCAAGCCTGGCAAGTGTTTGAGACCGAGTGCACTTTTGTGCTCCTTGTGCACTACTCTTGTCTTTTGTTGTAGCTGAGCTTCTTTCTCCTGTGATTGAAGCTGAGTTTGATCACTGCTCATAATCTTTTTTTCCAACTTTTTCCACCTCTGCAAATGGATTTTGAAACATAAACAATTGCTCACAAATGTCAACAAACAATATTGATAAGCTTGCTGCCAGGGTGTTAAATTTAAGGAGGAACACCTTCCGAGAGAATTGCTTTGAATTGGCTATTAATTCGCATTCTAGCGATTATCCTTATTTTCACGTGACAGCACTACTTTTTTCGGAACTGAATCGAACCACCAGTTTGGTGGAGCAGCGCACAATAATTAGTACTGCAATCAAGTATTCATCTTGAACAATATTTATTCGTCGTCTGAATCAAAAGTAATCTTGGAGCCTTTCAAACTCATATCTACATCCTTTGTAAATGCACCATAGTTTGGGTCCAACTTCTTTTTCACTGTAGTTCCAAATTTCATTAGTTCAGGCGGCACTGGTTGGCCAGCTTGTTTCAAAACATTGATAAGCGAACCTGTGATTAGTAGTTGCTTACCAGAGTGTGCCTTGTCATGAACTGTAAAGAAAGTATGAGAAATTCCAGACTTTCCTGCTCTTCCAGTTCGTCCAATTCTATTATTAGATAGCGACTACCTATGGCAGTAATCTTCGACTGTCAGCGGGAATGTTACATTGATAACATATTCGACATTTGGAATATCAATACCTCTTGCCGCCACATCAGTTGCAATTAAAAGTGGAGCGGATCCATCCTTGAAAGCTTCCAAAGCTCTTGTTCTGTTTTCTTGAGACAGGTCACCGTGAATCGCGCCAACTTTGTAACCTTTACTTTTGATAAAGCTTTCGAGTCGTGCAGCTTCTTTTTTGTAAAGAGCGAAGATCAGTATCCTGTTCTTGCGGGATTTGTGATAATCCTTCAGTAATGCCAAGAGTCTTGATTCCTTGCCCATAGGATCCAACACTTCCACTCTCTGCTCAATGTTTACATTGGCAGATAAATCAGTTGAGCCGACTGTAATTTTGATTGGGTTAATTAAATAAGACAAGGCCATCTTTTGGATTGAAGTTGGCCAGGTTGCTGAAAACATAACAGTCTGTCTCTTTTTTGGCAGCTTGGCAATAATCTTCTTGATTGCATCTTCAAACCCGGCATCCAACATTCTATCTGCTTCGTCAAGAACCAAATAGTCAATTTCTGAAAGATCGCAGAGCTTGGAGTCTTCTTCAAACAAGTCAATTAATCTACCTGGAGTTGCAATGATGGCATCCATACCAGCACGCAATTTGTCTTGCTGAGGTTTCTTTGGCACACCGCCGTAGATGCAAACACTCTTTACTTTGGAGCTCTTTCCAAAAATAATGAACTGGTCTTCGATTTGCATTGCAAGTTCTCTGGTTGGCGACAATACCAAAACCTGCGGCTTTCCTGTGTATCCTTTAGATGCCTTTTTGTTTTCAACATGTAATAATCCAGGGATACCAAAAGCCATAGTTTTTCCCGAGCCAGTAGCAGCAATACCGACAATATCCTTTCCGTTGAAGAGCGGAGGCCACGTTACAGACTGAATTGGAGTTGGCTTTGGGAATACATTTAAATCTTTAGACAGAATATCAGGGAATTTTGCTTGGCTGAATTCAAAGATTGGTTGAATATCCACTTGCTTTCCATCCAAAGAGGTAATTGCAATTTCATTCTTTTCAAGAAACTTGGTGATGGATTCTTTGGAAACATTTTCGCTTTCTTGATATTTCCAAACACTGTTATCCAATTTGACTTTTTTTTTGTCTGGAGAACTTTCTTCGCCCTTGCGTTTCTTTTCTCCCTTTTCCTTTTTCTCCTTCTTTTCCTTCTTCTCCTTCTTTTCCTTCTTCTCCTTCTTTTCCTTCTTTGACTTCTTTTCAATTTCTGACATTTTGAAAAAACAAAAAAAAATAATTCAAATTCCAGCAAATTTAGTTTATTGGTCGAAAATAAGCATCTGGATGTTGTATTGCTTTTCGCTGATATATTGCAAGACGAATCTTTCAATTTGTGGCGGGAAACTTCCTGTGTGAGTAATTGCTCTATATGTGATTTATTGATTCGGGTTATTGACTTCTACTCTTGGGTCTTGGGACGCAGCATTTTGTCGTTCACTGGTATTGATCCTGAGTCAAAGTCCTAGACATCCATAATAATTGCTAATCCAATTCAGATTATTCTACTTTCAAAGTGGATTTCTCATCCTTTCGAGATCAAGATTTACACCTTCCCACAAGCGTTGTTAAAGTTTTACGCGTCTATAATGGGATTTCAAATAGATACCAGCTTGTGCGAGAGAACAGGCCAAACAATGGCTGAATTGCAGGAGTTGGCAGAAATATTCCAACTTGTAGATACGGACAAGGGAGGTACAATTTCAAGAGATGAATTGGGGAATCTCATGAAAACACTCGGAATTTCGGCAAACAAAGTAATTGGCATTAACAAAAGAATGATATGGATATAATAATGAATGAAATTGATAGTAAAGGGACAGGCGAAATTGATTTTGAATGTACCATTATTCTAACAGAGCCTTTGTAGCGACAGTAACAAAGAAACCACAGACAACCATCACTCAAGAAGAATTGAAACGGGCCTTCATGATATTCGATACCTACGGTCCAATAGAACTGACATAGATGATATGCACGATGGAACAATCTCAATGAAAATGTTAAATAAGGCGTTTACAGTTTACAGCAGCAACAAACTATCTGATGAAGACGCAAGAGAGCTGATAAGAGAGGTAGCTCCGCAAGCCGACAATGGTATTTTTGATTACGCGCAATTCATAAACATTTATTTTGGGTCTTAAACTTTGAGAGAAGATTGGCTCATATTGTACTAGAATAAATACTAATTCTTACCTTCTTTTTCTGTCCTAGGGTTCCGCTACCAGTTTTCTTTCCCAACAATCCAGCTTTGGAAAACTCCAAGGAAACTGATGTTTGGAGCGTGTCAAATGCTCCTGCCGCTACTAGATTTTTGGTGCAAGGTTGGGCAATCAAAAGGTATTTGCGAACATGGGGTTCCAATCCTTGATTAATTCCTTGCCAAACAGCATCAAATTCTAAATCTATATCTGCATGATACATTTCTTGGTTATCGTCCCTGAATTAATACACTGTTTACTTGACAGAGTTGAGGTCTGATTTGGCGTCCCATTGCGAGCTTGTTAAACTGCTGATACTCCCGGCTGATTTCATTACTTTAGACTTTGGAGTGATAGTTTGCACCGCTACGATTGTAGGGATTACTGGTGGGGTTGAAGAGTGAGGTGATGCCACGGTTATTGTAACAGCTTTATAACTGGCTACATTAATGAACAGTACTTCCGTCTACTATGCAATCTTCACCAAAGTTAATTACGTCGGTTGGAAATATTTCAATATAGTCGCTGAATAATCCTTGAGGGGATAACCGCTTTCCATTGATGTATGTCCCGCTGCTACTTTTCGTATCTCTGATACACAACTTGACATTATCAATACCGTACCTTGTTCTCAACCAACTGAAACTCTGCATGCTTTCTTGATATTACCCTGCTGTCTAGTTTGATAAAATCTGGAGAGCCTTCCTCCGCAGCACTGGTTTGCCTGCCAATCTCGATAGGCTTAGAACCGCTGATTGTGTAAGTCTTTTCTGCCCCAGTGTTCTGAAAATATACTGTAAATGTCAATGGATCTGGCGTCAATTATTGCATACCGTTGCTAACTTGGTTTGCCATTGTCAAAAAATGACAGATTGTTTAGTCTCGTTTTGTAGGTAATCGCTACCTTATCTGTTGATAGTATAATACATGACCTACTGTTTGATAAGCAGCAACTATTTCCCTTGCCCGATATAGAAATGGAAACCAGACTTTTTCTAACAAGAAGACCTTTGGTCTCAGTGGGTTCGCACGATATCGCATAAAGATATTACTTCACCCTGAGAGCTACAGTTGACGAATAGCAGATTTCTTCTTTGCCGAATTACGCGTTTTTCATGTCGTTCTACAACCTTGACAATTTAGACTTATTCAACCTGGCTGGAGTAACTTTGAATGTTGAAGAAAGAGCTACTCTACGTTCCTCACTAATCTTAAAGCAAGAAGAGGAAAAGCTAACTTTCATCGCATTGTGGGGAAAGCTTTTGGGAGTAAATCGTGATTATTATATCTGTCAAGGCTACAACACCAATTTGTTTGAAAGAAAGTTCTATTACACGCAAGTATAATTATTAACAGGTAGTTTGGATTATATTACTTGGTACCAGTTGCCAGACCCATCTGAAAAGGATTTGAAAGCAGCTGGAACTATTCAAGGACGATTATTGGGAGACCCTTCCACTGAACATGCAATTCCAGCGAACCCTCAGGAACCAGAACAAGATACAAAAATGAAGGAAGATGTCAGAATTGCGTCCATCATCAGATTAATCAACTCTGAAGTAGAAATTGTTCCAAGAAAGTCTTACTATAAAGATTCTAATATGGCTATCAAGCAAAATCCTGCTTTTAAAGGTGATTTGATTTAATTTCAGGCTTGGAAAGAGATGAAATTGGACAAGAAATCAACTATCTCCATGTCCGTCCTGGATTCCAGCCTACTCCAAAATTATTTGCCGAGAGAATGAATTCGTTTGATGAGTCGTTTGATATTTTTGAATCAATTGCCAATGACCAGCCAAAAGGTAATAATTTCTAATTATAGGGAGTTGGTCGATTCAATCAGAGAGAAACGGTGCTGTTACTATTGTAAGAAGTCTATTGTGGCCCGGCTACACCCTAACCCACTCTTTACATCCATTAAATTACGCTGGATTTTATTACGGCACCGGATTGAAGAACCACAATATTGGATATATGATTTGAATTACAAAAATATCTGAAATGAGCGTGTTTGCTTTATTTTTGTAATAAAAACTTATTTGAATCTCTCAATGCATTCATAGCCTCTCAGACAAGATACCCCTTCCAATTCTACGGCATATAGTGCTGCTTTTTCGGCGTCTGTAGTACGGCCTTGCTCTTTCAGCAGCTCTGCAAGCAATTTCCAAGCGTTCCATCCCCACTTGGAAGTTGCACCTCCGTAAATAGACGAGCCTCCACTTTTTCCACTAGACGAGGCTCTGTGTCTCTGTTGTGTACATGCTTTTTGCAAATGATGTTCACTTTCGCTGTAGTCTTTCTGCTGCTTTAGTAAATAGCCAAGAAAAGTCCTAGCAGGCAAGTTCTGGGAATCAAATAAAAGAGCAAATTGCGCAGCATCTATGACTTGTCGCAATGTCAGTTCATTCTTTTCTTCCAATAGCGCCTGTTCAGGCGAATGCACATGCCTGATTTCATTTGAAGCTACTTCGTCGCTAATCTCAACATTATTGGTTCCACTCTCGGTCATTAATGTGTTGGAAATGGAAATAGAATCTGCTGATTGAACCGAGGTGAATCGGGGGTAGTTTCGCTGTTGCTGTCTTTGAAGCGATCTTCTTTCAAATTCGACTCTGGCGATTGGCGAGAGATATTTAATGTATTTTTCAATTGGTTTAGGGATAGCCTGTGCGTTGTAGGTATCATAAAGTAAAAAAGCTTTCTTTCATTAGTAAAACATACCTCAAGCCCAACATCAGCCTGGTATTTCGCTAGTTTGGTGTTCTTATCGTTCCAATATACATTATTTAGTTGAGTTAAAAGCTTTGTAGGGTTGCTGCCAAAACTATCTTGACGTGGCCGTCCTAAACCAGGACCTTCAGGAACCAAGTCAGAATCTTTGTATAGCCGGCTGGTTTGTGACATTATTTTATGTTGAGCATTACTAAAAGCAGTTAGGATCTTTTCTGCTTCTTCTATTGCATTTGCAGCGCTTTCAAATTGTTGCAAAGTTCGATATACTGCAGACACCGAGAGCCAAAGACTGATCTGCACTTCATACATCACATGTCCTCTGAATACTGAAATGTTGCTGACAGAGTAGGATTTAGAGAGTGTCACTGACCCAAGACGTTCTGGAGAAGGGTTATGTGATCCTCTCCTTTCAGGCAGTGTGGAATGGCGTCCAGTAACGCTTTGATGACGTCCTAGCATGGTAATAGGCTCATCTTTCTTTTGTTCGGGGGCAATGCCAGACATTCTTCGAACTAATGCAAATGTCTTTTGCAAATGTTCCAAAACCACTTCTGGCGGATAAAGTTCCATTTCCAAGGATAACTGCGTCAGTCGTAAGCTACATTAGTATTATTTACTTTAGAATTTCTTCTTTAAAGTGTATGTCGACAGAATCCCAGTCTACTAGTAGATCTTGTTCGCCTTTATCTCCAGCCACCACCAATGAATGTTCCTTCATACAACTTTTCCATCCGGCATTTGCCACCTCTAGTGCCTTATCATAATGCTCCTTCGAACTTAACAGCAGAGCCAGCAAATTGTATGGCCCTGGAGAGTGTGGGGATAAATTCAAAGACTGATTAATCTCATCGATTGCTTGCCCAAACTAAATGAAACTAAAGCTACCTCTCCTATTTCAGCAAGTTGCAACGCCAATTGGAATCGGATTCTAGAGTTATTTTTGTCGAGCTCCTTGGCTTTTTTCAATATTAAAACAGCTTCGGTTTGATAGTCTTGCCGATCTTCTCTTCCAATTACATCCAGAGCTAATTCTCCATACACTATTCCAAGCCATTGGAATATTCGACTTAACAATAACGAATAATTTGGAAGATGTGAGCCATGCTCGGTAATTATAATAAATGCCTTTTCTCCGTATGCTTGGGCTTGTTTCAACTTGAATTAAATCAACAGTACCAATGCTATATCTCCGTCATGGGTATGCAAAATCAACCTGATTCCTGTGATCAATACTCCAATAACATCAGGCACAGTTTCGCCGTCTACCTCGGGAATTACGATCAGTGTCTCCATATTTAGAGAAGAGTCTCTTTTAGATTTTGTCCTCTTTGCTGGAATGTCTCCCAAGTTGGCCATACTGATTCGGGGGAGGTCCAATTCTTCTAGAGATTGATCAACAATATCTGCCAGATTTGGAGCAAACGCTGGACTAGCAAATTCTGGAAGCTGAGTAATCTGTCCTGACAATCTATGCGAAAGATATGGTTTTTGAATGGTAGAATTCTTTGCTGATTTATCACGCTGCTCTTTTGTCCTTATATCCAGTTCGAGTGTAAACTGCTTTTCCCAGTGGAAGATATACGCTTGAACAGCGTTAAGCGCTTCCATTTTTTCGTCTCTGCACACCTTGTCTCCAAAGTTGTAAATTAACATGAAGAAGGTGTGGCAAATATACCGCATTAAGTTGAGTGCATGGAATGAATGCGTGGTTCCTCTATACAACATCTAGGTTATAATCAAACTACCTCCAGCAATTTGTACTGTTTATCGACGACATCGCCAATACCATTATCGTACAGATGCGCTTGGCACATTTCAATATGGACATACCAATCAAAAGCTATCAGTACACGCTTGTGTCGCGCGATTGAAACAGCGTCTTGGTTTTCGCCTTTTGGAAATGGACAAAGACTGGTAACTAGCCTTTCATACAAGGGGAGCCAGCTTTTGATTTGCTTAATATGCGCATCTTTGCCTGGTCCTAGAAGTGATCTTTTGTATATGTTAAATAATGGAATTCCAGCAAATGGCTGGGGTTCATCCAGCTTCCTGATCAATATTTCTATATGATGATAGAGCAAAGATATCGCTTTGAGAGATGGCGTTGGTTCCAGCTTTGGATTGAGTTTCTCCAAGTACAACAAAGTGATCTGAAATGCCCGGTCATAATATCTACCATTAGACAAATTTACGATCTATTCAGCAACTTTACTACAAATAAATGAAGACACTTTTCACTCCAATAATTCAGCATTTTTGAATTTGGCCCTCCTAAAGTCAACTTTGAAATGTATTCCGCAGCTTCTTCTAGGATTTTAAACCCCAACTCCTTTTCGTTCAAAGCATGGTAAATCAACGCTGTCTATCAAATAAAAGTTACCGCTGACTGTATAGTACATTAGTTGCGTTGTCGGTACGATTGAATCAGTCGCTGGTAAATCCTTTAATGGTGTTAAATCACAGTCTTTGATAATTCCATAGGCCGAAGCTTGTTCGCGGTTCAAGTAGTCAATATATGCCAACCAGATTTGACATTGCTATGTTAATAATAAAATACGAGCATCGCTATTCCGTTTGTTGAAGCATCGGGAGCGCAGGATAGTGCTTTTTGTAGATTTGCATGTACTTTATCCAAGAATATTGGCTCGCTTGGTAATATAACATCGTCGTCGTACGCAATATCTGGCTCGCTGTAAGCTACTTCTGCGAGAGCGACGTATCCTAATACAGACCCTTGTGTGTAATATTTTCGATGATACTTGGCGACATTCTCCTGCAGCTCTTGGTAATTCTTTAATATCCGGTTTTTGTCGATCTCCTGCTCCAGAATTAATATTTTGGGGTTCTTTGGTGATTTCGTGGACATTTTCAAGATTTAAATTACACTGCAAACTTCAGACATTGGGTCAAAGACAAAATCAGATTCATAATAGAATTTAAATTTATTTGAAACTAATGAGCTTCAGATGGATCAACAAAGTGGAACTTTTCAGCACCAGTCCATTCCATGACAGTGTCAAAGAGAGCGAATTGACCAGCAGTCAAGACACCAATCATCACACAACGAGGTCCTAGCCCGTTCAAGCAGAGACGACGGAACCCG
>JADIIU010000052.1:0-90681 GCA_027603945.1 Terramyces sp. JEL0728 | reverse complement strand
GAACGAAATGCAAGGACGGGCTAGAAACGATTGGTAGCTATTTACATTAAGATTGCTATTCAAGATGACAGCCTTTCGCAAAGTGGAATAATTCCATAGTGGAAAAATGGGGTGGCGAAGCAAATGAAAGTGGAAAAAAGGAAAACTATAAAAGCTACCAGTTTGCCAGAATGCCATCAAATCAACAGAATGGCATTTGAAACAGTCGCAGTCGTCGGAGCTACCGGGAACCTTGGTGTGTCCATTGCAAAGGCAGTCATCGCAAAGAAGTTTAAAGTAAAGATCGTTACCAGAGAAGACACTCTCACATCAAAGAAAGAGCTCTTGGATGAATTCAGATCCAGCGGTGCAGAAATTGTAACTGCAGATTTCAAGAACGCGGATTCGATTGCTACAGCATTGAAAGGCGTGCAAGTAGTGATCTCAGCTACAGGTGGAGCAGCACTTGCTGAACAAATCCAACTTATCGATGCGGCAAAGAAAGCTGGGGTTTCTCGCTTCTATCCATCCGAGTACGGCATTGACGATGTCGAGTACCCTGCAGCACATCCACTAGTTGAAGTCAAGGCCAGCGTCAGAAAGGCAGCAGAAGCAGCTGGACTACAAACAGTTGTCGCGTTCACAGGATTCTTTGCGGAATGGGCTCTTTCTCCATTCTACTCTGCAGATTTCGCGAACAGCACAATAGAGATTGTTGGCGACGGCAATGCCAAGGTCGGAGGATGGTCCATCCCACAAATTGGCCAGGTAGTCGCCGAGTCTATCAACCACCCAACCACCAACAAAGCAGACAAAATCATTTACCTCCGGGCCCAAGGACTAGTGTTTACCTACAACGAACTTGTTGCAGAGTATGAAAAACAAACTGGATCGAAATGGAAAAAGACATACATCACGGTCGAGCAAGCAAAGAAGAGTTTAGAAGGAGCAGATCCATATGCCAACTTTGGAACTTTCCTCAGAACTTGGATCGGACAAGGTTATGGGCTGTCAAAAGAAAACCACGCAAAGGAATTCAACATCACTCCAACCACATTTGCTGAAATCTTTGCAAAGAAATAAACAATATTTAAATTGTAGCTATTTGTACTATTAATTTATTTAAAGTAATGAGTAGCAATAGCACCAAAAGCAATCAGACTTGCCTTCAATGTGGATCTGATTGGAGCTACCAACACTATGGCAGAAAACACTCCCAAACCAGCATATTTGGCCAGGTTTAATGTCTTTTCGCCGTCTTGAATAAGCTCTACTTCTTTGGTGCCAAGGGATAACAAAGCTCCATCAGCTCTTTGGTCAGACTCAGTGTTTTCGTCCAACACTACAACTTGCTTGTTTACTCTTACCAATTTTGGAATTCTTTTTGGCAAAACAGACCCATTGGTTAGTTCCTGAAGTGATTCAGGGATAACACTTCCCATCAAGTTCCATTTGCTTGTTTTTGTAACTTTCACTCTCACTTGCTGCCCCATTAGTTTTGGGTCTTTTTCCACTAGTACTTGGTGATAGAATTTGTCATGCCCAATGTAGTTGTTGCCATCTGACGAAGCTTCTGTAATTAAGATTTCTACTTCTTTTCCAAGATAACTATCGTAGGATGTGTACGATTCAAAGAATGCGGTAGCTCTTCTAGATCTCTTCTTTACTTCTTGAGTAGGCACTCTTTTCATTCTTGCTGCTGGGGTACCAGGACGAGGATAAAATTGAGAAATGTGAAGAACGCTGAATCTATACTTTTCAAGGATTCTCATAGTTTCGTCAAAGTCGGCTTCAGTCTCTGTTGGGAATCCTAAGATAAAAAATAACTTGCCGCAAATAACGTCGGTTGCTAAGGTAATACCAGGCACTTTGGTAAGTAAGACGTCGCATACTCTTTCAAAGTCTTCAATTTTGTACAATCTTCGCATATCATCTAGTACTTTAGTTGAGCCAGCTTGAACTGGAACGTGCAGGAAACTGTATACTCTGTCATGTGCTAATATCTTTGCCATTTCATCCAAATGCTCCAAAATATAAGGAGGATTGGTCATTCCCACTCGCAATTTTGCAATTTTTGATGGATGATGTTCCATCGCTTCAATAATTTTCCAAAGCAGCTGAACGATTGTAACGCCAATATCGATACCATACGCACCAATATCTTCTGAAGTAAGCCAGATTTCCAACACACCCTCGTCCAATACGGCATTCACTCTGGCAACAATTTCGTCAATCGAATATGAACCCAAGTCTCCTCTAGCATGTTTTGTTTTGCAATAGGTACATTGGTTCAAGCAGCCAGTATTAACAGGAATGATTTCAATGAACGGGTTTCTACGAATTTTAGGTAAATTCAATGGTGCACCACCAGCTTTTCTCTTCTTTCCTTCTTTGTCCAATTCCTTGGCATCTCTCAAAAACTTTACAGTGTTTCCTTTCAAAGTTTCTTCGACTACATGTACAACTTGATCAATTTGCTGAACACCAATGATGGATAAACTCTTCCATTCGTCGCCGTTTGGATTTCCTTGAGGCACACAACCAGCAACAACGACCTTCTTTCCGCCGTCAATACCTTTTTGAATGTCATTTGCAAAAGTTTGTTGCGAAGGTCCTTTTACTGTACATGAATTCAAAACCCAAACATCAGCATCGTTTGCTTTGTCAGTTTCCAACAAGACATTATATCCTTCGGCTGCTAAAAGGCCCGCCATATACTCTCCATCTGAATTGTTATGTCCACTATATTATCGATAATTACCATCCCCAAGTCTTTACATACACTGACGCCTGTCCAGGAAGAAATGAATCCTTTTCAACTTGCTTTTCTGTGACGGGATTTTTGAATTTCTTTATTCCTACCAATCCAGCTGATTTCCTGGCTTGTTGTCCGTCGGTTGGAGCTACAATGTCTTCAATGTCATCCATGTGTAAAAAAACAAAAAAAATATCGGGATAGTTTCAATGCAGTGAGAAATCAAGAATAAAGTTCAATGCAGTGAGAAATCAAGAATAAAGTTCAATGCAAAGTGAAATCAAGAGGTTTATTTCTATACTACGTCTTAAACTAAGGTGAATTTAACGTATGATTCTGGTTGAAGGAATAGTTTGTTAGACTTGCCAACTAGTTCTTCATCCACATGCAATACAGTCAATCCGTGAGGTTGATGGAAACCGCAAAGGTTGCCTTGGAAAGTCTGGTGAGGCAAACCAGTAACCACGGCATAGGGATCTGTGCTAGATTTATCCAAGTAGAATGACAACTGGTAAGAGTTACTAGGATATTCCCATTGCAAAGATTTTATAGTTGTAGAGTCCTTTGGAGTGAGGGTAGTATCTGGGGTTGTAGTGTAGAAATTATCTACTGGAGGAAAGCCAGGACAGTCGGCAGTATAAAACGACACTGACCCAAGGATAGCTGCTGCATTGGTCAAAGATACTAGTACAGGGAGAGAGAATTTCATTTTTTCAGGCCGCATGGTTTGAATTGCTATTTATACCCTCAAAGCGGGTCGCATCCCAAAATTGGCAAAGCAAGAAAACGCATGGTCGGAATCCAAACGAGAAACTTAAAGGATAAAAGGGAGCCTTTTAGAATTGGTACTCTGCTTGCTGAATATCTATCTCTCATTATGAACGGTTTGAACCAATTCTGGCTGCCAAGATAGTTTATTCTATTTGAATGCAACCGACGAGTGACATTGGGGTTTACTCTGCGTGAATGTACCTTAGAAAGTTGAATAGTAAGCTCAAAAGGTCTGACCTTTGCAAATGGATCTAATATTGAAATCCAGTGATACTTTGGAGATATGGAATCCAAGATTTGTCAGTACATTGGATTTTTCAGCATTAAAGACTTCTGAAATTTAACTTTAAAAAAAATTGTTGAATCCAAATGCAAGAAAAGAGAAAGGAAGTGGACACTGAATTTGAACAAGCAAAGAAAATAAAGACTGAAAAAGAAGACCAAGACGAACAGCAGGAAGAACAAGAACCAGAAAAGGAAGGCGTAATGAAATTGAAATTGGGAGGATTAGGGAGACATGCGTACAAGAAGGACGTACTGAAAATATTGGAAAATAATCAAGTAAAGTACACCAAGATTAAAATTGCTCCTAAATGGACATATGCTGTCATTTCTTTTGAAAATAACAACGATTATTCAGTCGCCAAAGAAAAATTGGACGGAATAGATTACAAAGGAAAAAAGTTGTTTACAAAGGAGAATGTCGTCCAGCAAAGAGAAGCGCCTGCTCCTAAAGAATTTGTCGACGATGGACGTTCGCCTGAAGAAAGAATTGCTGACCAAGTCACGCCTTTGTGGAAAGTACCCTACCAAGAACAATTGCAAAGCAAAAAAGATGAATTCAAAAAGACTTTAACCAACTACGCAAAGGCCCTTGCGAAATTCTTTCCAAAAAAGAACTACAAAGCACAACCTCCACCTGTCGATGAATCAGTATCTCCCTTGGAACGGATTAAAAGCATGACTACTGAACAGAGAGCATTGGAGCAATTGGACTGGTTGAATGAAGCTCGTAAAGAACATGAAGGTATGCCCTGTAAGCTTCTTGATACAATTGCTTCACCAGAAACCGAAGGATACAGAACCAAGTGTGAATTTACATTTGGAAGAGATATGGAGGGGAATAAAACTTGTGGTTTCCTACTGGGCTTATACAAGAACGGGATTACAACTGTCTTGAATCCTAATACTTGTTTGAATGTATCCGTAAAGGCAAAGGATATTGCAAATATCTTGGAAAAGTATGTCCAGCTATCACATCATGATGTTTATGACCGTGTAGCGAAATCTGGTGTTTATCGATTGGCTTTAGTCAGAACTTTGGCATCTGGCCAATGTTTGGTGATGGTTCAGTTGAAAACGAATGCATTGGATCAGGAAACTGTCGCAAAAGAAAAACAAGCAATCAAGGAAGCGCTACTTGGAGAATTCAAGGCTAAAGCAATCTCGCTAGATTCATTATTGATTCAAGTACATTTCATTAATGCTAGGAATATAATGATGATTTCAATGGGATCAAGGAAGAAGTGCCAATGGAAGTGTTACACGGAACGAAATTTGTAACTGAACAGTTGCTGGGTTTCAAATTCCAAATATCTCCAACTTCGTTTTTCCAAGTAAACCCAACTGCCACAGAGTTGCTTTATAACAAGATCCGCGAACTGGGATTACAAGCTGCAGCTAAAGCTAAAGAAAATTCTCCAAATGCTGGCGCTGTGTTGCTTGATTTATGTTGTGGAACTGGTACTATTGGCATTACCATGGCCAAACACTTTAAAAAAGTCATTGGCGTTGAATTGGTAGCTGAAGCAATCGAAGATGCAAAAAGAAATGCAGCAGCTAACGGGGTTACCAACATTACATATATCTGCGGCAAGGTGGAAGAAGCTATGCATGGAGTATTCAAGGATCATGTTTCTAAAGACGATGTAGTAGTAGCCGTCCTTGACCCCCCAAGAGCCGGTGTATACTATTCGGTCATCAAATCCATTCGTGATATTCCAACTCTAAAACACGTTGTATTTGTTGCGTGTGATTTAAAACAGTCATCTCAAAATTTGATAGAGTAATTATAATTAACATTAGTTTAGCCAGACCTACTTCAAACAAATTCAAAGGACATCCTTTCATCCCTGTTCAAGCAATTCCAATCGATCTATTTCCACACACTAACCACTGCGAGATTATTGTAGAGTTGGTGAGACAAGAACCGAAAACTGCTGAAATTAAAGATGCGGAAATCAGCCAAGTTGATGAAGTTGCTGACGAGCAACCAAATGAACCTACAATATAATAAATTCATTTATTAAACTTAATTGCCCACCAGTGAAGCCTTGTACTGTTCAACCACACCTCTTGTGTCGCCGTCTTTTCCGCCGAATTTAGTTAAAGTGCCTTCGTTACATATCCAAACTTCTTTGCAGACAGAGTCCAAGAATCTCTGGTCGTGCGAAACAATAGCGATTCCACCTCTGAATTCCTTAAGGGCATTACTGAGAGCATCGATAGAGTCCATATCCAAGTGAGATGTAGGCTCGTCAAGGACAATAACGTGTGGGTTCATCATAGACATCCAAGCAAATACTACCCTAGACTTTTGCCCTCCAGATAATGTACCAATTGGTTGCATAGCTGTCATGCCGGTTAAACCGAACCGTCCAAGAATCTTTCTGTATTCTTCTTCCACCATTCCAGGGAATTTTCCCTGTAAAAATTGTACCGAACTGTTTGCCAAGACCAATTGATCAACGTGGTGCTGAGAAAAGAGGGCGAGACGAAGACGGCCATGGCGATGGCAGATACCGCTGGATGGAGCGTTTTCTCCAGTCAACAAGTGTATCAATGTTGATTTACCAGCGCCATTTGGACCAACAATAGCAATCTTACTTTCCATTTGAACGTCAAACGATACTCCTTTGAGAATAGTCCTTTCTTTAGTGTACCCAAATGTAACCTCGTTCATTTGTAAAATAGGAGGGGACAACTTTTCAGGATCTGGGAATCTAAAGTACAGGCCATCCTGCCCTTCACCAAGTCCTTCCATGTCATCCTTTGGAGGTTCAACAAGTGGAGGTAGCTTTTCCAATATTTTGATTTTACTCTGAGCCAACGCTAGGATTAGTGTTATTTACCTGCTCTTTTTGCATTGTATCTCCATCTGTCAATAAAGTCCTGCAAATGCTGTCTATATTGCAATTGCGATTCGTATTCCCTAATAAGATTTCTTCTCTTTTCTGCCCTTGTTCCAACAAAGTAAGAAAAGTTTCCACGATATGCATCCAATTGGTTGTTTTGCAAATGTAAAATATCTGTTGCAACGGTATCTAAGAATGATCTATCGTGTGACACAACCAAGATTGTGCCTTCCCAATTTTCAAAGCATTTTTCAAGCCATACAACAGCAGGAAAATCGAGGTAGTTGGTAACTTCATCCGCCAAAAGTAAATCTGGCTTGCAAAAGATTGCTCTTGCTAAGGCTAATCTCATTTTCCAACCACCAGAAAAGGTTTTTGTAGCAGCACGCTGCTGGTCAACGGAAAACCCTAATCCCGATAAAATTGCAGATGCTCTCGATTCGGCAGTATCACTCTCAAGTTCTTCTAATCTGCCGTAAATAGTCTTTAATCTTGCAGTAATTGTTGCACTGTCTTCGATGGATGTTGAATTTTTGTTTAATTTCTGGTTTAGTTTAACTTCCTCTTCCAATAGGGATTCTCTTTCGGTGTCTGCTTTCAATACTGATTGAAGTGCCAATGTATCATCTCCGACAATTTCCTGCTCCACGTGCAAAACCTTTAAATGAGGTGGGATTGCCAATTCCTTGTTTCCAATTGCTCTCAACAATGTTGATTTACCAACGCCGTTCTTTCCAACCAAACCATATCTCCTTCCATTTGCAAGCAATAAACTGGCATTTTGGATAATCTTTTTCCCTGCAAACTGAATATCGAAATCGCTAGGATTAAGTCAGAATACTCCAATTTGATATCCTTTGATCTTGAATCAGCAGATATATTTTGTTTTGCTTGATTGACAACCATCGACGGAGCCATATTCGGATTCCATTCAGGAATAATTTCTCCATTGAATTCACGCTGTTTTCTTTTTTCTTCGATTTTACGTTCAGCATTGCGCAATTTCTTCAAATCAACAGTAGATTGCTGTGGACCTCTGCTTGACATCCCTACCATTAATGTTAATAACCATGTCTGATATCCCCAACTTTCTTTTGGAATACGATTGTTTCTGACATACTGGCGTGCATTTGAATCTTTTCGCTCAATTCAACTGCTCCCTCGTCTTCCTGTTCATCTCTAGCTAGTTCTTTGCACAGCATCTGAATGTCACTGTCTGGTACATCCACTTCCTCCAATATAGGTTGGATGAATTCGTAAATTGAAGTGTAAGAAAGATCGCTGGTATCGTCTTCTAGGTAGCCCAAAGCCTTATTAGCGATCATTTACATATGAGAGCAAGTCTGGGTTCAAATTCTTTGCAATTTTTGTAAGCAATTCTCTTGGAGAACTCATTGGAAAATCGAAAAAAAGTAAACTTTTGGGCATGTTGCAAATGTACAATATATTACAAATCTATTTCCGACATGTTGAAAACGAGCTCATCTTCATCGTACTTGCTATCTCTAAAGCTTTCGGAGCGACTGAGATTTTCTAATTGCACGGTTTCCCTTTGTTGCCAGTCCGATGTAACCGAGCGTTGCCGACCTCTTCTTGACTTTGTACGAGTAGCTGCCAAGCTTGGATCATTCTTGTCCCAGTCAAATGGTTTGTCCTTAGGGTCCCAATCGAAGGGTCGCTCGGCATTGTGGTCCCATTTGAACTGTTCTTCCTTTTTCCAATCATACGGCTTTTGTTCTTCATATTGGAACGGCTTTTGTTCAGCGGTGTAGTCGAATGGTTTCTGTTCTGGACCAAAGGTAGAGATATTTTCAGTTTCGTGTGCTTTTTGTGCTTCTGCCTTCCAGTCGAATGGTGACACCGTGTTTCCTTCTTTCCAATTATTCGATTCAGCTTTGGGATCCCTAGTGGTCCAAGAATTGGAAACTGGGTTCGGATTTGTCGGCGTGGTATCTCCCTTACCTGTAGCCCAAACAGAATGGAAGGGCTTTTCCAAAATTAGCCCGGATCTAGTTGCTTCCTACCATTAACACAGAAATACATTTGGAGTAGATTTTGGCGGATCAGAAGGGTCATCTTTGGAAATCATAAAATCAACTTTTTTTGTAAATGCGCTATTGTCTTTTTGAAGCAATCTAAATTTACTCAAAGCATTCTAGATTAGTATATATTACATCAACATGTACAGACGATTCCCCTTTAGAGCCGGCCAAGATTGATTGTTGTAGTTTATCTGCTGCCGATGTAATTTTTAGGGTTCTAGCCTGATCAATTGAAGAGAGAAAGTGTTCCACGTCTGGTGAATTATACCCGGTATGTTCATAATTCTGTCGTAATAATAATGGCGGGGGTGAGGTGCGGCTTCTTAGCGATGCTTGTCTAAATGATGAAGATGGCGTAAATAGTAATGGTGGATGCGGAGGTGTAGCGCTAATTTGTGTTGGCGAGTTAGTTGGAAATATGTATGAAGGCCGGCGTACAATTGAAAGTGAGCGATTCAAATCTTCACTCTAAACTTTAATGAAAGAATACCTCTTGCCTTGCGATTGCAAATGGTGGCGATTCACTTAGAAATTCTGGCTTGTTCATTACGAATTTAGACGATTCAGATTCTGGTGCGGGAGTGGAAAACGGAGGAGGATCAGTCGGAAATTTAAATAGCCAGTCGTTGTTGAAAGGTATAATGGGATCAGAAGTAGGCGGTGTAAATGGGACAAAGTTTGGCGACGTTATTGACCTTTGCTCGTATAAATATCCCCTACTTGGAGCTGTTCCAATTCGGAATTGCGTGTCCGGGGAAACAGACGATAGCGAATTTTTCCCAAACGAAGTATCTTTCCATCTGCCCCTGTTGGGGATTGAAACACCTTCTCGAGATTTGGGTATAGATCCTGTTCTGCTCTTTCCATAGTCGGTGCTTGGCGAGTGCCTTCCTAGCCGCGTTATTGAATCTCTTTCAGATACTTGAAGAGATGCTAAACTGGATCTTCTTTTTGATATCTCCTCAACATGAAAGAAGTGAGGCTCTAAATCGGTAAATCGATCAAGGGCATTTTCAGAGTCATCTACATCAAAATCGCAGTCCAATCTGTACGTGGCGTGTAAATGAAAGACCCTAGCGATTAAAACTAATTACCCTAGTGGAGTCTCCAAGTTATCGAAATCGGACTCTGCCAGTCCCAATCGCATGTCGTTCGAGGAATGGAGTTGATCTGCGTAAAAAGTTAATTACCCAAGCCCGCATCATAAGGTGAATTAGTTCTCGTCGACCCTACTCGGTAGATGATTTTGCAAGATGATGCCATCTTTCCGATCCGCTTACATAATTTAAAAGAGGGCATCAGTCGTAAAAAGCTGAAAAGGGATCGGAAGAAAATAATACATTTCTTGTAAACTAGAGGTAACTCGGGTATCTGCTCACTAATGTCCGGTCTTGTTAGTGGTGTATTACCTGAATGTCAATTGCCACGTTTCCAGCAAGATATTTTGTTTTCTGATCGGTCTTCCAGTAAGATCAACACCCATTAAATCCTCTGGTCTTATCCTCTGCTTTCTCCCAGTTGAATTGTTGGTTAATATTAAATGCTGTGCTATCGTGAGATTCGAAATATCCAATAAAATATCTACAACTAACGGAGGCGCTTCTGCAGTTGCTACCAATTGCCCTTTCCAAAATTTCATTTCTTCTCGCAGTGGCTCATAATCTTCAAGCTCGATATTAAACTATATTAGCAATATTCAACCCATTTATTCCGTTTCGAGTTATTCGATTCCAGAGAGAGTCGGGAACGGACAATTATTTGTGCTGTCTTTGAATAAAATTGCTGCAGTAAGGAATCAGCCTTTGATTTCGATTCTTGATTTGTTGTGGTTGAGGATTCCATGATTGGAACGGCAAAAACTTGCTGGGAAAGTCAAAAAAATAACCGCAATATTTTTATTCTAAACCAAAGTAAATTTGCAGTAAGAGTCGTCGTTAATAAATAACCGATCAGAGTTTCCAACAACTGCATCGTCTAAGAATAAAACTTGTAATCCTTGAGGGTCGTGAAATCCACACAAGTTACCAGCATACGATGGGTCTTTGTTGCCGGTAATGACTGCGTATGGTTCAGTAGCAGCATCGTTTAAATAAAACGACATCTGGAACGCTGTGCTTGGGTAAGCCCATTGCAGGGACTTTACTGAAGCTGCGTTTTTTGGAGTAATTTTAGAATCCGGTTTGATATTGAATATTGGTGGCAGTTGACCCCCGCTTGGACAGTTTCCTTCATAAAACATTACCGCCCCTGTAATATACGCTGCAGCAGATGACATTAATCCTAGCAGAAAGAATTTCATTTGTGTGGAAAATATGAAACAAATAATAGATATTGTGGCAACTTTGCAGGAATACTAAACAAAGGAAGCCAAAGCAATTCTCGTGAGAATGCGGTTTCTGTCGCAATTTGCGTGAATGAACTCGTAATTTGCTGGTGTTAATCTCTTCAATTGATTGGTCAGAGTTGCAAACCATCTAATGATAAACATGTCGGCCGATGGAAAGTTTGAAACTTTTTCAGAGAATCTATGGAAGCAGTTAATAATTTTAGAGATGCTGCATTGGGGTAAGGATTAATTAACGAGATCAATGAAGCCAGACTTGGTTTATCGATCTGCAACGTTGGACAGAGCTTCATCTTCAGATATAACAAAATTACTTTACAATCACAAAATCAACTCAATTATTGACTTGCGGGGAGGAGGAGAATCGTTAGCACAAGAAGGCAACGAGACAGTTCATCAGCACTTCAGTGTACATCCACACGATGAACCTGTGGAACAAACTAAATCAGCCAGGAATATCTTTAGAATTGATATTGCAAAATCCCTAAGATCAACTCTGTGGGAATCTGTATCATGGTGGATAAAATTGTACTCTATTATTGATCAAGATGCTTTTTGTATTACAGATTGCTTGGACAAAAACTTTATGCCCAGCGTTTATTGTTGACAAATAGCTATGTGGGAAAAGAAGGGCTATTTGGACTTAATATGGCATTTTTAAAGAGCGGAGGTAAAGATATAAAGAGGATGATGGACATTTTGGCCAATGCAAATAGTTATCCAGTGATTATTCACTGCTCTGCCGGCAAGGATCGTACTGGATTGACAATTGCTCTAATTCAATTAATCTGTAATGTTCCAAAGGACGAAATTATCAGTCAGTATTCAAAGTCTGCAAAGCTGTTGGAAAGCGAACACGGAAATATTGTTCAGAGATTAGGGAAGCTTGGATTAGGAGCAGAGTTCTCTGGAAGCGATGCTGAAGTCATGGAAAAGACGATTAGATATATCGAAAAAGAATACGGGTCTGCGTCAGGGTATTTGGAATCGATTGGCGTAAATCAATCACAGCAAGCACAAATCAAAGCCTTAATAACTGTCCAAAAATCAAAATATTAACTTTGTTCAAAATAAAAGAATCATTGTCCAGCTCTCTTGATTAATTTAGCTGGAGGAACAGACTGGGATCTCGCATTTTCTATTGCTTCTTTTTGCTGCTGTCGCTTTCTGATATATAGTACTGCACCACCAATAATGACAAGGACTACTGAACCAACAAGCCCGGCAGCCACTGTCGTTTCTACAGCCTTTGATTTCGTTGCATTACTTACAATCATTGGTGTGGGTGTTGGGAAAGTCGGTGCTCCAAGAACACTGTCGCAAGTTCCTGTACTTGTGTGGGTCAAGACGCCTAATCCCCAATTGAAATAGTAAGCAGTGTCAGCATTTTGGGCTATTAGTAATTGAGTATACGGCATACTTAATCCCAAACGATTGACATAGTGATTGTATCCTATGTGGAACCCTCCTGGGGTAAACCCGTTCTTTGTAAAGGTGGAGCAGTTTCCCCAGCCCAAGTCCACAGAGACTACATTCGGTGGCCAAGCATTGTACAAAATTATGTATGCCGTAGTTTCCAATACTTGGGCCAGTCCTGGAAGCCCAGCGTACCCTGCTGGTCCATAGCTATACAAATCTACTCCTTGGTGCCAAAAAGTTTCTGCAATCTGCACTAGACTTCCCGTCCCATAGTTGGCGTGTTCTATATCCCTACAAATCTCGCACTCTTCGCCATTCGAAACGTAGAAAGGAGGGAAAATGCTACTGCCCTGCACCATTCTTTGATAATACTGCATGACATACTGAATACCAGTAATATTGTTTTTCAAAAAGTAGTAGTTCATTAATCCTTCAGTCATAGTTGAATGCCAGTTGCCCATGCCGTACTGTGCTTGTTTGGCAGTAGGACTAATCAGCGTAGTAGATTTCCATAAATTCTCGATTTGGTTATTTTCAAACCAGTTAACCAATACCTGTTCTACATTTGACGCGTTCCAGCCATTGTATGTAAACTTGAGGATTTCTGCAACTCTGAACCAACTGACAGAAACCCACCCTAAATTCAAAGGCGAATTTTGGCACATCCACCAGTTTAAATTACTTGGACAATCTGCGAAATAGTTTGGAAAGTATGAAGGTGTTTGGGCGGCAGCAGTCCAGTTTTGGATGATTGCGATCGCATTGTCTGCGTATTTTGCATTTCCTGTTACTAAATACATAACCGCTTGTTGATAAGATTGACGGCTAGCGTATCGAACCAACCCATCAAAAGTTGCTGCTGATTGAGAAACGTAGTTTGTGTTAGAAGTGTAGCTGTAGAGATTGAGGATAGGATTGCTATAGGATGGCGCTAAAGTCAAGTCCAAAGGAGTAGTTTGACTTAGTTTTACGACGTTTGGTGATGTTGGCGACAACCCAGTCAGACGAGTCAGTTGGCATTGTCCAAATAAGCCTGCGGGATGGTACAAATTTGAAGCCGTTTGAGCTACTACATTGAATGCAAGCAAAATATATTTGGATATGAGCATCATCTTATTTTATTAAGAAGGTGATGATGTTAGCACAGATGACGTGAATAACTTATCATAAGATAACTAGATTTATTATAAAAAAAGAATAATTTCAAAAAAAGTCATTACCCGTCGACTACCAAATCCAGAGGCAGATCGTCTTTTGGCGGAGCTTTTCCCTGCAGAAGGTCCATAATACTTGTTCTCAGGATGGCTTTCTTATGACGTCGAAGTAATAACACGACTCCTATGGCTATAACCAAAAGTAATGGCCCCACTATACTTCCTATAACAATAGTGCTTACAGATGCCTTTGCCGCGGATCCAGTGCCTGCTACGGAAACTGAGGTATTTCCAGGACCATTTATAACTGTAGAGACAGTCGATGTACTAATACTGTAAGTAGTAATGTAGCCAGAGTAGTTTGATACTGTTTCAACAACAGAAGTAAATGGGTTCACAGTCGAAGCGACTAGAGAAGTAAAAGGTGTGCCAATAGTGCTATTGCTAGTAAATAATCCACTATTCACAATAGTCGTATAGTTGGAAGAAGTTGCTTTTGCAGAACTGATACTTGGTGGGGTTGTTTGCACCAGCGTACTACTTTTGCTGGTAACTGGAAAAGTTGAGCCAGTGATTTGCAGTGTCGGACTCGCAACACTGGAGGCAGGGAAAGTGCTACTTGCAATAGTCACTATTGTGGTAGCGGTGCTGGGTGTTGGTGAAATAGTAGAAAACTTGCTTGTTGGTGAAGAGGCAGCCAAAGTTGTGTCAGTACTTATTGATAGCGTGTTAGTAACGACAGTAGGTGCTAAACTGGTGCTACTCGAACTGGCAGGTATGAAAGTAACTGCTGTAACAAATGCACTCGAGATTGCCAGACTAGAAAAGGAAGTTTTAATTGCTGTGCTCGACATATTTAGAGCAGCAGAGGTGGGTGTAACACTGCTTGTTGCTTGCCTAGTCGATATACCAGTATTGATAGTATTGTTATTTTGAGTGTTGGTTGGAACAGGAGCCGACAGCAAAGTAATGGAAATTGTAGATCTGCTACTGACGAGTGTCGAAATCGTGGTAGTTAAAGGCGAACCGCTACTGGATTGAATTGCATTCATGGTGGAGAAAGTTTGTGATGAGGAGCTAGAACCAACAGTTTTGGATAGTGTTGAAAATAACGGGGATAGCAACGCTGAGCTTGGCCCTGTAGCGATCGTTGGTGTCCCCTTTGTCGATGTAGCAGGAAACAAACTAGATGTCGATACCCCGCTACTGGTTGCAGCACCAGTTGTTTTCGTGCTCATTGGAGCAGAAGGTGTGCTGATCCATAAAGTGGACAAAATGCTATAGCTGGTGGTTATTGATGGCAATGGCGCGCTGGAAATTGAAGTGCTGGTACTAACTTTCAACGTACCGATAGTTTGAGTTATTGTGTCTGCCAACGGTGCTGTGCTGCTGGCGGTTGTCATTGATTTAGAGCCAATACTGGATACACCTAGGATAAACAAGTAGCTACCACTCGATGAACCACTCTGAGCGATTGAAGATGAATCTGCCACCTTTGTGGATGTAGACAAAGAAGCAGAAACATTTGGTAGAGTCGATTTCGATAAAGTTGAAGTTTGGGGAACACTGGCAGGGCTATAATTAGTACCAAATATAGTTGTATCTATACGGGAAGAAGTCTGAGAAAGGGTTTGAGAATTGACGCTTGAAACTGAATAAACTGTATTTGTCGCCAAAAAAGTTCTGCTGGAACCAGGCATTGGTGAAGATACAGTGGTTGTGCTGCTACCAAGTTTACTGAACAAGCTGCTAGAACTAAAAAGATTCTGTGAAACCAGTGTCTGCCCAGTTATTATCAAAGAGCTAGAAAATGCTAAATTTACAGTACTGCCTGTTTGACTGGTTGCTGAGCTACTTGAAGATCGGCTCTGAATATTAGAAGGTGATACTTGCCCAAGTGCGGTCGCTGAAATAGTTGCTAGTACTGTTGAAGTAGTGGTCTTAAGGGAAACAGTTGTTGGATTTGTAGCGCTTTGAGTAGCATTCAAAGTCCCAGCGATAAAAGAGCTGGTAGGGTATGTCACTGAACGAGAGAGACTGGCCGGGGAAATTTGAGTGCTTGTTAAACCAGAGTTTTTCGTAGTGCTGCTCAAAGTTGGACTTGAAGTTGGAAGCGTACTAATTGAGTTACTGGGGTTAGCTAGAGATGTAGAACTTGTTGCAGTAGTACTTGAGCTGGCTGTATTACTTTTCGCCGGACCTAAAGTTTGATATGTTGTCGAGATAGAAACCAGACTCGATGTTGTTACCGATCTTGAGCTAGAGCTTGAATAAACTGTACTGAAGGTTCTGGTTGAAGTAGTCGCCACCATTGAGGTATTGACTCTAGTAGCACCTTGAATACTTGTGGATATTGGAGCCGAAGAAATCTGAAGTTCAACAGGACTGCTATTCTGTAAACCAACATTCGCATCGCAAGTTCCAGTGCCAAAATGAGTTAGCACCCCCAACCCCCAATTAAAATAGTACGCCGTATCACTATACTGTGAAATGATTGCAAAAGTGTTTGGCAATGCCAGTCCAATCCTATTGGCAAAATGGTTATAACCAATATGAAAACCGCCAGGAGTAAAGCTATTTTTAAGGAATGTGGTGCATGTTCCCCATCCCAAATCAATAGAAGCAATATTATTTGGCCAAATGTCATTCAACATAATATAGGCCGTGGTTTCCAATACTTGGGCCAGTCCTGGAAGCCCAGTGTACCCTGCTGGTCCATAGCTATACAAATCTACTCCTTGGTGCCAAAATGTCTCTGCAATCTGCACCAAGCTTCCTATTCCGTAATTAGCGTGCTCCACATCTCGACAAATTTCCACTTCTTCCCCGGTGGGAACGAAATAGGGCGGAAAGATATTGCTCCCATTGATCATTCGTTGATAGTATTGCGCTACATATTGTATACCGTTTGTGTTGTTTGTGAAAAAATAATAATTCAGCAATCCTTCAGACATGGTAGAGTGCCAGTTTCCCATCCCGTATTGCGCCTTCAGCGCTGTGGGATCAATCAATGTGGTAGATTTCCACAAACGTTCTATCGAGTTGTTTTGAAACCATGAAATCAATTGTTTTTCCACATTGCTCTTGTACCAACCTTTGTACTGATATTTGAGGATTTCAGCAACCCTAAACCAACTTACTGATACCCATCCCAATACTAGAGCCGAATTTTGGCACATCCACCAGTTCAGGTTGGTTGGGCAGTCTGAATCGTAGTTTGGAAAGTAGGACGGAAATTGTGCGACAGCTGTCCAATTACCGATGATCGCAATTGCATTCTCTGCATATCTACTATTTCCGGTAATCAGAAACATCACCGCTTGTTGGTACGACTGGCGGCTGGCATAGCGAATCAACCCGTCAAATGTTGCAGCGCTTTGAATGGCAAAGTTTGCATTTGAAGTGTAACTATATAAATTCAGGATCGGAGGGCAATACGAAGGCGCTAGAGTAAGATCGAGCGGAGTGGTCGATTGAAGTTGTTTGTATGCTGTCAAAGTTGTGTCAAACATACCCAACCGGGTGAATTGACATTCTCCGAGCAAACCGGCTGGATGATTCACAACGGAAACTAATTGCGCCGAGAGACAATTAAATAATAGTATGTAGTTGTAACGTTGCATGAGAATAATCACCCCGGAGAATTATTTTTCATTGATGGTAGAGCTTGACATAGCAAATACGCGGTGTTATTTCCAAAGAAAAAATTACAACAAAATTGGCAAATGGAATATAAATGGTTTAATTGCGATAGAATGCGACTAATCTTCCATTTTTTCAACAAAGTCGGACATGCATCTGTTACATTTTTCTAGTCCTTGGTCTTCCACCAATTCCGTTGGTCCCTATGGTTATATTTATAATACTTGGCAGTGATGACACCAAATTCCAACGAAATCTTCGCCACTCGAAGCACCAGATGATGCTGAACCGATTGATGCTGAGGATTCTAAACGGTCTAATCTGCTTTCATGGGTTTGAGCTAAAACCACATCTGCAGCTATACAAGCATCTGCCGGTAATCCCATCTGTGTAGAAATAAGCTTTGTGTTGTAACCTCTGCAATGGCCACATTTATGATAGATAAAGTGGAACTTTGCATGCGATTTCTTTTCACAGTCGTTACAGTATATGTGGCTAAATGTGTCATGGTATTCTGGAGGCATCTGATGCTGCGCTAGCGCTATATCGATCCTTCTAAAATATCTATTGTTACAGCAATATTACTCGCTCATATCTGCTAACGATTTTAGACATGTGGGGCACTGATATGAAGTATGGATATGCTGTTGGTGGCATTTATGATGCATACAATGCCCGCAAGGCTATCGTTAATCCCAAGTACCATAAAAATTACAGTGGATGTGGAAGTAAACATATACTCTCCACAAATCGGGCAGTCGCTTTCCAGGTTTCTTTCAATACACTTATGCTTTCCTTTTAATCCAATTGCCATGCAAACATTGCAGGTTGGGCAATGGAAATAGTCAATTCCTAGTCCCTTTCCAATTCTGCAAATACCACAATCGTAGCAGTGGTATATATTCTTTCTTGGATCATTATCCCATAATTTACACTCCTTACAAAAATATGCCGATACTGCTTTCCCACATTCATTATTGATACATATTTGGCCAGCCGGTTGCACAGTCCAGCAATACATGCACATCATAGTTTTTATAAGATTTCTATAATTAATTATAGGAACCTTGTAATTGTATGATCGGACACTTCGTCGTGGCAGAATCGACACGTATCCCATTTACCACAACAATGGGCCTGTAATTTACACGCTCTTTGGTAATGCTTGCATCCCAAGGTATTCTCTGACTACGATTAAATGTAATTACATAGTAAGTTTCACTTTTATCTGATTCTGGGACAATGGAAAAATCTTTTGATTTTTGTACAAGGAAATTAGTTATCCGAGAATCCCTTTTCTGTTCTTGCTTCTGTTTTTGCTGCCAAGGTCTAGACATTAATTCCTATCATCAGTATTAATCACCTGGATCATTTTTGCTTTTTCAGAACCAGACAAAGATTGGTTTCCTTGGATTTCCAGTATTTGCTTTCGAAGTAGCGTTTGGTTTGTAGACACTTGAGCAGATCGCTTGCTTTGTCCTGAAACTGACGATGATTCCAATTCGTCCTCTGATAATTCGCTGCTTTCTGTTGATATATCCTGCTGGTAACTGCAATGGCTGTCAGAGAAACTACTTTCCGATTGCTGTCTAATGGTGAATCTGGGGTCCTGAGGACGGTTATCGCTGTTTGGAGGTTGATCAGTCGAAACTGACATTTCATCGATAAATTGCCCTGATCCGCTAGAGCTTTGGTGAGTTAAGGTTCCCATGGAATCGAATCTTCCAGAGTTTAATAATTCACAATCTCTATTCCGTTGAGTTGAGCACTCGGATTCCCTTCCAATTGGTCCTGGCAGTATTGTTTCTATATTTTGTGACATGAGTTGTTTCAATGGCTAGCAAGGGGTTTTAAATATTAGAATGTGGTTTGCAATTATTAAATCAAGATTTTAGTTGCGGTATCTCTTACATATTCTCATTGTTGCAATTACAATGTCAACTAACAGACAACCCCGTCACCACATCACCTGCTCCACGCAAACAAATAGCAACTAAATCAAAATGTATTTTATTTCAGGTCATCACCCATTCAGATTCATTCGATTGATCCATTCCAAAGGATTTTCGCACTTTTTGTACGCGATTTGGGGACAACAGCAATTTACAGTGATCTTGTGCCCTGGACGCAAATAATTGAATAGATAATTGATGAGGCCTGGAGGAGTGAAGACCAATAATATAGGCTAATCCTAATAGTGATGAGCATATTCCTGCCGCTCCGACGTAACCCATTGGTTTTGGAGATTTCGGGAATATCGATCCAAGAACAAAAGTGCTGGAGAGTGCTAATAAACCAAAACACCGGCGCTTCCAAATCTTTTCCTGTTTGCTATTTATCCGTCCCATGCAGTCGCAGATGGATTTTAGCGCTTCATAGTCCTGTTCGACAATTGAGGGGAATTTAATATCATATTTCTTGCAGTTATACATCCACAATTTGGTAGATTTTAAGATATCTTCAGCATGATCAACAATCAAGTCGATATTTTCCAAATATTCAATTTCTCCAGTTTTTTGTGAGACATGATATACAGCAAACAGCATTGCGGCAAAGGCACCAGCTCCCAGCCAGTAATTGGTAGACTCTTTCTTTTCTTCCTCGCTTTCCTCCTCTCCATTCTTTTCCTTCTTTCTAGTTTTACTTTCCGATGAGATATTCTGAGTGTTTTGCATGGTAGGATTATTATTGTTAATGATTCGAATGTTGTCTTTTTTGGTAATTGAACTCAAGAGCGCAGCATTCAACAGCGCTTCGTCAACTGCCGAGGTATTTGGTTTTGATTCTTTGGGTTCTAATATTTTAGCTTGCACAACGCTTTGCAATATCTGCGGTGCAAAATCCAATAGCTCTTTAATTGGCTGGGTAAATGATCCGTCTGGATTGTACAATTCTGAGGGAAATTGGTCCATGAGAAATTGGGAAAGTTCACTGGCCCGCCTTTCAGGTGTCATGCGGCTTCTTATTGATGCGCAGCATTATTCTGGTTAAAGCAGCACTGTTCCAATGGAGTAAACTGTTATCCATGATTAATTATATATTAGGGATAAAATAAAATGCTCTTTCCTTCAAGTCATCCAGACGACTGACACTTGTTTGCCCCGCATCTTTGGAGTTTACCGTGAATAGATGAGATATCGCTTGGGTAACTGGTACATTTAATCTGCTATTTGTCGACAGCAAGGAGATAAAATCCTCCCAGCTGCTGCACTTGGATGTGTCGATCGGAACAAAGTATTTATTTGACGCAGCGATATAAATAATCTTCAGAGTTTGGTTTAGATGTGCGGGTTGGTCATTATAGAGAGTTTCGATGGAGCTGGAAAGTGTTGGAAGATTGTCCTTTGGGCCATTTATAGCAATTACAGTCATAGCTGCAGTGTAAACTTTAACTTTCTTGTGGCATTTATAGTGCGATTGATAGCGTTATCGTTAAACTTTTATAGTGCAGTTGATAGCGTTATCGTATTTAAACTTTTACTTGCGGCCACTTCTGGGTTTGGTGTGTAAAGATGCTGGCAACAAATAAATACACTTTACCTATTGCTGCCTTTTATTCAGTATCGCCATCATTATCAGAGAATTTTCTATTAATGAATGGCGAACTGCAAATTCATGTGATCCAATTCGCACATATCATAAGATAATATTCAAAATCATATGACAAATGTCTGGACCATTCAGACAGAATTCAAGTTTTGAATTTGCACTCTGGACATTTTGCAAATGAAAACACGATCTGGAAAAAGAGTGTTGGAAGAATTACCCCTCTCAAAATTGGATGCAAACCAATCCACTCCAAAGAAAGTAAAACTAACAACGGATCAGTTTACTCCAACAAAAAGAGAACTCAAGGATCAAAATGTCACTCCTAAACGTACTCCCCTAAAGATTCTACAGGAAGCAAAAGCTGCATTTAGACGATGCGCAACTCCAAAGAAATTAATAGGACGGGAAAATGAAAGACAGAAACTTAATGATTTTATAGACAGGCATGTCGTTGGGGAACAATCAGGCTCGCTCTATATCTCTGGCTGTCCCGGTACCGGAAAGACTGCTCTCTTGAATGAAATATTACTAGACAGACAAAAATCGTTTCAAAATTTATCATTTACAGTGAAATATGCATTTATTAACTGCATGAATATCACTGAAGCAAAAAACATCTTTGCTAATCTTGCGGATACTTGGAAATTATCTGGCACTGGCTCAACAATGAAGGATTTGGTAAAGGACCGTCTGATCCCCTCAAAATCATCTGGACCGATATAGTAACCGTACTTAATGATAGTTTGCTGGTGTTGGATGAAATTGACAATTTGATTACAAAGGATCAAGATGAACTCTACACACTTTTTGAATGGGTGAATTTGCCAAACTCGAGATTAGTCTTGATTGGAATTGCAAATGCGCTGGATTTGACTTCTCGATTTTTACCAAGACTTAAATCAAAGAAATGTAGTTTATTTTAATGTAGATGAACCCGAATATTTATCATTTAATCCATATCAAATTAAAGAAATTGCTGCAATCATCAAAGATCGGTTAATGACTTTGGATGATCCAGAAGAACCAGCTTCACCAATCAAACCTGCAATGAAAGCCGAACTTCCTATTATGCAACCAATGGCGGTGGAGCTGGCTGCTAGAAAATTGGCTGGAACCGGTGATTTACGTAAAGCACTGGATGTTTGTAGAATGGCTATCCAAATGGTTGAAAATGAAGAAAAGTCCTTGGAAACTTTGACGACGATTCCAAAAGTAACTGTCAAGCATGTTTTATCGGCAGCTTCAAGTATGTTGGGTGCACAATCCAACTCAAGAATGGACAAGTTACAAACTCAAGCAAAATTTGTGCTAACCACAATATATTTAATGATCAAGACTAAACAAAAAGATTTAACCATAAGAAAGGTATTTGGATTTAATCTAGGTAGAAGAAAGTTACAGAGCAATCTGTAGCAATCAATCGCAGATTGGCAGAGTAGAAAAGTCAGAGTTTAACGATATAATTTCTCAACTAGATACGCTGGGATTGATTACCTTGGGCTACAAACGAGGTCAGACTCAATTATCTGAGGCGATAGTTGGTCTGAATATTCAATCCGAAGAAATTGTGAATCAGGCATCAAAAGCTCCAGTGTTATCTCAATTGTTGGAAAACGGAGAAACGCTTTTAAAGTCAAAAAAGTTTAGAAAGCAATAAATACTATTAAATTTCTTCCATTTCGACTGATTTGACTTTCTTTCCCTATTGTTAACACCACTTACTTTTTTTGGTTTAGGTCTCTCATCTTCATCATCAGCAAATGTTGTTTTAGACTTTCTTGCTTGAGCAGTTGATTTACTTTTTGGCGGTGGTTGATCGTCGTCGTCATCTCTTGGTTTAGGCTTACGCTTTGGTGGCTCGTCGTCATCATCGTCATCCTGAGGTTTGGTTTTACGCTTTGGCGGTTCATCGTCATCTGCCACTCTACGTCCCTTCTTTGGTTGAGCATTTTCAAGTCCCATTATTCTCTTTAGTTCGTCACTCATATAGTAAGGCCGGTCTTTAGAGCCGTCGTTCTTGTCAATGTCAATCAAGAATGAAAGTGTTATTGTATTGATTGCCATATCATACACACTAAAGAATGCTTGTGCAACCATGAGTGCTGCGAGAGCTACAAATATTACAGTAACTATTGGATAGTTAATCGAGGACGAATTTGGGAGAGACGAGCTAAAGTAGGCGAGATATAAATAAGCCAAGAATCCAGTAATTCCAGCCACGAATAATTTTGATATCATTAAAATAAAGTCAGAGACGAAATCTAGCGCAAGCGCACTGAGTGCGTTTTTGATGATTAGCGCTGTAGCTTCACCAGCTGATTTGAAAAATGCTTGTCCAGTAATAGCAATATATATGTAAGCATTCTTGTTGATAAACTTGACAAGTATGCTGACAATCTTCATGCAGCACTGCAAACAAGCAACTAGGTAGATCAAGAATTGGTTTTGGGTCTTTTTTATCCGTCTTTGAATTTCGTACAGCACCAATCGAATAAATTCTACAATTGCAATTAATAGTGAGCCAAGAGCAATGGACCCTAGATGGTAGAGCAAAGTTCTTGCAAATGAACGCATAACTGGAAATCTAGGCATCTTCTTCTTGTTCATTGTCCAGTACCAGATCGCTACTGCACCAGCTATAGTTACTTGGTTTATTCCGCTAAAGAAGAACATTGTCCACAAAAATCCAAATATGTGGTATGCCAGCTCGTACTGTTTAATGTTTGGATCGTTCCAAACGAGAGAAAACAGCTGGATGGAAGGACTAACTTGACCGCTTGGAGTAATTATATACATTCCAATAGTAATAAAATAGGCCAGGTTTAGCGCCAAGAACGCCCAAATCAATAGGGGAAAGAATACTATGGTTAGTCCATTGTACTAATAGTTGGCATCTTTGCCATGGCTTTGGAGGCTTGTTTGATGATTGCTATAGCAATTCTAATGCGCTTGATTAATGCAATAGTAATCAGCAATAACAGGCCAGCTATTGCGCACATTACATAGAATACATAGCTAACTGTTTTCGTATCTATTTGAATCGAGGTCGTTGAATCGTTGATCCCCACATAGGAACTGGCCACAGCAATAATACCGCTAGTAGTAGTTCCATTGTCGATTGCTAGCTTTGCTTGCCAGTACAAGTAGAGCCACAAAGCTGCAAGAACAAACACCAAATTGCAAATTATAACTGTTAGCCAAACAAAGAATCCGGCTAGCAATTGCAACATAATCATCCACAGTAGCGTGATCAACAGAGCTACCCCTGCTCCGACTACTATAACTGGCCAAGTTATTGTCAAGTCAGCAATAACCTGCATCGTGGTGTCCCTTCCATCATTTATTATACCGGTAAATGCGGATGTTTGGGTGGAATTGGAAGAAATAGTAGTGTTGGCCGAGGTTGAATTCACTACAGCCGTTATTGCAGGAGTGGGTATTGATGGAACGCATCTGTTCAAAATAGGAGCAGACTGGATGGTATACGCTACACACAAATCAGATGACAAGTCAGAGACAAACGTCTGGGCCGAACTAGTCTTGTTATAGACACAGAGCGCGTTGCTGTAGGTCAATAGTTCAGTCTTGTTGGGACAAGAAGCGACGCAGATAGCGGTGCTCGCAGTAGGGTCTAAAGTTAAATTCCGTGTACTAAACATATCAAAATAATACAGATAGGGCTTTCCTGTTTGGTTCCCAAGTGGTGCCATCGTTCCATTTGCGTCGTATGTTACGTACCCGCAGTAGTTGTCCAAGTAGTCTTGAGGAACTCTAATATTATCAGAATTTACATTAATCTTCGCGGGTCTCCATATTTCAGTGCGCTCAGAGCCACCAACACCATTCCAAACCAGAAAATAATAAATATCAATAGAAAGGGCACATCTCTGCAATACCTCTTTTTTGTGATGAATGACTGCACTTTAATGTTTCCAGACTCATCGTCGTCTGCTTCGGCGTAGACCTTCTTCCCCATCACTTAAATCACGCAAACTTGAATTTATGACATCACACAAATATATTTAGAGCTCATCAATATGCTGCGTGTGCTTTACTTTCTTTGGAGCGGTGCCCTAGACATTAGCGCAAGCTTACCTTTTCCTTTTTCTTTGGCTCTTCATTCTCAATCCCCAAGACTTTCTTCAAGTCATCGGCCATATAATAAGGTCGTTCCCTTGAACCATCGTTCTTATCGATATCCATTAAGAATGACAGGAAAATGGTGTTGATGGCCATATCGTAAATGCTGAAAAATGCAGTGCCCACAATGAATGCAGCGATTCCTACAAAAACAACTGTTACAAAAGGATAATTAATGGACGAGGCATTTGGCAGTGCCGAGCTCCAATATGTCAAATATAGGTATGCCAAGAATGCGGCTATTCCAGTCACAAATAACTTTGAAATAAACAAAACAAAGTCTGACACAAAATCGACTGCAACCGTTCTTAATGCATTTTTGACAATCAAGGCGGTAGCCTCACCGGCAGACTTGAAGAACGCCTTCCCCGTGATTGCCAGGTAAATATATGCGTTCCGGTTGATAAACTTGACCAGCATACTAACTACTTTCATGCAACACTGCAAACAAGCAACCAAGTAAATCAAAAATTGGTTCTGTGTCTTTTTTATCCGTCTTTGAACTTCGTATAGTAGAATCCTAATAAATTCAACGATGGCAATTAGTAACGAACCAACAGCAATGGAACCTAGATGATAGAGCAAAGTTCTTCCCAATGATCTTAGTACTGGCAATTTGAGGCTTTTCTTCTTGTCCATAGTCCAGTACCATGTAGCTATTGCGCCGGCGATTGTGACTTGGTTGATTCCACTAAAGAAGAATAATGTCCACAAGAAGCCAAAGATATGGTAGCCTAATTCATATTGACTGATATTCGAATCTGTCCAAACCAAAGAAAACAACTCAATTGATGGTGTCACTTGTCCCGATGGTGTTATGATATATAGCATAATGTATATAAAATAAACCAGGTTGGCAATCATCAATATCCAAATAAATAGCGGGAAAATGACTATGATTAACTGCATATATACTGATGGTCGGCATGCTTGACATTGCTTTTGATGCTTGCTTTATAACTCTGATTGCGATAACAATACGCTTAATCAATGCAAGCGTGATCAACAGTAGTAGTCCTGCAATTGCACACATAACATAAAATACATTAGCAACCGTCTGCGTCTCGATTTGAATTCCGGCAGTAGAGTTGTTGATTCCGACATAAGCACTCGCATATGCAACCACTCCAGAGGTGGAACCCCCACTATCCTCTGCCAGCCTTGTTTGCCAATAAAGATATAGCCAAATAGCTCCAACGTCAAACACTAAATTGCAAGCAATAATAGTCAGCCAAACAAAGAACGCTGCAATTTTCTGAAGTAGAAGCATCCAAATCAAGCAGATAACCAATGAAACACCGGCACCGATCGCGATAACTGGCCAAGTTATTGTTAAATCTGCAATAATTTGCATCGTAGCATCTCTACCTTCACTGAGAATATTGCTGACACTAGTTGTAGAGGTGGTATTGGCACTTATAGTGGTGTTTGCAGAAGTTGAATTAACAATTGTAGATGCTGCAGCTGCAGCTATTGCTGGGATACATCTATTCAATATAGGTGAAGATTCTATAGTGTAACTGACACACAATCCAGTACTGACCTCGCTGTAGAAATTCTGGGCTGTAGCTGTGGTGTTATACACACATAGCGCGTTTGAGTAGGACAAAATCTCGGTGCTGTTTGGACATGCAGAGACACAAATGGCGCTAGTCGTTGCAGGGCCTGTTATCAGGTTTAATTTACTAAAGAGATTAAAGTAGTACAAGTAAGGGTTCGTAGTTTGGTTTCCAAAAGCAGTGATTGTCCCGTTCGAATCGTAAGTGACATATCCACAGTAATTCCCTAAATAATCTTGTGGGACACCGAGTTAGTTATACATTACATTAATCTTTTAGGATCTCCTTCTTTCACAGCGCTTGTAGCTACTAGAATCATACCAAACCAAAAAACCATAAACAAAATCAGAAACGGGACATCGCGGCAGTATCGCGTCTGCTGCATGAATGAAGGCACTTTGATTTCTTCATTGTCTTCATCTGGATACACTTTTCTCCCCATTTGAATGCGGATTCGCGTGTAACTTGAACTTATGACATCATGTCAGAATTTGAGCTGTATCCTGACTGTATGTCTCTATTAATAATGCAGTTTTGAGATGTTTGAATTGCGATTTATTGCGTTACAACTTTGCGGAACTGTCAAACATTGACAATATGTACCCTTCGTCTGGGGTGGACTTTCCCTTGAGCATTTTGTGATAGACTCTCACAACATCCTTTGAGCCATGAACATGTTTTAGATTTACATGAGGCACAATCGTTTCAATAAAGTAATTCCATGCTTTTTCCCTTCGTTCAACGATATTATCCCCAACTTTAGGTTTGCGTACTTTGATCCATTCGGGAGCAAAGAATGTGACTGATTTGTCATCGCCATATGTTGAATTTGCCTCTGAGACGTGGGACATGCCAGCAATGACTTGTTTTTGGAGTTTGGATCCAAAATGGTTGTGAATTGTGTTGTTCAACGAATCGCTTCCTGCAAAATCGCAATAGACTACTGGCTCGTCGGTAGAGATTTCAGGAATATCGTCATAGCGGACTACCCTGTCATAAAAGTTTAAGCTTGTTACAAAATCAACGTTTGATTTCGACGTCAATCCAATAACTTGGAAATTGTTTTCCTTCAACAGCAATGCAAATGAATACCCAGTCTTGGATGATGCGCTTGAAATTAGTACTTTCTTGGCACCAAAGAATGCATTAGCAACAAGGAAGTCATGGAGAAAGAACGATGTAGTCCACAAAGGTCTAAACAACAGCATCAATTCTTCATTGTTTTTAATGTACTCTGGGTCGCCATTTCTCCTGAAATATTGGTTATAAACTGCTCGATCTCTTGGGAGCTGATCTCTAATTACGTAGAAAAAGTTGTTTTTGATTGAGACTGGTTTGAAGCTAATATACTTTGCAATTGGATAGTAGCCGTAGATGCGCTCTCCTTTTTTCAACAGAGGATTGTTTGACTGTTCAATGACACCTAGATTAATGAAGTGTACCAATTCCCCATACTGGCGCTTTAGCTTCATCTGCAGAACCAGCGGGGAAGAAATCAAAGTACTGCAATGATTTCCCTAGTGCGATATAAGTAATGTTGTTTGCTGTTAGTCCAAAAATTTCAATTCGGATCAGTACGTGATCGGCAGGTAGTGGTACAAGCGCTTTGTTTTCGATCCTTACTTGATCAACGAAATCCTTTTTCAAGACCAGTTCCGAATTCATTGGTAACTTTTCCCTGTGACTTCGGCCATTATACGTGATTCGGCCACTTTAGCAGCAGCCAATACAAAAGTGATTGCAAAGCGCAAACCCATTAAAATGTCGGCCATAATGATAGTCACAGGCCGATGGCTTGTAGGAGGCACACTATTCATGCTGTATTATCAATGGCACAAAAATACAACTTTTATTCAAAAACATTAAAAACAACTATTCAAAAGATTAATCCAGTCAAAACCCCAGAGGATTTCTTTTCTGTTAGCCATCCGTAGGTATCTTTCCAGCCGCCCTCAAACATGGAATTGTAAATCTGCATGTTTGAACGCGGACAGCATTCATCAGTCTTGGTATAATTTTGATTTGAAGGAGAGATATTTGCCGAATCATGGTATGGGCTTGCGGTGATTGTCATTTCATCCAATATTGGTATTCTGCCAGACAGATCACCACTAATGTAAAGTTGATCTTTAAGGGAAATGTTGTTGCTGAATACTGGCAGCGAGCACGATATTATGATATTGTTGATCAAATCCTATTGTTAACTAGTATTACTGTTCTTGATGAAAATTCAGAAACAAGAACATTCTTGCCAGATGGCAGCTCTGTCAGCGAGACAAACAATCTTTCTTGGCACAGGTCAATGCTGGAGCGCACTACTTTTTCCAGTAGCGGTCTTATAATATTGGAAATAGCAACAAACGGAGAGAGCAAGTTGCCCGATGATTCTTGTACGAGCTCCATCAAACTTTCTCTAATTAGTTCTAGATCCAAATCAAGAGCCAAGCTTAGTGCGATTATTGATCCAGTAGAAGAGCCCAAGAATTTGGCTTTTCGGAGAACTTCTGGCTTGATTGTATCTTTAAGACATTGAGCAACACCCAATTCGTAAAAAATAAGCCAACCACATCCAGAGAAAGAAAAGGAAATATCTTCAGACAATGCTCCGCTAGAGTATACATGGAAGCCATTCAAATAAGAGTCTTCAGCGGCTTTCTTTTCGTGTGGATTATAACTGGTCTGGCCATTGACGAATTTTCCAGAGAATGGCAAAGCATTGAGCAGCTTTCCGGTTGTGCTTATAATTGTATCACGTAAGTCCGACACGTCCCTTATCTTTCCGCTATTGGTCCGAGTTATCGTTGCCAAATAAGGAGTATGGTTGATGATTGGCACAGCAGCAATTGCAGCGCAGTTAGCAAACCCACTAGCAACAGTCAGTGAGCTGGTAAACAAACTCCCAGAAACGTTGCATGTATTTCTCAATGCAGATGTAGCAAATTTGTGCGACAGCTTATTGTATCCTACAATTAAACAAAGCCTACCTTCAGGTCTGGCTATCGGTGTATTCAAGCTGTTGAGAAAGATGGGCTGGTTTAGATTTGGGTTTGTTTTTAGTCCCACAAGTTTCTTTGCGCTTGAAAACAGGTATGATGGAAGGCGATAGAACGAGCCTGTTGTAGGTATAGTGAAGCTGGTTTTGTCTTCAGAGAGGATATCCGAACCTAGTGTAGTTGATAGAAGCATTGCGAAAAATAGCAAAGTGCCGTGGGTATCGCGTGACGTTTAGAGATGAATCGGAGAATTAAATGTCATAGCAACTGCAAACAATCGCACTGAAGCAGCATTGGATAGCTGAAACGCAATTCTAAAGAACTTTTTTACTATCAACTATAGAAAACAACTATACATCCTGAGATCTATACAAGGCCGATCCAAATCCTCTAGTTTCAGCAATATTGGCTCTTGACGACCGAGTGCTTTTGATATCATACGGAGGCGGCAACTTGATTTGCACAAGAGAGTGGAAAACTTGTTAAAAGTAAATACCTTGTCTGCAAATGGGACACTTTGGTGGCCCTCTGGATGTGGGTGTTTGAGGGCTAGTTGACGCATTCTGAGAATTCCGGAGTACCTCTGCACAAGCAGTACAAAGGCACAAATGCCGACAGGGTAGAACCAGCGTATCCTTAGCATCAGACATACAGACAACACATTCCTTCATGCTAACTGCGTTAACCAGACTTACCCTGATCGTTCCTATTATCAGTTTCAGATTCGCTAAACCCGTACACTTCCTGAAGCGTGTATGGGATACCATCAACAAGCAGAGACTGCTTGGAATAGACTATTTCATAAATGTCGCTGCGTTTTAGCATCAGACTTGTCGCTTGTGCATTCATGTATGGGTTTTGGAAATCTAGAGTGAATTTGACTTACCATGGGATACTGACGGGTCCTGTTCCTCTAATACGATTATTATATCGTACAATGCACTTGGGTTTATGCTTGATGGGGATACAATCTCTGGCTGGGCAGTGGTAGGCAAAGTTATCGAAATTGGCGGTGGGATGTTGTTATCAGGGCGGTTCAATAACGGATTTGTTTCGTTCGCACTACCGGGTGTGACAGGGGCAACTGTTTGAGGTTGGATGTTGACTGGCACATTAGCAACTGTTTCATGGCTATGAAATACATGTTGGAAATCTTCGGTTGTGGTAAATATTTGGTTTAAACCTCCAGGAAATGGACCATATCTGGTACAAGCAGCAGGCTTTTCGTTTTCAGTCAGCATACTATATTAATGCAGCGTTACTTGAATTTCAAACTCGCATCAGTATTCGATTCGTACGTGACTCTGGCATTGTAATAAATGGATATATAGCAGGGCACTAGTGAATCGTATTTGAATTGAATTTCCGTACTCTTGTTTCTATGAAGAACTTGGATGGAGCTTTTGGATAAATTGATTTTTGACTGAAGAGTTTTAGCTTTTCTTAATGGGGGAGGAGGTAATTCATTATACAGATTCCCTAGTGCCGCAACCTCATGCAAATTTCCCAGTATTCCCAACGACAGAACGTTTAGTATGTCTTCCACGAATGCTCTGCTGGACGTGGTGCTAATATTTTCATCATCCATTACGAAATGAGGTCCGTAATAAGTAGATCTGGATGTCAAGCTGTTATCATTGAATTGCTGAGTGCGTTGAAATAACGAGATATTAGAGCCCATTTTTGAAGGTGACGTGAAACAGCGAATAAATTTTTTACCCATGTACAAGAAGGAACAGAAAATATCTCCAATAAAGACAGAGATTGCAGTAAAAAATAGTCAGATTCTAACACCGCAGACATATAGTGGCAACGAACAAATAGAAATGGCGAAATTCCATATCAATACTCCGAGCAGTGGCTCTAATATAACACCAGTCTCAAGCAAGACACCAATCAACGCAAATGACAATTTGATGGACCATTTGGATTTGAATTATACCTGGAAATGTGTAAAGTGCGGGACACTGGAAAAGGATACGCCTTTAAAGCGTAAAGGACCAGACGGAACCAGAGTAACCACTGCTAATATTAGTCTTATTGCAATGCATGCTATGTACGTTGGAGAGTAAAGAGTGAAAAGGCAGAGCGAGGATCAGCAATACCAAATGTTAGAGTAACTAAACAAACGCAGAAAAAGTCTATATCCACAATGTACACATCACTGGCTAGAATGAACCCATCTACTCTGAATAACGGGTGGGGAAATTTTCTCTTTAGCACCAACCATTTGCTTAATCCTTTGCAGACCAGCAATATGCTGGCAAGCGCGATAAAGAATGAAAAACCTGAAGCTATGAATCCAATGCAAGATATCCAGCCGCAGGAGCAACATAGAACGAGCCTTAATTATATCAAAGATAAGAATAGAGTCTCCAAGAAAAAACAATAAACTGTGTTAATATTCTTTTGATTAAATCGTATTGCAATTTAAATATTTTATTCAGGTTAATTTAAACTGCTCAATAGTTATATCAAAATCAGGCTTCTCAAAATTAGTCGAGACTTGCTCAATCAAATCCAGAGTTTTATCTCCATCTACCAATTCCCCAATAACAACAAATTTCTTGTCAAAATAAGGCATTGGTTTCAGCAAGATCATAAAGTTGTAGCTGTTGCTATTTGGTCCGCTATTGACGAGGGATACTATTCCTCTCTTTGTATGTTTCTTGATGAAATTCTCATCGGGAAAAGTTGTGGTTGGTTTTCCCCCGAATTGAATCCACCCGTTTTTCACAATTTGCGTGCATTTGGTTTTCGCATAGGTTTGCTGCAAGAAATGGTTGACAGAGACAGGCACCACATCATCATACAGCTATATTAATCGATAGTACTTGTACACGAAGCGTGCCTGCTTGCAATTTATCGATACTAATTTCCAATTCGACAATCCTTTTGTCTTTGATAGATTCATTCATTGCTTGAATACCTCGTTAGTAATGCTTACCTCTATTTTCATAGTTTCCTTCTTTCAAATTAATCGCGTAATTCGACTTGCAGAAACCACAAAACCTGTCAAAATCAAGATTCTTTCCATTCAATTGCAGTATTACTTGACAACTACCCTGAATAACATTCTTTTGCTTCCAAACAATAAAATCAAACGGGTTGAGTTTTTCTACTTTGAAATCCAGCAAATTCTTTTCTTTTCCAGAGTAAAGTAAATCGAGGCACTGATGGAATTGAGGTGATTTTAGATTGCCGATTAGTAACCATGAGTCCAATTTTTGTTGTTTTTGGACTGGTGGTTGCTGTGCTATGCTATTGAATTGTAACACTTTGATTTGCATTTGTAAAGAACACGTCACTGCATTTTGAGACTGTCTTTGCACATGAGATGCAATCAGAATATGGAATGAGTCTCCCCGGGATCAAATCTGACCAAACAATTCACCCTAATAACGCAATTTTATTTCAATAATTCTTTAAGGATTTCAGAGACCAACTTTCTAGGAGCAACAGAAACATCCAAATCCACACTCTTCATAACTTTACCAAAATCTTTCTCTCCCTTTACTTTTTCCTTCAAATAAACTTTAATCTCTTCCCTAGACATTTGTTGCGGTAAAAATCCTTGTAGAATCTTTGTTTCTTCCTCTTCAACTTGTTTTAAATCCAATCGGTCATTCTGTTCATAAATCGACATTGAATCCTGTCTCTTTTTGATTCCCCTTTGGATTAATTGGGCAATTGGAATTGGTTTCTGTCCGGATTTCTCGTTGTTCAAGATATCAGCGAGGACCGATTTTATTACTGTTACTTGCTGCTTGTTTTTCAATTTCATTTGGGTTTTTAATTCATCTTTTAGTTTCTGTTTCAATTCTGGATTAGATAGTCAGGTACCAGTGTCTAGAGTCGACATGCTTCTCTTTATTATTGTCCTAAACATTTTTTTTATTTTTCAAACTAATCTGATTTGGCAAAGTTGGTTACCTCCAGCCCAGTCAAATCATGCAAGTAGATAAGTGATCTGAAGCGTATAATAGTCTAGTAATTCTTTAATTTGTTGGATACTTTTGCAGTATGTGCATTTTTATATGCAAACTGATTGCAAAACATCTTAGCATAGGTAAATCACTCGTGTGCTCAATAGGAAAATACAAAAGTAAATTCAAAACCAAGCAGCTTTTTAATTTGGTTCGACTTTGATGCATTGATGGCGAGCAAACTCTTTCCAAATCTCATACTGCTCCCTAACTGACAGTGCATCAAAGGCAGCATAATTGGCATTCTTGAATGGTTCCCAGCCGACAAAATGTTCCTTAAGGTCCATATCATTCACCATCTTGTTGTATTCATCTTCATTGTAATTGGAAACATCGATTTTCCAAATTGTCTTAAAATTTTGCCAAAGTATAGCTTTTGGTTGTATGTCGAACCCATATACATTTGGGTACCGATCGTTGTACATGTAGCGCCATTCCCATAGCATACCATCAGATAAATACCGCATCTCGTCAAAAACATGCTGCGTTTTACTTAAATCCCAGAATTCTTTAAACTGATTCCAAATACCTTCCAAGCTTTCAATATGGTCGTAGACCCTATTATTGGTCCGCCAGTACTTCCATTCATTGTTCACTTGGTCAGAGCATTCAAGTATTTCATGGATTATAGGTGATTTGAGCCAAGTGCTCTTGAATTCTTTCCATACTTCAGTGTCTGGCCGTTCATCAAAGTAGGAGCACTTGTAGTCCCATTCAGCTCTTAATCGAGGGGTCAGCGATTGCGATTCAGCGCTTACTGCTTGACTAGTAACTGTTACCATTTTTTCTCGTTTTTCTTTTCGAGCAAAAAAGCGATAATAAAAAGTGGCTGTTATGGAGCCCATTGTTCAGTAATCTACCGTCCATTATACTAGTTACTAAGTAATTTACAATTGCCTCTGAATTTATTCCTTTGAACTCTGCAATTTTTCAACAAAAATTGCCAATCTCGTAAATTCAACGCAAAATGTACAGTAAATTAATCATACTATTTGGAGTATCTGGCTGTGGAAAAACATACCTAGGATTAGAACTATCCAAAACAATCCCGAGTGTATTCATCGATGCCGATGATTTCCACCCTATAGAAAACAAACAAAAGATGACGAATAATATACCATTAGAGGATAAAGATAGATATCCTTGGTTACAGGCGATTATCAAACACCTGAAAACCCTGGATGGAACCGTTATCTTGGCTTGCTCTTGCTTGAAGAAAAAATACAGGGAAATGTTTTCCGATGCAATTTTTGTATATTTAAAAGTAGACAAGCAGACGCTGACCCATAGATTGGAAACCAGAAACCACTTTTTTAAAAAAGAGTTGCTGGATTCACAACTTGGCGATTTTGAAGAGCCCGTTGGTGAGAATGTGCTAGTGTACAAGGACACTCCTACTCTACTGAGGGATTTGAACACAATAAACTTGGTATAGTTTCACGTGATGTTGGCTTTTCTTTTAAAAATAACAAAAAAATCTTTGCAAATGTACGGAAGAGACAGGGACAGCAGAAGAGACGACAGAAGGGACGACAAACGAGATGATCGTAGGGACGACAGAAGAGATGACCGTAGGGATGACAGAAGAGACTACAAGAGGGACGACCGCTCTTATGGAAGAGACTCCCGTCGTGACTTTGGAAATGGCTATGGAAACAGAGACTCTCGAGGCGGTCGCACATCTTACAACAACAACTCTGGTTTTGGCGGCAAACAATCAACTTTAGGTGAAAACTTGGCCAAAGTTGACTGGGCAAATGTTAAATTAATGGAGTTTGAAAAGAACTTTTATATGGAGCATCCTGACGTTACTGCAAGAGGTGATCAAGAAGTCGAAGCTTACCGAAGAAAGCATGAAATGAATGTTTTCGGAAGGGATATTCCTAAACCTGTTATGACTTTTGAAGAAGCTTCATTCCCTAAATATGTGCTACAAGAAGTTCAATCGCTTGGCTTCCAGAACCCTACTGGTATTCAGTCTCAAGGCTGGCCTATGGCTCTCAGTGGGAGAGATGTTGTTGGCATTGCTTCAACCGGATCAGGGAAAACACTTGCTTTTATTCTACCTGCTATTGTTCATATTAATGCGCAGCCATTGCTATCACCTGGCGACGGGCCTATCGTATTGATTTTGGCACCAACTCGAGAGCTTGCGTTGCAAATCCAAGTAGAATGTAACAAATTTGGTGCATCGTCCAGAATCAAAAACACTTGTTTGTACGGAGGTGTTTCAAAAGGACCTCAAATCAGAGACTTGCAAAGGGGTGCGGAAATTGTGATTGCTACCCCTGGACGTTTGATTGATTTGTTAACGATGGGAGTAACCAATCTCCGAAGAGTCACTTATTTGGTTATGGATGAAGCCGACAGAATGCTGGATATGGGTTTCGAACAGCAAATCAGGACTATTGTCGACCAAATCCGTCCTGACAGACAAACTTTGATGTGGTCCGCAACCTGGCCAAAAGAAGTCCAGACTTTAGCAAGAGATTATCAAAAAGAATTTATTCAAGTCAATGTAGGGTCTTTGGAACTATCTGCCAGTCATACCATCACCCAGAAAGTTGAAATAGTAGTGGAAAATGACAAAACCAAAAGGTTGCCCTGTATTAATATTAGAACCAGGGAAATTTTGTCAAACATGGACCCTAAAGCTAAAGTCATTATATTTACCGCAACAAAGAAGAATGCCGATTCGCTAACTAGGGATTTGAGAAACGATGGGTTCCCAGCGTTAGCCTTGCACGGCGATAAGAAACAGGCGGAAAGAGATTGGGTAATGAATGAGTTCAAATCTGGAAGAAACAATGTATTGATCGCAACAGATGTTGCTGCCAGAGGATTAGGTAGGTAAATGGTAAGGTTGTGAGTGAAAAATTTATTAATTTATGCAAGATATCTCTGCGCATTATATGTGCCTTTTGTTTGAATTAATTGAAATGCGAAATTTTTTGATTATCAAATAAAAGAGATGTCTCCATTATTCATTTTTTACTTTCAACCTTGAAGTTCAAGATTAACACCAGATGTCAAGGATATCAAAGTCGTCATCAATTATGATTTCCCAAATAACATTGAAGATTATGTCCACAGAATTGGGAGAACTGGCAGAGCAAAGTACTTTTTGGTTAACGTAGAACTACCGGTACATCTTATACTTTTTTTACTTTTGATAACCACAAGCAAGCCAGAGACTTGGTTGCTATCATGGACGAAGCAAAGCAAGATGTAGATCAAAAATTGCGTGATATGGCTCGTTCCAGCTCTGGTGGTGCCAGACGACCATGGAGAGGAGGAAGCTCAGGCAGAGGTGGTTTCCGTGGTGGATACAACAGCGGAAGATATCAACCGTACAACTAATAAATTTTACAATCGTTGCAACTATTTTATTTCTTTTTAGAAAGTGGAGTTACTCCTCTAATTTCATAAAACAATGAAAACTCTTCAGTCTACATTAAAAACAATTACTTCTATCAATAAAAGAGCTACACAAGATTTTCCTTGCATTGTTGGTTTGTACGACAACATAATCAGATTATCGCCTTCTTGTTGTTCACTCTCTGGAACTAGTATACCCTCACTAGATCCAATGGATATTTCACTGCTAGCGCTTCTATAAAACGAAGCTGTATACTTTAGTTGCATTTTGTATGGATTCTTTAGTGCAAATGCAATCGTATTTGTCTTTCCGGCCACGCCTTGAATAATAATAGTATCATCTACAGCCTGTGGACTTGCAGAGAGCCTTACAGGGTACTTCCATTTACCGCCGTGCTCCAAATGCGTAAAAACCACTTCTAGTTGTAAATCTGCAGGTTTGTAAGCTACAAACTCATTCTGGGATTAGATCTAATTACCGAAATCTTCAAGTTCAGCGATCCTCTTTCAGTAACATACGATTCCAAGATACGGACTTTGAATATTTTTTTGGTTTCTGGATCGCCTAGCACTTTATATGTTACCACGTTTTCAAATGGAACTGGTAGCGATTTGTTGATCTCTTCTTTTGGAAAATCCTCGCCCATTCCGGATAATTGAACTTCAGTGGTTATTTCTTGCACCTCTCTCGCTCTGCATCGTATTATTAAGGGGACCGAAAGTAAATTCACAATTGGCGTGCCTACAATTGGATAGGTCCAAACCAGGTTATCTGCAGATTCAACTCTAATGGTAGCCGACTGTCGAACCATTTGCGTTGGCTTGTATATAACTTGAATTGGCAAAGCCTCCAAACCCTGCAAAAATTTGGTTTTTGAGTTGGTTACCAGGGTAAAATCGGTGCTGTTTTCTTCATCTATCTTGATGGAGATTGAAATAGGATTCAAGAGTGGATTTTCAAAATTTACAACGGCATTTCTTGCCTCGCCCATTGAACAGTCGATTTCAATATTATCCATCACTGGAGGATGCAACCCGGATCCCTACTTGTTATTCAAACTTACGGTTAATAAATATACAATTTTTCCAAGCTTGGAGTTGAAAATTTCAAACTTCCCTTCCACATTCTGTTCAATTGAGCTCGGCCAGAATATAATTTGAAGTTTACAAGATTCTTTTGCTTCCAACAAGAACTTGAGATTGTTTTCTGGTTTTCTAGTGATCGGGCCATAAGAATCTAGCGGCGGAACAAATAATTGGAAATTTTGGGGGTGAGAATTGGAGATGGTTATTTGTAATTCTTCATTTAGTGGGTTCTCCAAATTGACTACAGTGCTCTGGAAGTTAGTACAAAATTACGCAATGTTTCCCTAATGGACAGCTTACTGGGGATAGCTGTATAGGTGGTGCCTCCCCAGCACTCAATTCCAGCAAATACCAGAACTCGCCATATACTGGATTAAAGAATTTAATGCTTCCGGTTTCGGAGGCAGGGATCACTGCTGTTAATTGAATTTACTTGGTGAATATTCTAGTTTGTAAATATACTCTTGTTTTGGCGGGATAGTGACTACAATAGGGCCGCGCAATGAAGACCCAGAATAGTACACATCGTAAGCAATGGGGAGATTCGCGAGAGGATTGACCAATTTAATGTCGATAGTTGCGGATTTTCTTACTTCTGTGCCCAGTTTGATATTGCATTCTGGTGGTGGAGCGGCCACAGATATATTAACAGCATACCATAAATAAGATTCGTCTGCTTTGTTCAAGAATTTTATAAATTTGGTAAATTTCCCAGACACTAGAGGCAGTGCTTTGAGCTGATACTTTAAAGACTTTCCTGGAGGGATTTTCACGGTTTTCTTGGCATTTGAAAGAGGTAGGTCGGTAACTACTTCATACAGGAGCTCTTCTTCTGTGGAATTACTCAAATTCAATGGATGTTCAAACTAAAGTTAATTAGGTTTACGGGAACTCTTGCTTCACATTTGAACTCTAATGTGTCTTCTGGATCTGGGTCGGATGCGATTCCTTTCAACACGTACGAATATTTCTGGGTAGTGTGCATATTGGTAAGTAGTAGCTGTCCCAAAACTTCGCATTGCTTAGAAGGCTGGAATGCGATTGGGAAATTTGTAATAACCCCAGCTTTTGCATTGATTGAAAATGGGCACGTGAAGAATGTACCCTGCAGCGATGCCTTAATAGACCAATCTTCATTTGACATGTTGACTATAGGGATATCTTGCACTAAATGTTGCTTGGCTTTTGTATTGAATTCTAATTCTGCAGTTGAGCCTTCAGATCTAGCCATTCCATTCACCACGTAAACGCGAACATCAGAAAACTCTAGGCAGCTCAATATAATTTTGCATACGTATTTCCCCGGCGCCTACGTTATATCTAACTATACCTTTGGAAGGAATGTTATCGGCAATTCAGTAAAGACTTGCTCAATTGATGTTTTCTCCTTTGCATCTGGGGAAGGTTTGATGGCAATTTCCGATGGCCCCTTGAAATAGGGTGACGAATATTCAATTTTATATCTTAGCGGTGTCTTGGGAAGCTGGTAAGCATCCCGGTCAACCCCTCCATTTGATTTGATTCTGTCTTTTACTGATCGGCTCTTGTTCAGCAAGTTTCTAAATGCATAGTTTGCTGCCATATAAGCATTCAAAGCCTTGTCTCGAATTGAGTTGGTCGGGATTATTCTTAACAGCTTTTCAAACGATGTGTTTGATTTGCAACTCCAATTGCAAATTTCTACAGGACACGGAGTATATGACTGTCCTTCTATTTTGTACAGAAACTCGCCAACCTCCGGATCGTTAAAAAGAATAGTGCATTCGTGTACTCCTTCCTATTTTTAGTAAACGGTCACATCAAAAGGCAAGTAGCTGACTTCCATTGTCGCTGTTTCTAATGCTCTAATGCTAATCGTTTCAATATTCGTGCAGTACGCCGGAGGATTATGCGAGTCGTGTCTTATTGAATATTCATTTGAATCCTTGTTTAATTTCTAAATTATAACCTATTACCTTTTTCTGTCTGATTTGGATATTAAATTTTCCATCAATGTTGAACCGATTCTTCACCTCAAATTTAATCTGAGCTGCTGGACATCCATATAATGCAGCGCCAACTTTCAAAACCTCTGTTGGATTGATTGATTCAACCGAACACGCCAAGTTGAACACCATAACGGAAGAATGATTTAAACCCATCTTTTTAGTCTTGATTGTTAAAATCCCGTCGACTTTGTGTGAAAATCTACTGACAAAGTCAACTGTGAATTGCACCGAGGACTTTGAAGGGAGAGTCAATGTCGACTCTCTTACAGTGTATTCTTGAGCACCGGTAATTTGGGCAATGTATGTTAGTGACTTTGCACTAGTATTTGCAATTTCAATTGTCCTGCTCACATTTTCGTGAAGTGTACCAACAAATTCAATTGAATTTTTAGGAATAAAGCCCGGTAGTGTTTGGTGCAAGAACGTTAGCAACAGTAGAATCTCCAGCTCTGTACCATTATAGATTTGTGATGGCAATAAATTTGACACATGGCTTGAGCCATAGATTTCTTTTAAAGAGGCTACAACTTGCTTTGCGTTTTCAATTTTCTGTTCTTTTGTGGTTGGATTTATGGAAAAGTTGGCGAAAATTTCTTGAACGGTGCTGACATGCGCTTGGATTAAAATTGCAATTGCGACGGAATCTTGGAAATCACTGGAGAAATTTGTGAAATATCTTTTAATGGATAATCTCTGCTGGTTAGAAACAGACACCTTTTCCAAATGATTTGACGCCCATTGCAAAAGTCCTATTTCTGAATACCCATAAAAATTACTGTTTTTATAAAGTTCTTCCTCTGCTAACTCGAATTCAGCCGGGAGAGCCTTTGTTTGTTCCGGTCTTACCGTTTGGATTAAAAACACCTTTGCAATTTGTAACAGTAATGTGCCCCAGGCTTCCTTTGACAATAAACGATAATTTGTTGCACTTTCTGGAGCAGAATAAATAACTGTTTCACTCTTTTTGAATAAACGCTAAATTAAATGTTAGTTACGGTATTCTGACTAGAGAGAACAATGAATCTTTGGTAATCGGAATGAGACAAAAGATACTCAGCCTTTAATCCGCTTAGCATTGCCCCATGGGATATTAAAAATAAGATTATTTCCTGGAAATGACGATATGTGCTTTTAATGATTTCGTCTGGAGTGTTGCCTATGGTAAGTAGGTACGCACTTATCTTTAACACAGGAGCTAATCCATGCATCTTCTTTCCAGTGAGAGATTGAAGTAAGTTATCTATTGCTTTGCAGCTTGTGGCAATCAGGTTTTCAGGGAACGCCTTGTCTTCCTGGATTTAAATCAAATTTACCAGTGGGAGGGAAATATGATCCTGTAACCAAAATAATATGGTGCTCGCCGTTACTGTCCAGAATTGCTCTGCTTCCAAAACCTTTGCAGATCCAGAGATAGGAATTCCAGTAGGAGTTCTCACATTCAATCCTGCATTTAGAATTTTTGCTCTCTTTTGCTGCTCGTTCAATCCTGCGTCTGATTCAAATGCCTCTATTCGGTAACACCAGTTATTGTTCACTTGCAAAAATTTAATTTCTGGCTGATGCATCCACATATAAGGTAAATTGGTCAAGAAGGAGGTACACGACGTTCCATGTATTGGCAAGGAGAATCTATTTCCTTCAGAGTCCAAAAATGGGATCCGCACAGTAAAACTGATTGGCTTGGCAGGGCAGGTGATGTTTGTAAATTTTACCTTGCAGGTTAGTTTTTCTCCGTCTGATTTTAATATTTTACCCTCAGGAAAGAAAATATCAAATGATATTCCTTGCTTTGTAAGTTCTGGTGGAAATTGAGGTAAAATCTCTCCCCTCTCGCAACCCATATTGATGATTGAGAAAATCACTGAGCTTTCCACTCCGTGTGGAACTATTGGCAAGTAAATTTCAGGAGGTGAAAAGTTCACTGTTGGATTGGCTGCTGTCCCGTTTAATTTTACTGGTATTGAAGAGTCCACGTTCATATATTTGATGCCAACATTTAGCCTAGCCTCAAAGCTTCCCGTTTTGATTGGGCTGAAGCTTACAGTTAATGTTTGAGCTTTTCCAATCTGTAACACTCCTTTTGTTGGCTCTACTGAAAAAATCCCGCCGTCATTCATGGATATTTGGCAAACATAATCAACAGGTTCATTTGAAACATTTTGAATTGTGAACTGGGAAGTTGAAGGGGTGTCGTGCGGCATTTTGGGTTGGCTGGCGTGCATTATTTTATCTTTAAACACAATCGATTTAGTTGAAATATCAATAGGAGAGTGTATCCCCTTGCTATCAATTGGAATACTAAATTGGCCAGTTATAAGTGCCATCTCGGACGAAATATTTGCTACCTCTGTGCTTGTGTTCGATCCAAGCAAGTATCCGGATATAGGATCAATGTATCTGATGTTGAACGATGGGGTGTACACAATGTCAACAATATACCTGTCTCCAGGATTAGAATCTAGCACATAAATTCGAGCTACATCAAAAATCATTTACTGTCATCAGAGATTTCTCTTTTGCAAAGTTTAAATCTGCTATTATCGACCAATGCTATCCTACCTAGGCTCTTCTCACTCAACGCTGCAACGGATAATCGTAATCTAGAATCGCTCGACCCTGCAGAAGCAAGACGTCCGTTATAATTTGAAGATCCTGTACGCGGCCTTTCATCTCGACACACAACAGAAAACTCCTTGAAATTTGAAAGGTCAACTATCAATCTGCCAAAGACACTCCCTCTGTTATGAATCTGTAAAGAAGAGACGCTGCTGGATCCAATTATTACATCTTTAGCAATTTGACTTCCCATTTGGGTGATTTCAATTGAAGGTTTTCTTCCTTCAAATTTAATTGGTATTTTGAATGATCTGCCTCCTCCTATCACCTGGAATATGATAACGTCCTCAAAAACACCTTGGGTTTGCGGTGTGACAATTATTTGAATTTCGGATGCTTGCCCCTCTTTTACTAGCCCAGTATGTGGTCTAATTTCGATTTCAGCAGCTCTTTCAACCGGATACGCGCAAAATACGAAAGGATTCGATCCATTGTTTTTGAATTTAACAAACCGAGAACCGGTAATCGGGTACTTGCCCGAGTAGTTTCGCGAATAGTACGTTAGGGCAGGATCGTATAAGATTTCAAGGTCATCCTTTGATGACACAGGCAACAGACCAAATTCTAATGGCCCCTGTTTTGTATTGATCATCATTTGGCATTCTGACGGACTACATTCGCCATGGAATACAACCACATCCTGAGAAACCAATTCCATTTTGTTTCCAAAGTTGTCGTATACTTGAAGAACATATTGCTTTTCTGTCACAGACCTATTTCCAGTTATGTATTTAACATGAACAGTTTGCGAACTCTTTGCCGGCACTACCGCTGATAGTGGTGATATTTCAAACACTCCTTCGTTTTGAGCAGTCCGGTCACTCAAATCCATACCAGAGGTTTCTCGAGGACTTAATGAAAAGAACCCGTCAAAATTTCCATTATTAGTGATTGTAAAAGTAGTGCTACTTGTAGGAACCTTGTATGTTTTGCCTTGTAGCTCTCTAACAACATAGTTGTCGGTGACAGTTCCATCTTTTGAATCAAAGTTCTTTTGATAGTTTGAGCTGGTAATTGAAACATTCACCTTTTGCACACTACTGGCTAAATTTACTGGAGTTATCCTAGCTTTAACTGGGATTTGATGTATGTATCTTTTGTTGATGACGTAGTTGAGAGTGCCTTTGAAATTTAAAGGTACATTAGAGCTGAGCTTCAATTCAAATCCCCCAACAGTCATTGCCCCCAGATTTATGTATGACGGTGTGAAGCGCAAAGAGGATTTTACCAGGGTTTCCTCATTCACATTATCAGAAATAATCAAAAGGGAAATGTGTATTGGAACTCTAGACGGTGTCCCATTTAGAAAATTCAACGGTAACTTGTTGATTGAATGTACAGTTACTTCTCCAAAATCTATTCCGTCTGTTGAAGCATAAATGTATTCCAGATCATTTGGTGTTAGAATATTTTCAACCCAGTTTGGTGGCAGGTGCAGTTCATTAATCACCTGGGGCTTCACAGCATTTGGGCTGTCCAGAATTTCATATAATGGTAATAATGCTCTTTGAGTTCTTTTCGACTTGCCTGGTTTGGTGGGAAGTACATCCTGTTCCGGGGTTTGGTTTAGAAGATCAACCGGCTCAGGAGGAATTAATCCATTCTGATCGTCTTCCACGTTTGCCCTTAATAACTCGTCATCCAAATGGTCTCCAGGATTAATTACTGTTTTCAGCGAATGTATTTGAGATTGGTTGCGTTCTTTTTCTGTACCTACCCCTCTTATGTAATCAATATACTTTTGATAATGCTTCTTTTTTTCATTCCATTCTCGGTTTTCTTGTTTATTGATACAATGGAACGAGCCTAATGTTACTATATATTACTTCTATGGGATTCGTTTTCAAGATGTGCGTTCATCATGGGGGGGACAGGAGCTGGTAAACAAGATCCAATCAAAACGATTGGCAGCTTTGATAACACGCTTTTGTCTAGTTTGCGCAGTAATCCGGCTTTTTCTTCATCTGGTGTGATAATGCAGTTGATTTTAGTCTGAAAGTGGCCAAACTGGTTTGGGCTAAAGATAGCTTCTATTTCATGGCTCTCCCCAGGACCTAATTCACCAGATCCAGGGTTCATTTCAAACTGTGCCACATTATCAAAGGCATAAGAAACACCAATCAGTGGATTTGTATTACTTATTACAACTGTTTTTGTTTGCACTTCTTTGTGATGGCATTTGCGAAATGCAATCATGTTTTTGGAGAGTGCAACCTGGAACGGTAAAGCAAAACCTTTTAGATTGATTTCAATCGGCTTTCCTTGGTTTTCCAAGGTATCAATCTTTCTGTCTTCTATTATTTGCAATTGCATTTGCAAATCAAAGGCTTTTGGATTAGGCATCTTCATCTCGCTTTTGAATCCAGTCAGTTTGGGTTCCAGCCTTGGGTAAAAGGCAAATCTAACAATTATCGACTGGTTTGGTTCCAAGATGCCTTCATTTGGGCTTACTGAAATAGGTGATTTTCTAACCTGATTAAGTGCAGATTCATTGTTGCCATTATTCCTGAACTTGATAAAGTTTGGAACATTTGCAATACTTTGCTCGCTCTGAGTGATTGCCCACCTTTGATTGCAATCACTTTGGTTTTCTATTTTGACTGGCAAGTAAGCTATTTGTTCAAAGAATACCGAGCCAAAGTCTAGCGGTTGCCCAAAGATATTTTCTCCATTCAAATCAGCCAGTCTGACTTTATTGTCGATAACATTTGCTTTCAAGGTAAAGAATTGTAAATCATGCTTCGATTTTGGCTTTCCATTGTGCTTTGGAGGTAATAGTTGATTTTCAATTCGGATTTTAATATTTGTGTCAATTTTCCCCAACTTTACTGGAAGAAATTCTACTTGTAAATCAATAAAAGATTTCTTGTGGTCCACGGTTTCCGCTTCAAGTTTAAATGTAGGGGTAAAAATTCTAATGGGAATATGCTGGTCTGATTCACAACTTATCTGGGCAGTCCTAAACCCTGTGTTTCTTATTTTTAAAGTTTTGCTGATCCAGCCATCTTTCACTCCATGATAAACATTTTGGTTTTTTAAAAGGTCACTGGATCCATAAAAAATCGATTCTTTCAGAGTATCTTCAACTGAATTTAACTGTTGGAAAGATATTGGGTTGAAAATGACAGTCCCAAAATCTAAAGCTTCTTCATATTCGAGTTTGCTGCTGACTGGGTACGCTTCCATTCCGATGGTCATGTTTGGAGACCCTTTAATTATTAAATCCAGTTTGTCACTGTACAATTTAGGTCCGGCTGCTCCTTTTGCTTTTGGCATTGGTGCTCTAAATAGAACTTTGATTCTCTTTTCCAAACCTGGTGAAATCATGAATTCATCCAATTCAGTATCTTTTGCCAATTCAAAAAACTTGGTTGAAGTGGATGATAGAGATATATATTTCGCTTGCTTGGAAAAGTTTTGAATAATGAATGATGCTTCATGGGTTTGTCCAGGGATATAATTCTCGATTATAATTTTCGAAGGGCTCAATTTTATATTCATATATTTTTCTAACAGTGGTCGTCTAGCCAGTGCTTTCACCGATTGATAGCTGGTCGTAGATAATCTTGTAAAGAAAGTGGGACGTGTTCCTTCCAGAGCTGTCGTCGGGTCCTTTTTCAATGCACGGGGAACTCTGCTATTGTGTATTGTTTCATTGCTAGTTCCTACAACTTTTGCCTTTGTGTTTTGTATCTGCAATGAATTCAGCATTCGAACGTGAAATTTTCGCAGTGACGTCAAAGCAAGCTAAATCTTTACAGCTAGCATGGTATAGCGAATGCAGTTATGAAATTGAGATTATTAGATGTGCCCAGCTGTTGCAGATTCCCAAATTGATATTGAGGATGAAATTCTTTTTCGCGTGAACCTCACTGTCTGGCACATTGGTAGCCTGCGGCAGGTCCTTATCCTGCCAAGAGCAATCTGTAACGCCATTGCAGTTATTTTCTTGGTATCTTTGGTTGTCAAGCCACAAAAACAAACCTCGAAAAAAGTTGTCATAAAGGAAGCAATCCGACAAAGTAATCCACAAGATAACAGAATAGAAAGCAAATATGCCTCCTCCACCTCCAGCGCCTCCTCCAGCTCCGATGGTATCGTCAGGTCCTCCAGCTGCGCAACCAAACGCATTATTAAAATCTATACAGAAAGGTGCAAGGTTAAAGAAAGTGGAAACGAATGACAGAAGTTCTCCAGTTATGGACGGTAAGATTTATTCTAACATTAGGTATGTGATATCTGACAATTAGCTGGAAAAGGAAACAATTCCCGACCAACACCTGCGCCAATGGGGCTGCCAAACAGGACTTCACAAACTAGTAGGAACGATGCACCTTCAGCACCACAATTAGGTGGTTTATTTGCAGGCGGGATGCCAAAATTGAAATCTACAGCAAATTCAAATGGTACTATTGTTGTAACAGCAGATAATTCAAACAGAGATGCTCCTGCACCAGCAACAAGGAATAGAGCGCCTTCGTTTAATCAGCCTGCAAATCCAGTGCCTGCATTTAATGCGAGACCTAACCCTCCTGTACCTGTTGGCCGTCCAAATCCGCCAGCCCCTACTCCAGCTTTTAAAACAACACTATCGCCTCCTCAAGCTAAAGGGCCGCCCCCTCCAGTAGCGACTAGGGACTTTCCTCCGGTAGCTGCGAGAGACCCTCCTCTTGTGGCATCTAGAAACTTTCCTCCTGTGCCATCGAGAGACCCTCCTCCAATAGCTGCACGAGACCCGCCTTCTGTAGCTGCGCGAAGCACGTTGCAACCGCCAGTAAAACCTCCAATGCCAATCTCTCCAAATCACTCACCACGATCATCCATTCAGGAAATTTCGAAACCAAGCATTTCTGTAACAAGCAATTCATCGAAAACAATAACAGACGGAAGATGGACTTTCCAGCTAGATATTCCACTGCCAAGACAGTTTCCTTCTGGAGATCCCCCAGTTAATATTGGCACACAAGGAAAAGCAAGACCTCCTCCTCCACCGCCAAGTAGAAACAGCGTAAGGAAACCTCCTCCAGTACCAGCACCTCGTTAATGGTGCTGTACTGTATATTCTAGGTAAATAAAATAAATAGCATTACAAGTAACAATTTGCCATCAAAGAATTGGGTTGGCATACTTGGAAATTCAGTCTTTATTAGAACCAATTCATATTTCCTGGAAGTGTTACTTCTAGTAAATAGACATTGCCTTGCAAGGTGAACTCGACATTGCGGGGTAGGACGCAGCTGTCGTTGACCTGGAGAGTTTGATTAAATTCTTTGGATTGAACTTCCATCTGGCCTTCCATCACATACAAGAAAAGCATTTCTCCACCGTGGTAGCAATTGATTTTTGAGTTGATTTTCAATTTGCGTAATCCAACTTCTTTTGAAGCATCAAATAAGCCAGATTCTTTAACCAAAACACCACCAACCTCCTTCCACTCAACTTCAGCGTCTTTGTGATGGATAAACTTCTGCTTTCCAAACACTCTATTTCGATTTAGTCCGTTTGGCAGTGTCATGGCTAAATCGCCAAACGTAGCATGGCAAGCAGGTCCGCCAACTTCAATAACCTGCAAGCCTTCATCGCCAACATGCAGCACTTGATGTCTAATCAATGGCGGTTGTAATACACAGTCGCCTTCTTTCATGATAAATGGTTCCCCTTGATCTTCGTAAACCAATTCTACGCTTCCTTTGTAGCAATATATCAGTTGGAACCGAATATCATGAAAGTGTGTATAATCTGGAACAGGCCCTCTGTTTGGAATAGTGATATGAGAGGCAATTACGGAACCTCCCAATCTGGACGGGATTAAATCTCGGTAGATCATTCCGGCTCTTCCAGCATTTGTTTCGTTTGAGAATTTAGTGTAAACATACTCTGAATTCGTTGGAGGTGGAGTGAATATGGGGTGGTATGGTTTTGAACTCTGGTTAAATGTAAGGATTTCTGAAGGGCTGATCAAGACATCATCTTCTACTCCAAACAATTCCACTGTAATGCTGGTGTTTTTCTTTCCAATTGCAAGCTTCAAAGCTAATCCATGTCCCACCACTACGGCTGTCGTTGGAGAATCCGCAGGAAAGATTACACTGACTCTGAAGGAGAGTTGAGGATGTTCGGTAATCCATTGGAACAATTCATCAAAAGTAAGTTTGTCCTTGCAAGTGATGATTGTGTGAGGCTGTTGGTCGTGGGTCATAACTTTTTTCAGCATGAAATACAAATTAGGTTGCGGTTACACAAGATTATCCATCTATTATAATCTGCTATTTGTTCGTGAAGGCCAAATTTCTGAATAACGCGCTTCAACTTTTGTAAATAAAATGCTTTCAGTGAGAGACCAGGCAGCAGACAAAGACCAGTCAAATCTTCCAACAATCGCCTTCAATATCTCTAAAAAAGAGCAATATACGCCAACCAATGGATTTAAAACTCTTCAACGCCGTTTAAGGGGTCATTGCAAAGTCACATTGTAAACCGTCCTAACGATAGATTTAAGGAGGATATGAGTCTTCCCAAACTAGTAGACGTGAATTTGATTGTATTTGGAGCACCAAGAGAAAAGTTTTCAACTGCAGAAGTACTTGTTACTAACAGCAGTTTACTGCCCTTAAAGGCTTCTTGGAGCGCGGTGGATCGATATTGTACATGGCGGGAGAAGGTGGTGAATCGGCATTCAACACAAATTTCAATTATTTACTCGAGGAATACGGGATGACTGTCAATCCAGGTACTTTTAGCTAATCAAAGACGCACTTGCTAGAACTGTATATTATAAATACTTTCACCCAAAAGAAGTTTATGTCACGCATGGAGTGTTGAATAGAGAATTTAATAGAGCTGCAGGAAAGAAAGTCGGGTCAGCACCAGGAGATCCAATACTATCAGAACACCATCATTTTGACCCAACGTATATAATGCTGATGTAGTGCTTTGACGTTCTTGTATCCATTTGGGGCTTCATTAAATGTCCAAAAACCAGCAGTTCCGATTCTGTCTTCTGGAACAGTTTCTTATCCGCTCAATAGACCGTTGGCTGGTGTGTATGAGATTTCAAACAAAGGCGGAAAGCTATTTGCGCTTGGCTCTGCTCAGATGTTTTCAGATGCATATATTGACAAGGAAGAAAACGGGAAACTGTTTGATGTTATTATACAGTTCCTTACAAAAGGTATATTTTGCTAACTTTTGATACACTTGTATTGAATTCAATTGATGCAAATGAGCCAGATGTATTTATATTTAATTATAGATTTCAGACTACCACTATTTGCCGGAAACAGCCAGCTTGTCGGAGACTCTGAGATCTTGCTTGCAAGAGAGCGAAGATTTGCCAAAAGACTTTACGACACTATTTGATACAAAGCTGTTCAAGTTTGATACTTCCCTCATTCCTCAAGCTGTGCATTTATATGGAGTATTACTTTACTTATATAGCATCTCGGACTGAAGCACGAGCCTTTGACTCTGATCCAGCCGCAATTTGAGACTCCGCTGCCACCGCTAGAACCAGCTGTATTCCCACCGATTCTACAAGAAATACCGCCTCCAGCACTGGACTTGTTTGACTTGGACGAACACTTTGCCAGTGAAAAGGCAAAGCTAGCTCAGCTGACAAACAAATGCACAGACGACGATTTAGAATATTATATGAGAGAATGTGGACAGATTCTAGGACTAATGGAGAAGTTGGAGCCAGAAAAACAAGATGCGCGTCATGTTTTGGATCATGTGTTCAAGAGTATTGTTAACTGGAAGAAACTAAATCAAGTTTGATAAATTATAATTTATTTGGAAATCCTTCTTTGAAAAACCTGTCGCATATAGTCTTTGTTTTTGACATTTTCTTGAGCCAGCGTTTTGTATCTTTGTAACCATCGACTATTTGTATTTCCAGGGCTTTCAAATCGTGAGAAGGAAAGTGGGTTTGAAACGGTGTATATCTGGTAATTTGTGGGCAGATATCTGCTTCATCTTTATGTGGGGAAACTGTAATCGTGAGCCCGTCAACCGTGGGCATATACTTGGAATACGATCCGTTTATGTAAAATGCATTGTTGATTTTGATTGGTGATTCAAATAAGATTGGCGTGTAACAAGAGGCCAGAATTGCATCGATTAAATCCTCTCTTGATTTGAATTGCTTGATGATATGATTTTCCAAGGCGTCAAAACCAGTCAGTGAGACGTATATCCTATCAGTCTGTATATTATCCGGTATAATTTCCTCCAATTTATTTTTCCATTGTTCTGAAATTACAGATATCCAAATGGTTTTTTTGATAATTCAGATACAAAATCCATTAGTATTAGCTGTATTTCTTGAATATTTAGTCCAAGTGCGAGGACAGTTGCGACAACTGCTCCAGTCCCTGTACCAACAAACACGCTTGAATGTAAAATATTGGGATTCATACAGTCCATGAGACACTCCGCAACTCCTAATTGATAAAAGAACAGCCAATTAGTGTCACAAAACGAGAATGAAATGGTGTCTGTTTGAAATCCAGAAGGGTAGATATGATACTGCTTCAACAAGTCCATATCCACACCTACTTTATCATGCGTATGGTGAATATAGCTGTTGAGCATGTTTGAAGCTATCGGGATGGAATTGAGTGACATTTGCAGCAATCCCAATATTTCGTTTCGCACTTGGTATATATTCTTTGGACGGCGATGTACCTGAGCTTGAGGTAAAATCCGTAAACGAGGGTCATTTACTGGCTGCAAGTATAATTTCATTGCGTCAATTGGCAGTGAATTAAACAGCTGGACTGCTGGTCCTTCGAAATACGTAATAACTTTGTCTGATATTTCCAATGCAGTTTTCAATCCCATTCCGGTTATCGACAGAGCATAATAGCTGCAGGCAGAGTATAGAGTCATAAAAGATAAACGTTTGCTGGTCACCAGGCGAAAACAAGGTTTCAAAAAATGCAAGTCAGATGATGATAAGCGGATAATGGAGAGGAAATTCAAGCGGTAAATTTTATGGATAACGAGATTGATACCATCATCGGAATAGTAATTTGAGCAAATTATAAATTATTTTCCGGAATATACCTCAATGCGATGATAGGGATGTGTCTTTACTTTGTAAACCGACTGAGTCTATTTCATATGCCGAGGTTTCCTGCTTGAAATTTTCCTCCAAAAGAATCTCATAATGGTTCCACTGCTAACGACCCTGTTCATAGTAATAATACATCATATATGTGCGATATACGGATTCAACAAGATTGGGCAAAAAGTAAGGATCCTTAATCCAGGTGTTTAAATTACAGCAACATCTTTTCAACAGCGCTTCCACAATCCAAATCCAAAAATTAAAGTCAGAGCTGTTAGCAACAAGACAGGAGTTATTGCTAACCAGCGCTCAAGATAACTTTGCGAAATGGGCAAAGTTAAAGAGAAAGTTTGATAAATTGACTATCGAGTATGATGAATGTGCGAAACTGATTGCCAGTAAAAGAGCAGTTACCGAGACGTTTGTTTCTTGGGGATTGCCTGGCATTTTGTGGGCATTTCAGATACTGCTGTTGGTTATCTGGAGAGCAGAGGCTGTATTTTATATTCCTGAACAATGGTTTGGTCCAATTACCAACTGGTTGAAATTCCCATTTGCACCTGAAGGTAATTGTTATTGATGCAGGTTCTGTCGGTGTATTTTACTGGTGGTCTGCGTTAAAGAGCGTGCTGGACAGATCCACTGCTGCTTTAACCTATGTCGAGGCTAAAAGAAAAGTCAAGCAAGATTAAATATATTTCAATTCAATCGTTTTAATTACGTGGGTTTGGTATTGACTGGCAGCTCGGAAACAATCAGATAACCAGCATGAAATGAAGTATGAATTACGTATTAGGTTGTCGCTGAAACTGCTGTACCTAAATTGCCGTTTAGTCCCTCCTATGAGGGATGCAGCCCAAGTTGCTTCAATTTGGCTGTAATAGCTGTATGTGGTGGAGATAGTTACGGTACCTGCAAGGCTCACGTTTGAAATCAGAAAAGTGCTAACGTTTATGCAGGTGGGATCTAAGGGAATTTCAAGAAAAAAAGTTTACAAGTAGACTAGATGGCCGTAGGATCACATGTAATCCTTATTGAATTTTTAATATATGCGGATTGCATAGTGGTTGTTGCCTTTTTCCCAACCAACCCTCCCAACATTACGCCCCCAAGCTTTGGAAGCCCAACTGGCATAGCAGCGGGTGAGATCCCACTATCTACACCTTCCAAGTTATTAGGCTAAGAGCAAGTTCTGCCGGGAAACAGCGACTCTTAGCAATTACGAAATAAATCCAAGCTTTTATTGTTTGGTTCGCCACCTGTCAAAGCGCAATTGTCGAGTTTTCCCAATCCGAAACACCATACCCAAATTTGTAAATGAGAAACAGAAGCACTAAAATCTGGGTTTTCTATCCTCTACTGGCAAACAAGTCGCAAAAACTATCCACGGGTAAAACTAGACTATAATACTGCATCTCCAGAGCGCAACAGACCAAGACACTGCGCTACCGGAATACTCTTTGTTTCATTATATTTGCAAAATAGTCTGGGCTCTGATCTCAACTCGATCCCCTCATAACACAGCTGTTGGGCTATAAAAAAGATCAACTCGAGACCTTTCCCCAGTCCATGTCCAATTTCGACACTATCAATCTGCGACACGCTGCTCTCAACATAAAGAAGCCTTTGAACGCTTTCTTTCGATACAAGGCTGCTATGCGTGAAAAAATCATTCAAAGAGCAGGTACACACAAGAACAGCGACTTGTCCAGAATAGCGGCTCAGATGTGGAAAGAAGAACCACAGCATGTAAAGGACCACTTTAACAGGCTAACCCAGCAAGCATTCAATGAACATAGACAGAAATTTCCAGGATACGTTTGGCCAAGCCGGTCCTCAAAGTTCAAGAAAGCCATCCTCAAGCTTAAATTTGAATCTCAAACCCCTTCATCAGAAGATAAGAACGCTGTTCCGTTTGATTTTTATGAATTTAAAACTGGGTTTACTCCAGAAATAGAAGAATGTCCGCCTATATTAGAGTACATTGATTACTCGTTGATATCGTAATATATCATGTAAATTTTAATCTTTATTGCACCAACTGCGATTCAATTATTTTACTCCTCAATAGTCGCTCTCAGTCACACTAAATCTAGCTGGCAGCTTTAGCTAGACTGGCTAAGGATGAGGTCTAACAATTAGTCAGTCTGGTGAAACAAGACACTTGGAAGAGAAATGGCTGCTTCTGGGTTACAAGGCAGCTCCTGCTACAGGGCCGAACTTGTTCTATGATGACTGCCGGTGCTTACAAAGGTTGCAGTCATTCAAGTGTTCTTTTAGAGGTCCCGATTTAAGCCAAAGCGGTTTGAAAAGCACTTGCAAAACTTTCAAAATGTCCTGGAAGCGGAAAGAGATTCCAGACCACAACTTTGATTATATAGACGTAGATGATTTCATTGACAATGCATTTGGCCGCAAACTATCCTATGTAACAGTATTCTTTGGAACACTAAAAGGTATCCTTGGGCTAACAAAGATTTCATGGTGTACGGCTTTGAATTTGTCTCCATTATGCTTTTATTTTCCATCAACTCTTCAGCAATAAAAGCTTTCTTCCAAGGACAGAAGCAGGACTTTGTGGTAACTAACTTTGGAGGAAGCAATTCCACTCTGAATGAAAGTTCAACAAACCCAGTGATTAGTACTCTTGGCACCGCACCGACTTTCTTTATTATCCTCCTTTCGTTTTTGGTATCGTTTGTACTAGTAGCATTGGAATGGAACAAATCTTGGAAAGTTATCAAATCGAGGGATATCTCTTATGCGTTCACCTCAACCATTGCATACCGTTATTACTGTATTAGATCATACCCTCACTACTGCTTTTTTAACCAAATTCAAAATTCTAGAAAAACTGTTGATATTATGGCGTTTTGGGTTTTCTTCAAACTACGAGGATGGATGCGATTGCTCTTTGCGGAATTTCCCCGTCAGTTTTTATCTGCTGGAATTTTGTATTCAGTATGGCTGTTTCATTTTCACAATCAAAAAGGAAATTTCGTAAATGCCATTCAGGAAATGTTTAATCCTTACGGTACAGGCCAGACTGTTTCACTTGTGTTTTATGTTTCTCTACAGCTTACAACTGTTATTATTTGGTCCATCAGTTTTATCACTTTGGTAATGGCTGGATGTATGTACTTGATCCTGTTGTGCTTTATCCAAGGAAATCTGAAAGAATACTGTGTCCATAAAATTGATAAAAGGTGCGTACAACTAACTAAGAATTGGGGAAATTTTAAAGAAAAAGTCAAAAAGGAGACTTCAGGATATTAGAAGACAGGAGCGAGAAAGAATTCAAAATGGTTCTGAATATTCTTCTGAGAATCAACCAACACTGCCAGCAATCGATTTTGAAGATGAACATTATGCTCCTTCCGTCCACAGTGAAGCATATTCTGCCTCACGTTATGGCCCTCCTTCACAATATGGACAATCACAGTATGGATATGCAAATCCCCAATATCCGCCGCCTGCTGATCAATATTCTGTGCCAGGATCACAATATGGCTATTCTCAACATGACCAACAATATCAATACGCAAATCAGCGCGGCCCACAAGCAGGATACAGTGAGCCTCGCCGTGCTTACGCTGACGATGATGCTTCAAGTTACCAATCATCACAAGATAGTAAAAGATACAATCAGCGGTCCAGATATGATAATGGAAGTGAACATGGCAAATCTCAATATTCCGGATCTCCAAAAACACCAATATCCGGAAAAACCAATCCAAATATAAACTATGCCAATCCTAATCAAAAAGATAAATATTCCAGGGAAAATTCAGACCCATACAGCCCTAGTGCCCCTCCAAAGAGTGATCTGGCGCGCAATGCTGCACGTCGACCATCAGAGCCATATGACTCTAATCGCAATGACCAAGCCAGAAACAACAGCCGTCCGCCCGTTGACCGGGATGGAAATCGTTCTGTCGCTTCTCGCCAAAAACCAGATGAAAAATCAAAAAGACCACCAGCTGGTCGCCAACCTTCTGATCCTTATGATAGACCAAGACCTCCACAGACAAGACAGATTTCAGAATCATTTGACGGGCCAAGGAGTGGAAGACATGTAACTCCTAAACCAAGCACAGACTCCTACTTTTCAGATAATACCTCAATCCCAGATGCAAATGATTCGAATTGGAGAAGATGAGAATAAATAAACTGTTACTTTAGAAATGCTTTGAACAATGTCTTGAAATTAAAAATCATTTATTAGTCTTAAATAAATTAGTGATATTAACGTATTATTCACATATGCCAAGGCTCCTGACTGGGATAGCCGTAGCCAGGAGGAGGGTTGGCATTCACTCTTGGTAGAACAGGCGGATGCATTAGAGGTATAGAATCCACAGAATACCCCCTTTGCATTGGTGGCAAACTGTTTTCTCTGGGATGGGCATTTGAAATCATTGGCGATGTATGCTGAGTCATTGACGGCAACCGCTGTATATTTGGTCTATTCATTGGTGGCAAGCTGTGTAGATTTCCTTGTATTGGTGAGCCTCCAGAGTGTGAAGAAGAACGACGATCATTTTGATACAGTGGTGGCAGCACATTGGTATCGGCAGTACTAGCTTCATCAGAATCGTTAGTATTATTCATCCGTTCTACTGCTGCTAGCTCTTCTGCAGAAATGATTCCAAATGGTTCCATGACCTGGCCGTCGTGTCGTTTGAGCTTTTCTTTTCTTGCTCTTGAATTCTTGCTTGGCCAAATAAACTATTGTTAGCAAACAGCTACGTCTGGGTATTTGCGTCTATGTTCATTCACTGCGTCTGCGCTTTGTTTGTTAAAGTAGTCTCTGATTTCTTTCGGTTCGTTCTTCCACATCTCTCCAGCAACTTTGCTAACTATTGTTCCTTTTGTTGTTCCCGCTTGGCGAATAATCTCATCCTTCATTGCTGCTTTATACCTTATATTAGACGGCTAGTACCTAAAGAAGGCATTCATAGGTTTCTTTACTTGGTGTGCTTTGCTATTATACCTTGGCGGCGGAGAGTAATTTTCCATTAGTTGGTCACGCTTTGTTTGTGCTTTTATATTGTTCAAGGGGATGTGGTTTAGCCTGAATTCATCCATGTTTCAAACTCACTCAAAATGGTATGTTTAATATAATGTGACCGCAAGGCCGCTGGGAAATCAAGAAAAAAAACTAGAAAACATATCTGGCTGCTCTCCGAGATCTAGCCCTTGGACAGAGGGGAAAAGATTCGATTTACTGCACATCATTGCTCAATCACTTGATTTGTGTAACCTGATGAACATAATTTTATCTGGTGTGGCTTATATCGCCTTGATGAAAGAAATCCGAATTCGTTGTGTTTCCCTATTAGGAATGTTTTATGATCTCACACAGACAAGTAGACTTTTTATGATTAGTTTCTGGGATGTAGGAGTTAGAGATACAAGGAACCTCCAATTTTTCATTTTGGCTTGTATGAAATCTGAAACCCTCTGACCGTTTTTCTTCCCAGGCAGTGTAAGAAGCGTTTCACTTTTGATTTCACCAACCCAATTTGTCCTCTAGGCCGTAAAATACGAGTATCTGATTGGCTGCGGTGCCCGCTTCAAAAAGCGCTTTTTTAGCAGAGCCTTTCTTTTAGTTTTCAATTGGGGGGATTGCTGCTAATGTTGAGTGTGTTCCAGGTCTTTGAGATAGCGTGTACACAAATATCAAGAGGTGACAAATAAGAAATTTGCTGAAATCCAAGGTCTGCTTGATTAAACGGCCAAGCCAATATTTGCGGCCAATTATGCTAAACAATCACCATCAAACGATTATGCGGATGCCAAAACTAGCAGAGATCAATACCGTCCGTCTTTTGTGAATGTAATACTAATGTGGATCAAATTCCAATACTGTAATATCACATTATTAGCAATGTAATTCTATAGCGTAAATACCAGAAAATTAAAGAAATAAATTAAGTTTATTGATTGGCAGCCAGGAGGCTCTGGTTAATATACGCTTGGAAACTGATATCATTTCTGGCTGGAGTCCATCCAGTCTTGAACGAATCAAAATCAAATTGCTTATTTAATCTAGCAGACATTGGGGCTGTGAATTCAAAATCAAGTTTGTTTTCGTCTTTAGGAGTCAGTGGTTGAACAAATTGACGGGTAACGTTGCTTTTGGTATTGAGGGAAAGTGCTTGCTTTGCTTTTGCTTTTTGCTTTGCAATTTTAAACTTTTCTGATTTTGATGGCCAAAGAAAATCTGGGTAGAGTTTGCGGTGTTCCAAAAATGCTTCCTCGGTTAGTTTGTTAAAGTGCGCTCTGACTTCTGGTGATTCTTCTGCCCACATTTGCGCAGCAATTCGACTGATTACGCTGTTCTTGTTTGTTCCTGTTTGTTGAACGATTCTTTCCCGCACATGAGCTTTATATCTACCGTTAGCTGCGGAATACCTGAAGAATGAATTCATTGGCTTTTTTACTTCTGTACTAGTTTTTGACATTTCCACAGTGCAAACTTTTTGATTTGATTTATAACAAATAATAAAACTGAGCCAATGAATGAAAAGGCTGAATAAGCTTGAACATCCAAGTGTGCTTATCCAATGATATTGTCGGATTCGAAAGAGCCCAAAATTGCATTCACCCCCTTGGATCCCTTGCCAATGACACAACGCGAAATGTTTCAAAGTGGCTAGCAGCACTACCAAACCAATTCAATGATTTGATTGCTGACCAAGACCTGTGACAACCAATCAGCAAGGAAATAGCGATGAAGGCAGCTCGTTGCTTCGTGACAGATCTTGGAGACTAGCCTTCTTTTGAATGTTTCAAATATTGCGGACTGGTTTCACTGTAATATGGACGATTGTTTATTAATCAGTTGAAACAAGAATTTTACCAACGTTCGCATTGGCTTCCATGTGCAAATGAGCTTCCACAATGTTTTCCCAGCTATATTCGCGATCAATAACCGGCTTCAATTCTCCAGATACTATTCTTGGCAGCAATTCATTTGTAAAAATATCTTTTAATTGCACTTGAAAGTCGATTGTGCGTGATCTTAGAGTTGATCCAGTTACTTGGATTCTCTTTCTCAAAAACGGAGAAATGTCTGCTTCTGGCAGTTTGAATCCTCCCATCAATCCGAGAATAACCATTCTTCCATCCATAGCAAGCGCTTCCATGTTGTTGTTCCAGTACGAAGCCCCAATGAAATCCAAAATAAAATCCGCTCCTCTTCCAGTTTCTTTTAATACCTGTTGGCCAAACTCTGGAGCTGTCTTGTAATTGATACCACTGGTTGCACCTAGCGATTTACAGTAAGCAATCTTTTCATCAGATCCAGCGGTAACAATAATATTTGCGCTAAATTAAAGATAATTACGCTTTGAGATGCTTTGCAATTTGAATTGCTGCGGTTCCAACTCCAGAAGCGCCGGCATGAAGCAACACATTTTCGCCTGCTTTAACTTTGCCGATATGAATTAAAGCTTGAGTAGCAGTGAACCATACTTCTGGAAGTGCAGCAGCTTCTTTGTAGGATAAACTTGCAGGGATTTGCATTGCCATACGTTCGTTGATTGCAACATACTCGGCATAAGCACCACCATAAACTAATCCAAATACACGATCACCAACTTTGAATTTAGAATTTGCAGGGACTGTTACTACATCTCCAGCGAATTCAACTCCTAGAATCGGTGAAGCGTTTGGGGGCACTGGATATCTTCCATCCCGCTGCAAAATATCCATCCGGTTCAGTCCAAAGTACTTTACTTTGACGAGCAGTTCGTCGCTTTTAGGAACTGCATCCGGTACTTGTCCAAGTTTCAGGTACGATGCGCTTCCTATATTAGGATTTCATACCTGGCTGTTCAACAATTACTGCCTTCATTTTTGAAAAAATTGAATTTTCCAGTATGCAATTTAAACTATCGGCCGAGAAGAAAGGATTTATCCAGCTTTTGCAAGTAATAACAATAGGAATATAGAGGGCAAATATCAGCATAGATTTGAGGTCTATATTTTTTTTCTTTTTAACAGATAGAATGGAGATTCCTGGATTTTATTATTGCTCAATTAAAAAGAAATATTTTAAAGATACACCAGAATTGAAAAGGAAGAGAGAGGAGAGCAAAGTAGAAGAGAAGAAAAAGAAAAAAGATGCAGTTCCAATTCAGATTTTTAACAGAGAAACACTTGGCGTCTCCCACTGCAAGATTATGGATTCCATTTATTCAAAACTATCGATAAAGAATACAATTGAATTCCCAATTGTAAGCAATGTCACTGCATTCCATTCCATAGACTCACATTTTATAGTTGGAACCTACAAGTCGTGTTTGCTTTACGATACAGCAAAACAAGATTCTAGAATTTACAATTTTGATTCTCAAATAACTTCAATTCAGTCCTTAAAATCGCACTCGCCGTATATATCTATATCTTCGTTGGGAACAGGCGTAGAATCAGGCAAGACGAGGTTGTACATCAAGAATAACGAATTGGAGTTTCTAAATGAAATCGAGTGTAGAAATTCCAGCCCAATTTGGTGTAGCCATTTGAATAAAAAGATGGAGAGCGTATTGGGATCAACAGGAAAGTACAGCATAATTGACTGGAACCGTGGGGTAATTATTGATTTTAAAATACCCAAAAAGACTGACGTGCTGTCGATTAAAAACAAGAATGGATTGGTATACACCGGATGCAGGAACGGAAACCTATATATTTTAGATTCTGGATATAAACCAAAGTACACTGTGAATTGCGGATCGCCAATCTCTGATCTAATGGTCCACAACAAGTCTGTTTTCACGTCGCTGATTAATGGAGAAATTCAAGAATGGGATCAGAGAAATTTCAAGATAATCAATACATTCAAAGCTAATAACCAAGTCAAAACCATGCCTATCCAATTGCACGCCGGATACTTATTCGCTGGTTCGGATGACGGGTTTCTATACTGCTGGAATACACTCAATTACCGACTGGTATTTAAAAAGAAATTTGATGAACCTGGCTCCAGCAGTCTTTTACAGTGGAATGAAAATCTTTTACTGGTCAATGGAAAGACCTGTGGAGTCTGGAAGTGACGTGAGATTGTCTTTAAAATGTTGCTACTGGACAAAATAAGCTCGGAATTGCTTATTTTCACTGTAAAATTCCTCACCAGTCCTTTCGACACTTTAACACCTTCTCGGCACTTTCGCATTGCAAATCCAGACATTATAAATAAATGAAAAATGGGTTTTTAATTACAGACTTGCCAAGTATCTTTGAATGGGTTCGCAGTCCTCTAGTTCAGGTGTAAATCCAGTTCGAAAGTCGTTGAACCGTACTTCCATCCTGCCTTTTTCCTTCTTTTCTCTTTTCAATTTGGTGGATAGCTTTGATGGCCAAACAAAGTCACTAAATTAACAATAGTTACGGGTATTTCTCCCTATGTTCAAGGTATGCTTTCTCGCTCTCCTTTGAATAGCGAAGTTTGATTTCCGGTGATTCCTTGCTCCATAGTTCAGCAATTATACGAGAAATTTCATTGTTTTGCGTAACTCCGTATTCTTCAATTACTTTTTTGCGCATATCCTGCTTGTACCTAAAGAAGCTGGGATCAAGTTGGATTTACCAGTTCATTGGCTTCTTTATTGGCTTTGGCTTTGGTTCCTTTTTTTTAATATGCATTTTTCAGAGTAAAAAAAGTAAGCTTGCCGCAATTTAACGGATGATCATGTTGTTTCAGTTTTTAATTAGTTGTTGCACAAGGGCTACATTGCGTTAATTGTCTGAATGCAACCGCTGATGGCAAAACAAGCCGGTGTCCAATGAAGGATATTTGCAGTTGGAGCATACTAGTAATCGACCTTGGTACTAACAGAATGAAAATGAAAGTAGAGGGTTTCAAATAGTAGTAGCACCACATTGGGATGACATCACCAGATACGCGTAGTTTAACTCTCAATTAAATGTCGATTGCATCGGTATCGCATGGGTAATATTCACTAATAGAGCTTTGTATTTGGATTATCTTCGACTGTGAATGACAATTTGTTTTACATTGAAGAAAATACCGTCCTCTACCCTGCAGGTAGCAATGTTATCAGTAAAATATATTTACGCTAGTATCAAATGTAGAACAAAAATCACAAAGGTTTGTCCCGGTTTCAGACATATTGAATTTCATTACTTGTTTGACAGTTGCGCCAGATAAACATGTGTTTGCAGTAGCCCAAAAGTCGCCTGGAGAGCCATCCATTCATGTATATGATCTGCACACATATCGAAAAAGAAGGAAACTCACCGCCTCAGTTCCTCAGCAGCAAGGGGTACGAGATTATTTAAGACTAGGAATTTATCTCAATGGCTTTCTCTGTAGACTCTAAATACCTTGCAGCTCAGATGGGGAAGCCGGACTGGATCCTGCATTATTATCCTTGGGAAAAGGGTAAACCATTAGCAACAGTCGTGTCTACCCCGTCGCCCGATCAACCAGTATATCAAATATCGATTAATCCATTTGACAATATGGAACTGTGTGTTACTGGAAAAGGATTTGCAACAATTTTCCGATTCATTGAAGGTGTATTGAAGCCAATTACTATCGAACTTCCTCCACTCGACTACATCAGGCATTGCTGGGTTACAATTGATCGCTTGATTATCGGAGCTAGAACCGGAGAGATGTTTTTGATTGACAATGGCCAAGTTATACAAAAAGAGCAGTTTGGCGGGGCTGGTTCAAACAATACAATTGCTAGCATCCAACCGACAAAGAGGGGGTTTGCGATTGGAGGTACTGGAGGACAAGTTTCAATTTATAATTTCTTGGTCTTGGAACAGGGCGGGTTTACCCTACATCAAACAATGACGCTGCCAGATAACCAATTGGTCGTTACTGGGCTTGCATCTACAACTGGGGAGGACACGCTATTGGTGGAAGTAAACACAAACATGGTGTACAAAGTCATTATAAGTGCTCACAATCCAACCAAAGCGCAAACAGTGGAAGAGGCTAAATTTGAGGTGTTTTTGGAGGCATTCCACTACGGCGCAATTACAAGTTTGGATCTGTGTGTGCGTAAACCTATAATCGTAACTATATCATCGGATAAATCAATTCGATTTTGGAATTATTTGACTGGTAATTGTGAAATAGTCAAATTCTTTGTAGACGAGCCTCAGTCGATCTCGTTACATCCGTCTGGACTGTATATTTTGATTGGATTCCATGATAAACTAAAACTAATGAATATTTTGATGGACGATTTGCGTCCTGTCCGCGAATTTAACATTAGAAGTTGCAAAGAGGTGATTGATTTTTAATACTAGTGCCGTTTTTCTAATGGTGGACATATATTTGCCGCGGCTCATGGAAATATCGTCCAAATATTTTCTACATGGACATTTGAAAATATTGAAAATTTGAAGGGCCATAATGGAAAAGTAAAGTCGTTATATTGGACTCCGGATGACGGTTGCTTGGTATCTTCCGGTTCTGATGGAGCGGTGTATACTTGGAACATGAGAACTATGAAAAGAGAGCACGAACATATCCTTAAAACGTGCGGCTACTTTGATGCGGTTTGTTCTCCAAGCGGTAGAACTATGTATGCTGTAGGCACTGATAGAATGGTCAAGGAAATCACGGAATCAACTGTAACAAAGGAGTTTGAATCAAATCAAGTCATGACCCAAATTGCTCTGTCAAATTCAGGGAAAATGATCTTTGTTGGTACCCAGGCAGGGACTATCCGCGCATTGCGTTTTCCATTTGGCGACCAACATGATTTCCAAGAGCACCAGGCTCATTCAGCACCAGTAACCAAGATCAAAGTGTCATGCGATGACCAATATCTCTTTTCGGTTGGCGAAGATGGATGTATTTACATGTTTCGATTAACCGATAAGGATGATAGAACGCTAAAGAAAGATAAAGGAACAGTATTCGCAGACGAGGTAAATGCAAATTTACCTGTAGATTCTCATAACCAAATCCGATTTAGAAGAGAAGACTGTGCTGACTGCAGAAATCCAAAGACAGCTGGATGAGCTCAAGCTTGAACATGAATACCAGCTTCGACTAAAAGACATGAACTTTAATGAAAAACTAAAGGAAATCACGGAAACATTCTCCCAAGAAATTGAAGTCCTTAAAGTATCCACAACTGTTCTTAGAACAGAGAAGGAAAAAGAAGATGTCAAGCACCAAGAGCAAACACAAAACCTCCGATCGAGACATGTTGGCGAACTTCACGTAGTTTAAAAGTAACCATAGGAACTGGATATTAAATACAACGGCGAATTGATGTCCGAGTATGAAAAATATCATCTCCAACAAGGAAAAGCTGCTGTTCTGCAAGAAAAATGGCAAAAACAAATGAGAGACTTTGAAAATGCTACCCAAAAGGCATTATCCGAACTCCAGTCGATAGCTGAGTCGAGATTGAACGCCAAATCGGTGGATATTCAAAGACTGTACGACGAATTGAAGGAGCAGGAAAAGGAATTTGAAGAAATGAATAATCAAAATCAGCAGGATATAGATACTGAAATATTGCTGGCTACTTCCCGGTATGAAAAACGGCTCCGTATTGAAAGGGAAGAAGGTGCCCGATTGAAGGGTGAAAATGGTATCATGCGAAAGAAATTTAATACGCTAAACAAAGATATAGAAGATAACCGGTCTGAAATCCAGAGAATGAAAGAAAATGCTAAAAAGTTGGAAGCTGTAATCGCATTACTGGAAAAAGATATTCTGCAATTACGTAAAGAGGTAAACAGTCTTGATTCTAGATGGCAGATCGTGATGAATTGATCCAAGACAAGGAGAGAAAAGTCTACGATTTAAAGAAACGAAACCAAGAGCTTGAAAAGTATAAATTTGTGTTGGACTACAGAATTAAAGAGTTGAAAGAACAAGTAGAACCAAGAGAGAATCATATTAACGAAATGAACAGCGTCATTGAAAATATCAATGATGATTTGAAATTGCTGAATAAGGAACAAACTCGATATGAAGAGCAGATTGTTGCACACAAGAAGGCATTGGCCGAATCAAAACTTTTGGTAGTGAAAGGGCACCGCAAAGTTCAAAATATTGTCAGATATGCCAACTCTTTTAGAAGGGATTTGGAGGACGTGGTTCGCTACTTCCAGGACTCGGATATGCTGATGGTAGCTGAAATTTAATATTTAGAAAAGTATGGAAAATTTCTACAACAAATACTCAAGAGGAAGCACTGCGTTTGAGCCGGATGTTGAAAATGAAGTCAAGAATGAGTATCTATCCCACCACGAAAAACTTAAAGGAACAGTTGCTGAATTAAGACAAGGCTCCGAAGAAAAACTAATGACATATCGTGCGGAAACGGCACATGCGATGGCAAATAACCAATTGCTGATAAGGTAGCGTAGAGTTAATGATAGGGAAATCAACCAAATGCGGCAAATGTCTAAATTTAATATCACCAGGAAAGTTTTGAAACAAAAGAAACAGCAGCCAGAAGAGACTAACCCAGCATCTACTCAAATCCCTATGCTTCCAAGAATATCTACTGTTTAATCAATGTTTCATATAATATAATGATAATAACTTTATTTAAAGACTGTTTTGCGGTAATATTCCAATTCTTTTATAGATTCGAGAATATCCTCCAGTGCGCGATGGGACAACGCTTTCTTTAAAGGTGGCAAGTCCGGATACCAACGTTTAGACAGTTCTTTAACGGTGCTGACATCTACTATCCTATAATGCAAATAATCAGTCACTCGAGGCATTTCTTGATACAAAAATTGTCTGTCCACGTGGATGCTATTTCCAGCTTGAATTAATAATATGCACCTAACACTCCCTCTTTAGCCTTTGGTATGTGCTCTTTGATGAATGCCAATAGTCGATCCTCGGCTTCCCGCGTGCTAGTTTTAGACTCCAAAACGGCTTTGGTTAACCCAGACTATGTTAAAACCATGTACTTTTCCATGATGCTCTGTACACCACTCGTCCATAGAGTTCATGAGGGATTCAGGTTGGTTGATGATGATTTCCGGCCCTTTAATCACCTGCGATAGTTCGCCATCAGTAATAATGCATGCTAGTTCTATAATCCGGTCTTTTTTCAGATCCAATCCTGTCATTTCCAGATCAATCCATACGAGTGGATTTTTCAGCATTCTTTTGAAAAGAAAACTCATTGAAAAATTACCGGTATTAATGATATATTAGGGTATTACAATGTAATTTATCAACTATAGACTAAATTCATAACCTTCTTGATAAGGAGCTTTAATTGGATCCTTCAATATTTTTAAAATTTGGATAATTTGGCGGCAGCTGTTTGTATCATTTAGCGATATGCGTGTTAGATGCTTGCTCAGTCCGTCTTTTCGATCGAATCCTTTCTTGCACGCTGCACAGTCGTATTTCGCCGGTTTCTCTTCTCTTTGCGAACAGTGAAATTGCTTGTGTCGAATCAAATCTCCTTTGTGGGCTATTGCTTTACCACAGCCGTCGCAAGTGTATACTTTACTGGGTTAGCAATTCATTACTCTTTGTGAAATTCCAACAAATGCTGGCCAAGCTTTGATTTCCCGTTCAGTTCGTTGTTGCAATATCTGCATTTGATTTTCTTTGGAGAAGCCTTCTCTGCGGTAGATTTCTGCTTTCCCATTAAATCGGTTTATCAAATCCTTTTAAAATTCTGACAAAAAAAGGGGCGATGTTGTGCAACTAATTTTCACAAAATAACAAATGGATGCTGCTAATCAATCTGCCTGAAGGGCAATGACCTTTGAGCTTTAAATAATGATTTATTATAATGAAATCCTACTGCTGTTAAGTTGGGACTATTGGATGATTTAACATGGTCAAGATCTGGAAATATAACAAGCAGCTGTTAGTCCCGTAAGACCCGTCGGACAGCTCTAGCTTGCGTTTCTGGTGCTTTACCAGCCCATCCTTTCTTTCAAAAGGATTTCCGCATCCGATACATACAAATTTGGTATCCGTGTTCTGTCTATATTCACAATGGTAGCGCTGATGCCTGGCCAAGTCGCCTTTGTGTGCGAACGGTTCGGAACAATCTTTACATTTGTGAGCGACACTGTTAATAGTTTAGACAAATCTTACTTTTTGTGATATTCTTGCAAGTGCTTTCCGAGCTTGCTTCGTCCTTCTAGCTCCATATTGCAGTGCTTGCAAACCGCCTTGTTAGTTCTCGTAGATTTAGCCCTTGTCATTTCAATACCAATACGTGTGTGCAAGTTATATAACTTTCGCGAATTGTGGGGCGTAGCGAATTACAGTAGAAAAGTGAATGGAATAGCAAAGAAAGCGCAATTTATGTAAAATATTAATAATCAGAATGAATCGATACAAGCTCTTCGTAATAGTCCTTCTTGTTCTCGCAAATACTAAGTTTCTTTGGGCAGTTAAACTCCTGCTCCAATTTTACGTGTACCTGATGTTCAATGTACCGCAAGTGATCTTCATTGTCGATATCTATTTTGTTTAAGAGCTTCCTAGTTGCCTTCTTGTCACTTCCTACAACAAACAGTAGCCCAAACAAGTTATCTCGGAAAGGCAGTCCTTTATATCGCAATACAATAGAGCCTGTCACCAAAAACAGTGTCAGGCCGTTAACTATAAAGTATATCATTAGCAGTTTTGGCTTGTCAGTCCAGGTGAAAATCTTTACTGCGCACGCAAAGCACAGCTCTGTTTCTGGTTGCTGAATATAAGATAGCCTCCTAAAAAGCCGCTCAATTGTATATTCCATACTTTGGATTGTATCACTGGAATTGATACCGTTCAACGCAACTAGCGTTGGTGTATCACAACCGTTTACATCCCTGTCGTCGCAAGTTCCATTAAACAGATTTTGAATAGCCAAAGAATAGAATAGGAATGCGCTTTCTCCGCTAGGAGTGACATCCATTGAAATAAATTGCTTTAATCTTGTCCCGTTTCCCATGGTTTCTACTCTTTTCGTCAGTGCAGATTTAGCGGAGCAAGAAGTGACAAAAGTGCCTGCACCACTTGCTTTGGATATTGTCCAGTTAAACGACGCTGTTTCCCACGATATTTCTGATTTTAAATTATTTTCTGAAGGAGTATTGAGTGTTTGACTATTGCAAGTAATATAATAATCATTGGGGAAATCTAATTCAAATATACAATCAATATCATAGCAATCTAAAAGCGACAGCGTCGGGTTAGAAGCAGAGTCGATCAAAGCAACGTCCGCTAGACCTTTCAATGCCAGGGCAGATCCATATGAAGTTAAAGCACTTCCATTCACTACTCTACTGTAGTCTAATCTGCTTGCATTCCTGATCATTATTTCCGAATCTCCCTGATAAATCGCAGACCCTTTAAATGTAGTCGCCTGAATTAATGTATTTTGAATAGCCAGTACGAAAAGACAATATAGTGCTATCAATGGAATAAATATTTGCCCAATTGTGGCTCGTCCGTTCTTGATTTGGATAGTTAGTAATTTAAGACTTTCCCAAACTCGGAGTGCTGCAGAATCCAATATCATTATCGACGATCCAGTGTACGCAAGTTCTGTCCAAGCTGCATGGCCCAACGAAGCATAGGCTATAGTAGTGAGTGATATTGCTTGGATAGTTTCCGTAACTGCCAGTAAAGTTGATAATTGAACTGGATTTCCGAGTGCAATTTGTCCTTGAAATCCTAAAGTTACTCCTTCCCCGGGAATTATGAAAATTGCAACTAATATCATTGCGAGTGCCAAGAGCCCATTTAAATCGGTTGGATAGTATTTCATTACCTTTGTGCAAATTTTTATTGTAAAGATTTCTGCAAACTTAATCTGGAATGGGGAAAATAAAAGACTTGGCTGCACAATTTGAAGCTCAAGCTCAGGCACAGCAACAGCAGCCAATTCGATACAGAAATTCTACTTCAACTTTTGCTGCAGACCGAACTTTTACATTTTCCAATCGTTCATCAACCTATTCAAAAGCACCGCCTACAAAACCGACAAAACCGACAAAACCAGCCCATTTACGAAGCAGAGCGCATACTTCGCCTGTGAGGGCAAATATTCAAAGTACTTTTACTTCCATATATAATCCAGATATCAATGTAAATATTAACCAAGTGGAAACTCAATCCGAACCTGTTCCTCAAATTACTGTGCAGTCTGCTGAACAGGACGGGTGTGAAACCGAAACTATTCGCAGAAGACCCACGCTTTCAAATGCAGTTTCTGAACCAATCATCGAAACGAATGTAGACGAAATGGAGACACTGGATGTGAAAAAAGGAAGAATTATTCAAGAAATACTAGATACAGAAAAGTCTTTCTTGCAGGATATGCATGTGTTGAATGAAGTGTATGTCGTACCGGCAACACATATTCTCCCTGTCCAAGACATAAAGTTGCTTTTTGGACATTTGGAACCAATTTTGTCAACATCTGCGGATTTGATTGCATTACTTGAAGACCAGTCGCTAACAACGTTTGATGCTTTCCATAAGATGGTAAACCATATGTAATTCAGCTCCCAAGGATCGAGTTTGACTATTCCAACTACTGCAAGAACAATGAAGCCAGTTTAGCAAAACTAAATGATTACTCTCAGCCTAATTGCCCCACAAATATCAAGACTTATCTTGAAGTAAGTTTACTTAATTTTAGAAAGGCAGAGTTGAAATGCAGGGGAAAACTAATGCTTGGGATATTGCGAGTTTGATAGTCAAGCCAGTACAGAGAGTACTGAAATATCCGTTGCTGCTGAAACGGTTGTTTGGATGTTTTGACAAGGATCATCCAGACTACTTTACAATGAATGAAGTTACGGTTGATTCAGAGATTGTTGCCGACAAAATCAATCAAGTTAAAAAGAGAAAGGATATTGTGGACAAGTATGTACAGGGAAAAGGGTCATTGAATGTAATTCACGGAATCAGCAAGAAAATTACCAGAGGAGCACAGCTGTTGAAGCAAGCAACTGGTCTGTCTGACGAGGCACAGGTATACAAAGCGTAACGTAGCCTGACGAGCAATATTCATATTTATCTGTCCAGTTTGATATCCTGTATGCCGATGTTAGCAAACTGGATAAACAGCTTTTAAACTGGACTGCTGCGTTAAAAACTGTTTTGCAGTCGGAATTATCATTTTGTAATTCGCTAGAACAAGCTTATAGTCTGCAGCAACCGGACCAGCATACTGCCAAGCTCTTGGAGCAGTACAAGATTTCAATTGACAATATTCTCTCTGTGCCGTACCATCAGACAGTATTTTATTATTGACAAAGCAACAAAAAATCAAAGGAGTTATTGTACCCTTAATTCAAGTGCTGGTGGACTTATTTAAAGAGCCGAGTGTGATTATGAAAAAGAGGCAGTCAAAACAATTGGATTACGAAAGAGTCCAGTCTCTAAAACAGAAAGGAGAAAAGGTAATGAATAGTTTATATAGATTGAGAAGCCGTTGCAGGAATCCGCTGATGCCTTCCAATCGATTAATGATCAACTATTTGAAGAATTGCCAAAGTTCATCAAGTTGTGTTTTGAATATGTGAATGTTATACTATTGGAAATCGTTACAATACAGGCATCTTATTATGAAGCAGCTTATTCAATAATGTATCCGCTTTTTGAAATTGTCGGTGGTGAAATGAATATCCAGAAAGAGTACGAATCGCAGGTACAAGCCGGCAGTTTGGTGGAAATTATGTCAAGAAGTATGAGCCTACTGCATGAATGGAGAGGTGATATCTGGGGTAAATTCCGTCCTAAAAGTAGATGCAAGAGAAATTGACATGATTGACGACATATCTCACCTAAATCTACAAGCTCCTATTAAACCTACCATTGTGGAGAATAGCGATACAACAGAAGACTATTTCCAAGGTCAAGCATTGTACGATTTTGATGCCGAAACTCCCGATGAAATGACGATGCGCGAAGGAGAAATGTTGCAGTACACAGAAGCAAGTAGAGATGGTAGTGATGAGTGGGTCTATGCAAATATCGACGATAGAGAGGGCTGGGTCCCTCTAAATTATATCCAGAAATATAACTAAATAAATTAGATATTAATAAGTATCAGTGGATAATTTGCTGCGTCGATCATGAAATGGCTGGGTTTGTTGCGAGGGGACTCACAAGCACGGACAGATCACATCGCGCTACGCAAATTAACTTTTCAGCAATATCAAATAATGGCCTTGAAACAAAACCACTTAGAAAATACAGTAATAAGAGAAAGATGGCAAATAGTAATATTGTTTCTGATAATAAGATACGCATCTTGGGAAAAGGCGCTTTTGGACAAGTTTATCAAGCCCTAGATCACCAAACAAACCAGCTAGTAGCAATCAAAGTAGAATCACCGGATTGCAAGAAACCGGTACTCAAACTTGAAATTGCGGTTTTGAGAAAGTTGGACGACTGTCTCTTTACTTGCGGATACTTGGGAGCAGGAAAGTTTGAGTTTCCTAAACCAAACGGCAACAGATATTCTGCAGATGGAACATATACATATATGGTAATGTCGTTACTAGGACCAAAGTAAAGAATATTTAAAGCAGTTTATCTGAGATACGAAAAAAGAGACCTGGAAGCAAATTTTCAATGCATACAACCGCCATACTAGGAAAGCAAATGGTGAGAGCTATCGAGGCAGTACATAATTGCGGGATTTTGCATAGAGATGTCAAGCCAGGAAACTTTTGTCTTGGAATTACAAACGATAGTACTCGGCCTCCGTGTTTATTGATTGATTTTGGGCTATCTCGGAGATATGTCACCACGTCTGGAGAGTTGCGGCCACCTAGAGATAATGCTGGATTTAGAGGAACCGCGAGGTATGCTTCCATTGCAGCACATCAGGGAAAGGTAAATGCTATTCATATCAGGATCTAGGAAGAGTGGACGATCTTTGGTCCTTGTTTTACATGACTGTGGAGTTTCTTACAGGCAATCTACCTTGGAAAGGTAGCCAGCAACTGATTGTAGGTCGACAAAAAGAAGTTATCGGGGAGCTCAAGCAGCTTTATACCAAAATCGAGCTCGTCGAGGGAATCTCCCCTTCGCTAGTTCATTTTTTCATGTATTTAAAGCAGCTAGATTTTAACGATACTCCAGATTACGAGTATATCCATTCCATTTATCAGGAACTGCTTGTGCAGAGCGGGGTTCGCGAAGATGTCGGATATGATTGGGATATATCAGAGTCAACTGTTGAAGGAAGCAGAATAGAGGATCTTCAGTCTCGAACCTCAGTTGAAGTGGATATGCTTGCATCTGAAAAGAAGGTACTGTGTAGTTAACAATAGCAATCAACCGAGAATAGAAAGGTTCCGATATCACTAACCAAGACTTCAGTAGATATTCCGCGGGACGGAGATTTGACGTTGGACGCATACATAGAACCAAAACCACCAGCAACAAACAAGGGGCTACAATATGTCAGGACTCAAATCAAAAGATTTCTTCAGAAAGGATAAATAAAAATCTTGTAAATAGAGATCAGAAAATGCTTTTTGGTATCAGACTGTCGTCATTATTTTTCTGAAGCAGAACTGAAAATAATTTTCATCACACCTCTATTCTACAATTGTGGAGTGTACTCAAAAGTAGACTGCAGAATTGTAACATGTCAAACGGGGTCGCCCACCCTTCCCGAGCATTGAAAACACAAGGGAGCAGTCTTCAACCAAAGTAAACAGTCCGAGGACCATCTAAATTGCACTTCCCGCATGAGTGGGCGTCCTTCATTTCATCATCCATGTTGATAGGTGTAGCTTTGTTAGAAAACAAAGTACGGTACAACTGACTCTACATATGATCCTGAAGAGTTGGTCGATAGAGTCAGCTTGAATGTTTGGGTTTATATAGGAATGTGGCTTGCAAATTTTTCAACCAATCATATGCTAGCAAATTATTATTTTTTTTCAACTTTCATCTAAATTCCAGTAGATGCTTGGCTTGTGTACTGCGATTAAGGGATAACTGTGCTTACGGGATAGCTGCGCTTAAGTATATGCAACAATTTTGGTACCATTTTTCTTGCGTTTGCCTGGATCGTAAGTGTGCAGCGTTCTATTTGCAATTCAGAGCAGATAATTCTGGATTCGTTTGGTGTTCAAATGGCAGTTAAAATTGCCTAATTAAGGCGGTGCTGCAAATCGCAATCAGATTACAGAGCTCCTGTAATGTATAACACCATTTACAAGCATTTCCGGGTTTATTGCCGATATTTTGATATTCATTTTATCTGTAGTTAATAGCCAATTCCCTAGTGAGTTCTAAACGCGAGGCAGGTCCCAGTCACATCAACACAATTGTTTTGCTTTTTCAAAAATGAAATTAAACGAGAATTCGATTTACTATACACAGCCAACACCAGACCCGCCAATAGCAATTCCAATTAGAATCAACAAGGAAATTTTGCAGCTGATAGAGTCGGGAAAAGCTCCTGAAATGTCTATCACTGTTGGTGGACTGCAGTCGACAGTAATATATCCTTAACGTAGTCGCTGCAAGTGGGAAACGATACATTTGGGATCACAGTCCTCAGCGAAAAAGACCGCAACGAGTGTTATTTACTCAACGAGGAAGAGAAGACGCTTTCGCTCGTTGGAACAATATCAAGCAAATATGCAGTAAAGCCGTCGATCGGAAATACCAAAGTCAAGCAGAAGCAAATGAGAATAGAGCAAGACAAAGAAAAGCAGGAAAAGAGGTAGGCTGGAAATTGATATCAGGGTCGTTTTACTAGACGATGTTCCAGTAACAAAGAAAGGAGTTTCAAAGCCAGTTCAAAAAAAGACTTCTGTGAGAATCAACAGAAGTAATCCACTTCCAAAAATCCCTGTTGAAACAGAACGAACCGAAGTGAAAAAAATCATCCCAAAGGATAATATACCAAAGCCATTGGAAAAGAAACCCACTCCTACTGTACAATCACCTGCAATTACATCAAATTTAAATTCCCCCGCAAATAATACTCCAAAAGCATCCCCTGTAACTAAAATACCATCTGCCAAACAAACCACACCTGATCCTGCATTAAGAAAAGAACTGCTTCATTACTTGGCAGCAAAGCCAAGATTAATATCTGATTGCGTTGAGAAAATGAAAAGTAGCGAGAGTGAAATTTTGAATGTTCTGAATGATGTATTCTGTGTCTTATATTAGATTGGGAAACCCCAGGCATCAGACAAACGCAGCTTCCAATTAAAAACGGATTGCTACAAGGAATTGCGTCCTTGGGAGTATCAAGGCTACACTGACAAAGAAAGGAGCATCGCAATTAGAAATGCTGCAATGTATATTCCTAAGCACGAGCAGATTCATTTGCTTCAGCCTGGGTCGTCGCCTTCATTAAAACGAACAAGGTCCAGCGAAGATGTTTTAGTGAAAAATTCAGAAAAACTGGATAAAGAAATCCGAAAGAGTGCATCCCTTGTGCCGTCCCCAGTGGGAAAGAAAATTTCACCTATTGCTACTGATAGTGTAAATAGTCCATTAGCGAGATCTTTGGAAAAACTAAACTCTGACTTGCCAGCAGCCAAGAAAGTAACACTGGCTGAAGTTAAAAAGGAGTTGAAAAAAGAAAAAAAGCCAAGTCCAGAAAAGAAAGAGAGTGCAGAACCTGAAAAGCTAAAACGAGAGGAAAAGGGAAAAGCAGAAGATACCAAAAAGAAGGACGACTCGGTGAAATCGTACAAGAGAAAAACTTCCGCAGAAGACGATCATATAGCCAAAAAACCGAGGGAATCCGAAATCTTGAAAAAATCCAAATCGGAAGGACATTCAGACATTTCCAGAAAAGCAGAAGATGCAAGGATCAAAAAGAAAGAAATCAGTCCTCCTTCTTCTGATGATATTGCAAGAGCAAAGACAAAGGTCTATAAACCATCGTCTGTTGTTAAATCAAACATTCCATCTCCAAATGTATCTCCGAATCAATTATCGCCATCTGCTATCGGTGGGAGATACTCCAAGAAAAAGAGAACTGGACCATCAACTGCACGCGCTCCATACGGTAAGCCAGATTTAACAATAGCCACTCAGGATTGGATCAAAATGGACAAAAAGGAACTGGAGCTGTATGTAAGCTGGTTAAAGAATCGCCAAATCGACCTTCACTCTAGAATGGAAAAGTTCCACAAAGTAGCCATTCAATTAAATTCAACAACAGGGCCAGAAAAAGAGAAAATGGAGAAAATTAAAACTATTCTATTTAGCGCACGCTGCAAAGTGGATCCGAATACATTCCTGTGTTCTGTCAGAAAGAATGCGGATGAATTGAAATTAATTAATGGCGAACTGGAATCTTTCTTGAGGTGGGTTGCTAGCATTGGTGGCAATGTTACTTTTTAATACATGTCTTTTATCGATTGCATAGCCTGGGATTTGGTGTTGAGCGGAGAATTGTTATGTAGCACAAAAATGTGATAACACATAATTTATTTTTAGAGGAACAAGACTGAGAGGAAAAGTAGAGCAGGAGCGAAAACCGACTTTAAATCGTTGTTGGACGTGGTGGTAGTATTAGGTCCGGATCCTTGTACTCCATTAGATGATCCAGTATTTGAGGATGGCAAAGCTGGTAAATCAGCAGTTGCGACAACGTTCTTTGCTTCGACGTCAAAGATTCTGACTTGATTAAACATCTTAAAGTTGACTTGGACACCAGCGGCTTTGACTAATGTAAAAGTAGCGTTGGTTGGGAATGCGCTTTGTGTAATTGTTTGGGTGGACATTTTAACACCGTCAGTTGCGTCCTTCATTGCACCGACAAAGTAAGATGTGGATGCACCAAAGTATGTAAAGTTGGTAACGGCAAACTAAGGTTATGGTGAAACTTACAGTGCAGCCGTCGAGGATGACAAAGTTTCCAGAAACATTTGGAGAATCGCCGGTTTGGACAAGTGGTACACTGACATTCACACCTTTGTATGGGTAGTTGTTTGAATCGCACAACTGGTAGACATACGTGGTGTTGGCGGCGGCAACGAATGCAGTCAGAATGGAGGCAACGATCATTGTAATGGTAAAAAAAATTAACTCCTTTGCACCATAAATAATCGGGCCCCGACTTGGTTTTTTGAAAAAAGTGCAACGTGAAACAGTTTCAATTTAGCGAATGCCCTCAGTGGAGAGCTACAGGGGGAAATTGATTGTGCTATCGCTTTGCCTCCATGCGGCTATAGTTTTTTAAATTGACTATCTTGGACTGAGCGGCATACAAAAGCGACCTGAAGTCTAATTACATGCCAAAGTGGAAGGTAGGCTGATTAAGTGTCACATCACTTGGTTTGTTGTCCAAAACTACAGGTGTCCGTGGACAATGGACATCTCCACATTGCCATTCAAACAAACTTATCATGCAACATCATATTTATTCAGACAAGGAGTTGGATGAATCCAAAAGCAAGGGCCAATGCTACCACACTTGCTGTTCCTCTTGAGTTTGCATCGCTCTTGGCAGAAGCTGCCGTGCTGGAGGAGCCAGATGAGGCACCAGCTGAAGTAGCAGTAGAACCAGAAGCGGTAGTGCTGGAAGCTCCAACAGGATACGGGAGGTTAGCAGTGGCGATGATGGTCTGTGAGTTGATCTCAAACAATCTGAACTGATTGAACATGTAAAAGTTGGTCGCGGCACCAGCTTTTTTAGTCATAGTAAAGTTGTAGGTTGATGGGTTGGCAGCTGGATAAACAAATTGGTCAGATAGCATTGCGCCGACTGTTTGGTTGTCAATACCGCCAATCCAGTAACTTTCGCCCGCGTTGTAAAAGATAAAGTTTTCAACAGCAAACTAGATTAGCAATCAGTTACGGTGCAGCCATCTAACACCGCAATGTTTCCGCTAATAACAATTGGGGTTTGAGTGAGAGTTGGTTTGATTGCAACCGAGATTTGCTTGCCCGAGTAAGGATACTTTGCAGGGTCGCAAGGACCATAAACCAGCGATTGTGCGTATGCGGAAGCAAAGAGTAAAGAGAGCATTGGTATGCAAAAATGGAAATGTTTTGATTATTTATATCTCGTCGACAATGACACTCACAAACAAAAACAAAGGGAAAAAGTAAATTTAACGAATTTTCTAAGATTAATTACCGGCTTACATTCTTATTGCATCAAAACTGAATCCAAAAATTTATATCAACAAACACTTTTTCTTGTCCTTCTTTGGTGGTTCCAATGCAGCGATAATTGCCTCGTCAAATACATTTTTGAGTCCTTTCTGTGTGAGAGCCGAACATTCCAGGTATTTAACAGCTGACAAGTCCTTTGCGAGTCTTTCTCCAGATTCCACTGTAACAGGTTTTTGTCGATTTTTTGCGAGCTTTTCAATGGTATTAGGATCGTCCCTTAAATCCATTTGTGTTCCTACGATAATGCATGGCACTCCAGGACAGTGGTGTCGAACCTACCGTTAGCTATAAACAACCTCTGGGAACCATTTTTCTTTAACGTTCTCAAACGAAGCAGGCGCTACTACTGAAAAGCAAACAAGGAATACGTCTGTCTGTGGATATGAGAGCGGCCTTAAGCGATCATAATCTTCTTGACCAGCAGTATCGAATAATCCTAACGTATATGGTTCAGTTCCCTAACGGTTAGCTATGCCCAATAATACAAAACTAAACGTTTTCTGACTTACAATCATAACTGTTACTGCATAATTATCAAATACTGTTGGCACGTATTCTGAAGGAAACTTGTTTGTTGTGTATGAAATGAGTAAGCATGTTTTACCGACGGCACCATCGCCAACTACTACACATTTTATGGTCTGCATATTCTATTGTTAGCGCTTCCTATACTTTGTGAAGATGACGAAAGAGCTTGCGTGTTACTTTTTTCGAAAAACAGAATGAGGCGTAATGATTGACAGAGAAAACGCCAGTCAATCCCTACAGACTGCGCTGCGTTTGCGTGAGTAATCCGTACCGTGTAGCGAGATGCGTATCGTTTGGTCGCGATCCTGGTCTTGGTTTGAAGCCTGGTTACGCGATAATAAAGGGTTATCAAGCAAGCGAACGCAGGTTTATTAAACAGAAGGGGATTGTTGGGCCAACTCGTTATCCACGACAATATTCATGAGTAACGCTTCGACTTCCTTTACCATATCAAGATAATAGTGGGCTTCAGTAGTCTTCTTGCCAACTGTTACGGTATATTGCCAAGAGGTTTCGGCTAGCGATGAGAATAACACTTCGTCAGTCTTACCATCTCCAATGCAGAGCAAGAAATCGCATTCGTCTTCGGAATTGATGTCTTCCAAAATAGCTTTACCGACAGTCGCCTTATCAATACTAGACGGACGGAGCTCCAAGGTCTTGTTTCCTAAAATAATAGACACGGCTAAATGGTTGAGGATCTTTTCAAGATTGGCTTGCAATTCAGTCGCTTGCCAAATGCCAAATTCTGGATCTGCATTGCGATAATGCCAGGTCAAATTAATTTCTTTTTCTTCGATAAAGGATCCAGGGGTTCTTTCAGTGTAATGTTGGAATAGTGGCTGGATGGTTGGTCTCCAAGATGAATCAACTTGATCTACAAGTGCGAACCATCCATCAGTTGATGCTCTTTTTTGAACTAGCAAATCTTGAGACGAGCTAGAGCTGGAAGAGGTCGGCTTCAAGTCAAGGTTGTCGTTTACAGCCAGTTCTTCGCTGTGTCGCTTCCACTTGGATGGATGTCTGAAAAAGCAGCCGTGCTCTGAGGACAACCCAATGTCTAAATGCCCAAACCATCTATCCAAGTGTTCTCGGGATCTTCCAGACAAAATATAAACCAATACGTTGGGCAAAGCAACTAATCTCTTTAGCAAAGCCAAAAGTGCCGGGGTAGGCTTTGCAAATTCAGGCAGCTTGTGCAGAGAAGTAAGTGTGCCGTCATAATCGAGGAAGAATACCTTACGCTTCTTTGACAGTTTAAACTTAGATAGAACCATTTGCGCACGAAGTTTCGGAGTCTTTTTCGCTACATTTTCTTCGGTAATTCTTTGAATTTCGGCGACAAAAGAATTACCCCAGAATCCAGCAGTGTACTTTGAAATATATCTAAACAGCTTTTGGTGATTTGCTTGTCTAGCACTGTTGTTCATGGTTACGGCACTATGGATAGCATTTGCCAACTCTTCAGTGTTCCATGGATTGACAATTAGCGCGCCTAACTTAAAAGATTGCTACCATTCAAAGATTGGGCAGCACCAGCAAATTCAGACAAAATTAGTACGCCGTGGCTATCTTTTTGGGACGCAATATACTCGTACGATACCTGTGGTTAGAAGCCGAGTTACCAGATTCATCCCATCTCTGGTGGAGGTAATGATACAGGAATCTGCAATCGCATATAGTGAAACCAACTCTTCAAAGTTGATTGACTTGTGAATGTAGTGAATAGGGGTGAATTCAATGGTTCCTTGGTTAAGAATAATTACCATATTTTCCATTGATATTTCCCACCAATTCATTCACAACCTGCTGCAAGTGTTGGTATTCTTCAACATCCTGTCTTGAAGGAACAGCGATTTGAATCAGTACGACTTTTTCATTCCATTCTGGGTGATGATTAAGAAACAAGTCAAACGCGTGTAATTTTTGAGGAACACCTTTGATATAGTCCAATCGGTCCACACCAACCAACACTTTTACCCCTTTAAATTTGCTTTTCAAACGTGCAATGCGGTCCTTGACATTTGGAAGCTCCAGCCCATTTATGAATTTATCAGGATCGATACCAATCGGGAAAGTCCCAACGTGAACCTGACGGCCTTCAAATTCAACTCCGTTAGGCATAGTATGTAGACCGAGAATTCTAGTGCAAGAACTGAGGAAATGGCGTGCGTAATCGTAGGTGTGGAATCCAATTAAATCGGAAGATAGTACACCCAACAGCACTTCTTTCCTTACCGGTAATATTCTACAGTCAATTACAATCCATACCTGTACACTTCACTGGAAGGGAACGGGGTATGCAAAAAGAATCCGATTTTGACGTCCTTGCCAGATCCTTCCAATTTTTCTCGTAGTAGCTGTGGTAGTAACATGAAATGGTAGTCCCTCAATTTAAAATGTCCTCTTACTGCACCCAAATTAAATCGCCGTTTTCAATCACTTGCACCAAAGCGTCCGCAAATGCAGTATTTACCTGCTGATATGCATCCCAATGTTCCTCATCAAAGTGAATCTCTCCCTAATGTTAATTATATGTACTGGATGGTAGTGAAATAGCGGCCATAAAATAGAATTGGAAAATCCATTGTAATGTTTATCGGCTAGTTCATCTTTGATAAACACTGGGACGCAAGAGTATTTGGAAATCAAATCGTTCTTGATTATCTCGGAATCTTCCTTGGAAACTTCCAAACCCGGCCATCCAATCCAGGTGAATGAGGTTTCCTTTTTCAATCCTGATAATGCTGTTACAAGCCCTCCGGAGGACATTGCATAGCTCCATTTTCCGTCTTTATTAGTTACCGTGACTGGTAGGCGATTCGAAACTACAAGCAACCGTGCCATTTTTTAATTTGGGAAAAAGGTGGAAGAAATAATACTGGTGGGATAGAACCACGTGATCTTATGCTTAACTTATGCATTGTGAGATCAAAAACTATGGAAATTAAGGCGGATTGCCAGTCCGCGATCAAAACAATGGCCGCTGTGCTGCCCTCTTCATTTACCACGATATCCAAGAAAAAGCCAAACTTAATGGTGATTATAAAAACATCCTTTATTACGCTTAAGCAAAAGTGGCAATCTTTTCTTGGACTCTTTGTTTTCTTTGGGCATAAGTAAGTCTGGCAATCTTGAACTTTTTGAGCTTTTGTTTTTCTGCGGCAGACAATGGAGCGCGTTCCTTCTTTTGAGCAGCAGGTTCTTCGCGGATCTTTGCGTGGGCATCCTTGTAGTAGTCTTCGACACCATCTGGTTCGATGCCGTCAGCAATGTAGGAAGCGAATTGTCTCTTGTAGGCTTCGTCATCTTCTTCGATCAAGTATTCCATGTATTCAGAAACATGTCCACCGTAGATGTATGAAGCCAAGAGTTCAGCATCAGCCTTCTTATCAGTAGTGTCATAGCCAGGGAAACGCTTTTCGCCGTATGGAATAGCAAGACCTCCATCGATGGCACCTTTCAAAGCACCAAAGATACGGGAACCGGTGGTGGTACGTCTGAGACCAGTGTCCAAATAACAACGGAATGGCTTTGGTCCATCTTCAATTGGTTCGACTTCAAAGTATTCACCATCTGGTTCAGTGCAGCCTTCGTATTTTTCATCTAATCCAAGCTTTTGGAGAACACGACGAGCGAGCAAGAGACCGGTGGCATAGGCAGCAGACCAGTTGGTCAAGCCGTGGGAGATACCGTATCTTGGAAGTTCGTGAGCATAGGCAGCACACAAAACAATATCACCAACAATCTTGGAGTAGACAATTTGGCAGATAATGTCCTTGTTGGTGAATCTGACAACCATGCGGTACTTTGGAGTGTTGTACTTGTTCTTGGCTTGAACTACCAAACGCTTACGTGCGTAGTAGTCGGTTTTTCCTTCTAAAAGATTAGTTCTGTTCACAGCGAGCTCCAGATGGTACTGATATTCCATCTCAAAGCATCAGATAGGAGCGAAAGAACAAATTGTTCCACATTATCTAGTTCTCGGATATGTGTTTACTATCATCTTTTGCTTGCTTTAATTACTTACCACGACGACGACGGTACTTGGTTTGGTAACGCTTGTAGTAAGCCTTGTTCTTGACGACTTTGACGAATGGCTACTATTAGTTATCATCTACCATTTTAAAGGTAGGAATTTGACATTTTTTTTCTTTGAAATTTACTCCTCACGTGATTATTCCATTCGACCAATCGTTTGTCCCAAAAGCAAAATCTCCGATAGGATTTTCAAAAAAAAGTTTAGCAGTTGGAGTTTGCTTTTTAAAACAATGGTAAGACAGGATAGAATCAAATATCAATAGAACAAAATTAACAGTTAGGCTCTCGAAAGATTCGTGGAAGTTGGAAGAGTTGTAATGATCACTTACGGACCAGACTATGGCAAACTTGCTGTCATTGTAGAAATTATTGACCACGGAAGAGTTTTGGTTGAAGGGCCAGAAGTCAAACGTCAAGCTATTTCATTCAAACGTGCAACTCTCACTGCAATCAAATTGGAAAAGATTCCAAGAGCTATTGGAAGCAAAGCTCTTTTAGCAGCTATTGAAAAGCAAGACTTGAATGGATTATGGGCTAAAACCTCATGGGCCAAGAAGGTTGCAAAGAGAGACCTCCGCGCTAATACTTCCGACTTTGACCGCTTCAAGATCATGATTGCTCGCAAAAAGAAATCTGTTACTGTTGGTAAAGGTTTCGCAAAAGTCAAGAAGACCTTCAAAGCTTAAGATTTTTGTTATTACATAAACATATCGGATTTTCAAATTAATATTGGATGAATTTGGATGTTTTTTGCAGGAGGATTAATATTTGCCAGAGTTGCCTGAATTGAGCCCAGTTACAACTAGTTGTGTTTTCATGTATTACAAGTTGCTTACTGGCGTGTCAGGAGAGAAAGCACTGGTATTTGAGAGCTTGATAATCTAAAAGTATTCCACCGCCAAATCCCTATTTGAGACTCACCTTCCAAGACGAAAATTGGGGCAAAAATCTTGGATGGAAAAAGCGCAACACACACAAAATTTAGACGAGAATGTAAAACATTTGCAGCTAGTAAATTCTCTGACGACAAATGACACAGACGCAGTATTGAACGCAATATTTCGAATAAACGCACATCCTTTTCAAGGAGCGACTCCAACCTATGGAAGCCCCTTGCATTTGGTAGTGTCTCTATGTCCTAAAAATATTGTAGAAAATGTCGTCTCAGTATTTTGTTCATCAGAAAGTGCTGCAGCAATAAACGGGAAATCCTTGGACTGGATTAATGTACAAAACTCCCCAGACCGAGAGACACCGCTACACATTGCGTCGAAATTAGGCAGGATTGATATTATTGAAATATTATTCCAAATACCCAACTTGAACGACACGATTCGGCAGGCATTAGGAAGGACAGCAGAAGAAATTGCTGCAAACGGAAAAGTAGCAGTCACGTTTGCAAGTAATATTCCACTAATCCAGAATACCGAACAGAATATATCGAAGCAATGACGAGTGCGATACATAACGCTGCAGCATGCAATGACCACCAAGGCATTGAGGCATTGTTTGCAACAAGTGAAAGAGCAAAAGCGTATTTGAAACTCGGCTGGATTGATATTAATGCTTCTATTGAACCGTCAACCGAAAGGTCATTGCTGCATGTTGCAGCTAAATCAGATAATTTGGAAATGGTTGTTTGGGCACTAAAATTTGGTGCTGACCCCAATGTTATGGATAAGAAAGGAAAGAAACCTCACGATTTGGCAAAGTCCGATAAAGTTCGTGATATTTTAAAGCATTCCAAGTCACAAGCTCCAATCACATCTGCAAGTTTGGCACAAGCTGCAGCAGGAAAAGTTGGAATCAAAGAAGCGCCGGTGCTAAAAGGAAATTTATTAAAGGTAAACGCAATTTTATGTCAGTGGACAAATTACAAGGATGGATATCAGTCAAGATATTTCGTATTGGAAGGTGGTGTATTTTCCTACTTTCATGATGTACACGACTACCCTTCTGCTTGCAGGGGGTCGATTTCTACATTATCAGTGAATGCATACTTTCCTGACTCGAAAAATGATCCAAGTAGATTTGACGTTACAGGTTCAGGAAATGTAAAGTACTCTTTGAAAGCTCGGAGTCCGGCAGACGCAAAGAAATGGGTGTGGTCTCTGATGGAAAGTAGAGTTTGGATGTCTGACGCAAACAAACACCCGCATTCTGGTACAACTTCTCCAAAAGCGTCAAGCGTTGATCTGCCCAACAACAGCAGTCCTCAGATTGGACTGCTGATTAGTACAGAGTCAGACGGTGTTGAAGGTCGCTCATCCCACATCGGGGGATCACCGTCTTCTTATCCAATGAAATTGGAGGAACATGATGCTCCAAACTATTTGGGAGACGCATCTCCTGAAATAGTGTCTCCCGAGCTCCGCAGATTGATTATATTGGTAAAGACAGAAATGCAAGTGCAGCAGGAAACTGTCCAAACAGCTGTTGGAATACTTAATCAAACGGTATTCAGCGCGCAAGATTCAAAGTCCGCCAGCACTATGAAACCATTACCCAAACTACTATCAGAATCCTCTAAACACATTGAAGGCTTGATTAATAATATTATTCATCATTGCCATAGCAGAGAATACATGTGGGAACAGAAACTCAAATCGGCAAATGAAGCACACAAAAGATTGGAGGAAATTGTGCATAGACTGGCGACTGTAGAGTCTATGCCAGGGCAACGGCCAGGTCTTGGTCTGAGTCCAAACTCCTTTACCGAGAATCCAAGTTTGTCGGTACCAAGCAATTCCGCTAGCCGCAAAGTATCTTCAGCAACAGATGGCACATCTCCAGTAGAATTGAAACCAGCCGACGAATCTGAACATTCTCGTGATTCGATGGATGATGAATTCTACGATGCGCAAGACATGTCGCAAAGCTTCTTTGAAAATGCTTTTGGATTCCCTGATATGCAGGCAGATGGTACTGACGTCTCGAAACTACCGGAAAATCAAAAGATATTCTCGCTATTAAGTAATGGATTTTTGCCAATAGCAGATCTGGAATCAAGCTCTAAGGGGTACGAGACGCTAATTCCCCGCAGAAAACAATTACCACTAGACCCGTCAGTCCCAATGCCTTCATTGGCGGTGTGGTCGTTTTTAAAATCGGCTATCGGAAAAGATCTAAGTAAAATTACACTGCCAGTGCTATTTAATGAGCCTCTCAGCATGCTACAAAGAATGTGCGAAGATATTGAATTCATCGAGTTGCTATCACTTGCAGGAAGAGTTGGTAGTAAAGGATTTGCACCTCAATCCAAATTGCAAGTTCATCCTGGACACTTAGCAGCAAGCAAGTTGGAATTGGATTATGACAGCTTAGTAAACTTGCAAGGAGACGAAGCCAGTTTATTCAGACTAATGCTTGTTGGTGCTTTCGCCATGAGCAATTACTCTAGTACTGTGGGAAGAACCAGTAAACCATTCAACCCCCTTTTGGTATACGATTTGCTAACGTTAGGGCGAAACTTTTGAATTGATCCAGCCGGAAAAAGAATTTAGATACCTTTCTGAACAAGTGTGCCACCACCCACCTATCAGCGCCTGCTATTGCGAATCGCCAGATTATTCATTCTGGACCGAAGTAAATGTAAAGTCAAAGTTTTGGGGGAAATCCCTAGAGTTGCATCCTCTAGGAAATTGCCATGTTTCGCTTCCAGTATACAATGATAAAGGAGAGTGTCAGTCAGAACATTATAGCTGGAAAAAAGTTACTACTTGTGTTAATAATTTGATTCTGGGGACTCTAACGATCGAGCATTATGGTGACATGACTGTCAAAAATTGGAGAACTGGCGAAGAGTGTGTTATTACCTTCAAACTGAAAGATTCTGGCGGTTGGTTTGGCTCAAACAATAACTTGAGCACAGAAACGATCGTTGGCACGGTCAAAGATGCAAAAGGAGTTTGCAGGTATGAAATCAAAGGCAAGTGGGATGAGCGAATTACCGCATACCCAGTCGGAAAGGCGTATCCTGCAAAACCATTTTGTTTGTGGAAAGTTAACAAGAAACCGGATGCATCCAAAGTTAACTTTAACTTTACAGACTTTTCCTTATACCTTAATCAAACCAGTGACGAACTGCAAGAAATTTTGCCAGCTACCGATTCTAGAAAGAGGCCAGACCAAAGGGCAATGGAGCTTGGATTGTGGGACGATGCAGATGCAAAAAAAGAGTTTTGTGAACAGCATCAAAGAGCCAGAAGGAAGGAAATCGTCGCTACTTTTGAAAAAACTGGAGTTCCTAATGGTCCTTCCCCGCGTGGAATTGAAACTGGTGAGTCTTGGTGGTCGCCTAGATGGTTTATCAGAGAAATTGACAAGGACACCAATGAAGGCCATTGGAGATTCTCTGACGAATATTGGAAGACTAGGGAAGGTGTGTCTAACAACACCGTTCAATGGCCAGAGTATGTAGAAGACATTTTCGGTTTGCAGCGTAATAAATAGTAGTAATAATTTATTTAGCGTCTGAATTTTTTCTTTTTGATCTAGCGGAGGATGGAATTCTTTTTCAATGTGCTCAATGTATCGCTATCAGCCCTAGGTATCTGCGACCACGCCAATACGGTGCCTACATGAGTGAAAATTACCAGCGTCGTTCAGTCTGTCTTTTGAAGTAACTTCTGTGCAGTGGAACATCCAAAAATGGCCGTTGTTGCAGGCATCCATACAAGGCTCACACGGTTGTGTTACGTGGTATCCAATTACGTTCCCACTGGATAAAAAACGGTTTACCATCCCAAACAGGCTACATCTCTGATCCTGCAGAAGCAGTTGCGGGTCCTGTAATCGTCGTTTACCAATTGCACGCCATAAGGCGGAGAGTCTGTGGAGAATAATTCTACCTGAAATTAAAAATAAACTTGCATTCATATCAGCCAGCAGGATCGCTTTCATTCCGCGTTTACAAACTTCTAATTGACAATGTTTACAGTCTAATACACATACTACTTTACTTCTGAACTGCGGTCTGGATTGAGTTTGGTTTAATCGTGGTATTTCGTCATGTCGCTGTGCACCTCTCGCTCTAGATACAAAGTAGTGCTGTGGGCTTTGGAAATCCCAGCCCATTTCTGCACTGCTGGTTAATGAATGTGAAATTCCAAGAGTTGCTGGCATCGTTCCTTGTGTAATTAATCTTCGCGAAAAACTTTCTGAGAGTGAATGGGCTGGTTCGTACACTTGAGATGAAGTCGTTCTTTGAGTTGGCTGCAATGACATGAAGAAGATTGTGCGTCTTGCGCAATTTATTGGGGTTTGCCTTTGTCTGAAATGTCCACCCCCAACACGCGCCAATCCATGATACATTCTCCATCTAGGAGTGCATTATCTTTCTGCTGAACTCGTTCACAAGACAGAACTCGGTGCTAAGATTTGGAAGATTCATATACTGGAAACCCAAACTAGCCCTCGTACTAGAGCATCGGTAGTTGGAAATACCATAAGATTGTATTGGCGATTAGCTGATCTATGAGCTGCGCGCTCTTCAAAGCTTGCATCGTATCTATATTGCGAACTTGGCACAATTGATCACAACGTTTTCATCTCATGTGAAAAAATCCTCACAAAAATGGCAAAGAACCTCGCAAAACAAAAAAAGAAACGAAGCATCAAAGATCTCAAACATCAACTAGCAGCCAAGAACAAGATACCAGAAGATCCGCAGCCAAACGTTCCGGTAGCAATTCAAGTGGTTCATTCTAATAATCCAGAATTTGAAGATCAATACGAGACTTTATCCTCGATCACTGAATCTGAAAATGTCAGTGCATCCGATGTTGATTCAGAAATATTGGCACGTTCCGATAAGACTGAAATTCACGATGATAAACTGAATGAAAAAGTTTCCCATCAAACTGAAAACCCAATGGCTTCAACCGTTCAATACCAATATTTACTCGACTTTTCAGAATACAAGGGATTGATTTCTCATTTTGGAAAGGTAGCTGAATCTTTCAAGAAAATTGTTTTGGAAAAACCAACCTTGTATGTCCCAGCTACTTTGACTGCGCTATTTTTCCTCTGGATTCCAGTCTTGTTCTCGCTCCCGCTTATCTGGACTGGTTTCTTGGTCTATCACTTTGTTCCCTCTGTCAGACCAACCATCAAAACTCAAGCTTCAACCTTTGAAGCTAAAATCACCGAATACATCGGTACTGCTCCTCATTAAAAGGATAATAAACTCGACCTCATAACATTTCTTTTTTGTTTTGGAATTTCAAAATCGTTGAATATTGTGGGGTTGAACAAAGTAGGGATCTACCATCCTAATCGCAGCGACCATTCCCAGTTAGGATTGCAGCTCCATTTACAGCGCATTCAAAAGACAAAAAATCAAATATTTGAAAAGTTTATTGAGCGTATCGCAGTACATAATCCAGATCTTCATGATTTCCAACCGCATATTTGCAAGTTCCTACTGGTTCAAAGCCTTTCTTTTGGTAAAACTTCAAAGCTCTGCCGTTTTCCGAGTATGAATCAATGTAAATATTCCCATCGACTTCCTCCTTTACCCGCTCAAGCCCTTTTTCAAACAAGCTGTGAGCAAGGCCAGTTCCAAAGTACTTTTGGTCCACGTACATTTTCTTGATTTCGCCATCATCTGGCGTGACTTGATCGAATGGGACAGTACATTTCCCAACCGAGACAAATCCCCCGATATTCTGGTCACCGTCCACGGCTACAAGTACGTAGTCTTCCTCGATCCATTGGAGGGCTGTTTCTGGATTGTAGTTTTCCAAGTATAGCCTAATATCCTGCAAGTCGTAATTCTTGCCAAATGTCTTTAGGAAACCTTTGATAAAAAAATCAATGAGTTGTTCCGCATCGCTTTCATTTGCTTTCCGATAAGTAATAGAGTCAATCTTCATGATGTATTAATTGGTAAGTCCAAGATGGATCGATTGGTGACCAGGATTTGCAAATTTGGGAACAATAAGCTTTATTAAACATTTGGGGCCCTGTAAATGAATTCCAAATCATTGTGATTTCCGACTGGATACAAGTAGGTCCCTACTTGTTCGAAGCCATGTTTTTTGTAGAAATTTTGAGCTCTGGTATTTTCAGAGAAGACCCCAAGGTAGACATCGCCTGGAAAGGTCTCCCTTACCCATTCCATTGCCTTGTTGAATAACACTTTGGCAATCCCAGTTCCAAAATACGGCTTGTCTACATACAATTTCTTTATCTCTCCATTCTCTCTGGTAACATCTTTATATGGAAGCCCGCAAGTACCTGCAGTAACATATCCAGCAATTTCATCTCCATCAAGCGCCAAGTAAACGAAACTATTCTTCATCCATTCAATCGCAGTTGCTGGAGAGTAACCTTCCAAAAAAGCTTCCAAATCTATTGGCTGATAAATATGTCCAAATGTATCTGTAAATGTTTTTGCAGAGAAGGCAATCAGCATTTCTGCGTCAGCTTCTTGGGCATATCGATAGACTATGTTTTGCACCATCAAAAAATTATCAAGTTTCTGGAAAAATCTTAACAGGGCAGCATTTTCCGCATCCGCATTTTAAAGTTGCAAAGGACAGTATTATTTCTTTGAGCGAGCACTAACCCCAACCTAATTCCAGCTGATCGGTTAAAATTCGCAAAATTAAGCTTTATTTACGCATAATAACGCATATTTCGTTTTCAATTGCGCAAGGCACTTTGCATACTATTTCAAATCCTTGTTTCTTGTAGAAGGCAATGGCGCGATGGTTTTTATTGTACACCTCAATGGATACTGGACGGCTTGGAAAACTGATATTCAGCCAGTCCATTCCTTTCTTGAAAAGCGTCCCAGCAACTCCTTTTCCGTGAAACTCTCTCGCAATGTAAAGTTTCTTGATTTCACCATCCAGCTTGCTTGTTTCTGAATATTCAAGTGTACACTTGCAAGCCGCTACTAACCCAACAATTTTATCTCCGCACAGAGCCAAATATACAAACCCGGTGGCAATCCAATATCTTCCTAATTCAGGAGTAAAAGCGTCAATGAATTTCAAGAGCTCGTCCATTTTAAAATGATTGATAAATGTATTTACTGTATTTACTTTCAGGAACTCTACCAAATCATTTGCGTCCCCTTCCACTGCTTCTCTGTAGTGCAAATCACCGTTCATTAGAACTTTTTTCAAAAGTTTATTTAAGGTATAAATGGCTAGTTGTCATCTGCCGGACATGGCGGGAATGGGCAGAATGCAGCAGATCGCTTTTCATAGAATCCATCACAAGGTGGAATGGCACAATAAGCTGGAGCTCGCTTGTTGACAATCTGTCCAGGATCTCTCTTGTTCATGATATCCCCAGTATAAGCAGGACGTCTTTTGTTGATAATTTGCCCAGGGTATGCCGCTTCCCTCTTTTGTATGATATCCCCAGTATAAGCTGGTTCCCTCCTAATCAGCGGAGGTAGCGCAAAAACAGTGGCCAAGATCCAGAAACGCATTCAGTTTGGCATACTGGAAAACTGATTGATTTATAATAGTGGTTCTGGGTTCATGTTTCATTGAATTCGATTGTTCCCGTCATTGAATAGACGCCATCTGGAAATTGAGTGTAGAAAATTGAGACAGATACAGATTTATTATAGATACAGTATTAGTCGGTTATTGGTTTGACAACTCCGCAACGAGGGATGCACCACATTGGCGCTCTTTTGACAAGTGGTAGCGCAGTGATAGTAGCAGCTAGTAAGACGATAAATTTCATAGTTGAAATGACCAGCACTACCCTGGATTTATACAAATTGATCCGCCATGGATATTTTTGTATTTGTTTGGAATCCATGTTGATTTTCATGGATATGGATGGCTGTGATTGTAATTTATCACGGGAAGGTATTGCTAAATCCACGAAATTATTGACAGTAGTAGGCTAGATGCAATGTCTAGTTTGCGGAACTAATCTTGGTAGCAATACTCAGAGCAATGACAGTTAAAATTAATAAAAGTTCCTTGTGCGTAAGGTGTTTATTTAACGTAGCGCAATACATAGTCCAGATCTTCTGTATTGCCAACTGGATATTTACAGGTTCCTACCAGCTCAAAGCCCTGCTTTTGGTAGAATTTAAATGCCCTGTCGTTTCCAGAGAATGAGCTGATATAAATATTACCAGGAAATGTTTGATTGACCCATTCAAATCCCTTTTTGAACAGGATATGAGCCAGTCCAGTCCCAAAATACTTTTGGTCCACATACATTTTCTTGATTTCACCATCCCTGGTTGTAACTTGGCCAAATGGTACTGCGCATTTCCCAACAGATACAAATCCTCCAATATTTTGATTAGCATCAACAGCTAAAAGAACGTAATCTCGTTCTATCCATTCAAGACCTTTTTCTGGAGTGTGCATATCCAAAAATAGCTTTAAATCCGCCGGGTCGTAATTACTGCCAAAA